>PVKZ01000315.1:600000-979507 GCA_004027375.1 Macroglossus sobrinus | reverse complement strand
TTTTGAAAGAGTTTGAGGAGAAAGGTATTAAATCTTCTTTGAATGTTTGGTAGAATTCACTGGCAAAGCCATCTGATCCTGGATTTTTACTTTTTGGTAGGTCTTTGATGATTGTTTCAATTTCTATACTGCCGATCAGTCTATTTAGATTTTTCAGCTCTTCTTGATTCTGTCTAGGAAGGTTGTATCTTTCCAAGTATTTGTCCATTTCTTCTAAGTTATTAAATTTGGTGTTACATACTTTTTCATAGTATTCTTGTGTGATCCTTTGTATTTCCGTGGTGTCTGTCATAATTTCTCCTCTTTCATTTCTGATTTTGTTTATTTGTGCCCTTTCTCTTTTTTCGGTAGTGAGTCTAGCCGGGGTTTGTCAATTTTATTAATCTTCTCAAAGAACCAACTCTCCCTTGCATTTATTTTTTTGTTTTTATTTTCAATTTTATTTCATTCTGCCCTAATTTTTATTATTTCTTTCCATCTGCTGACTTTAGGCTTCATTTGTTCTTCCTTTTCTGAGTTTTTAAGATGAAGCATTAGGTTGTTTATTTGGGCTTATTCTTGTTTTTGGAGATAGGCCTGTAATGATATGAACTTTCCTCTTATGACCACTTTTGCCGTGTCTCAAAAGTTTTGATATGTTGCACTACCATTATCATTTGTTTCTATGTATCTCTTGATCTCTTTTTATTTCTTCTCTGACCCAGTTATTCTTCAGTAGCATGTTGTTTAATCTCCACGTATCAGGTTCTTCCAGATTTCTTTTTAAAGTTGATCTCTAGTTTCAAAGTATTATGATCAGAGACTATGGTTGGTATGATCTCAACTCTCATATATTATTTGAGGTTCTCTGTGTCCCAATATGTGGTTGATCTTGAGAATGTTCTATGTACATTCGAGGAGAATGCATAAGCAGTTGTTTTGGGATGGAAGGCTCTGTAAATGTCAATTATGTCCAGCTGGTCTAATGTGTCATTTAATTGATTTTCTGTTTGGATGATATGTCCATATTTGACAGTCGGGTATTTAGGTCCCTTACTATGATAAGTGTTTTGGTCTGTTCCTTAATTTAATATAGTTAGTAACTGTTTTACATATGTTGGGGCTCCCTGATTGGGACATAGATATTAATAAGTGTTATGTCTTCTTGGTGCATGATTCCTTTCCTTTATAATTATGAAGTGTCCCTTAGTATCTTTCTTTACCTTTTTTATCTTGAAGTCTGTTTTGTCCAATATTAGTACTACTACTCTTCTCTGAATGCCATTTTTTTCAAATATCATTTTCTACTCTTTTACTTTGAGTCTATATTTGTCTTTGGAACTGAGATGGTCTCCTAGAGGCAGCATATGGCTGGGTTTTGTTTTTTGATCCATTCTGCAGCTGTTGCCTTCTATCCATTTACATTTAGGGTGATTATTGAAATGTGAAGTTTTCCTATAGCCATTTTATCTTTTGCTTTCTGGTCGCTCAGTATTTCCATTGCTTCCCTGTCCTTGTGTTTCTATTTTCTTTTTTGGGTTGGCTTTTGTCGGTTTTGCCTCTGGTTCTTCTTGTTTTACGTTATATACTTCACTTCTGAATCTTCTCTGTGTGGTTACGTTACGAATATGTAAAAGATAGTTACACAAACACACACAGTCATTCATTATCTTCTGCACATGCCTTGTCGCCATTCCCCTTTGCGAATCTGGATCTTTGAATCCTCCCTTTTTCAGTCATCATTATCTCAATTTGTCCCTATGTATGCTGAATGTTCATTACTATCTTGCTATAGCAATTATCTTCTTATTTAAGCTTATATGCCCTGTTCTTAGTAAGGGTTGCACTTCTCTGCTTTTATTTGTCTGATAGTCACTTTACTCCTAATTATGGTTTTGTTTTTTGGTATTTTTTGGGTTTTTTTGGTCATTTTTGTTTTAGGTGAGCTGACTCCTCCCTTTCAGTATTTCCTGTAGTGCAGGCCTTGTAGTGGAGAATTCCCTCAATTTTTGTATGTCTGGAAAGGTCTTAATTTCTCCTTTATATCTAGAGGAGAGCTTAACTAGATACAATATTCTAGGCTGGTAGGTCCTTTCACTTAATAGTTTAAATATTTGATTGCATTCATTTCTGGCTTATAAGGTTTGCACTGAGAAGCCCAAAGATAACCTAATGTGTTTTCCTTTATAAATCACCATTTTCTTCTCCCTGGCTGGCTGCCCTGAGAATTCTGTTTTTGTCACTGATTTCTGATCATTTTAATACTATGTGTCTTGGTGAAAGCCTTTTTGTGTTGAGCTAATTGGGTGTTCTGTTGACTTCTTGAATTCCAAGCTCCAGCTCAGTCCTTAGATTTGGGAAATTCTCATCAAATACTTGTCTGAAAATGCTTTCTAGCCCCTGCTCCTTTTCCTCTCTATTCATAATGCCCATTATTCTTATGTTTCCTCTCCTGATGGTATCAGCTAGTTCTTGAATTTCATTATTTTTCATTTTTCGGTTTCTCTCTTCTTCCTTCTAATTTATTTCTAGATTTCTATCTTCAATATCACTAATCCTTTCCTCCATTTGGTTGACTCTATTTCCCAAGCTTGCTATTTCATTTTTCAACTCTTGCAGTGTGTTCTCCATCTCCAGGAGTTCTATTTGGTTCCTTTTGAAGGTTTCAATCTCCTTGCTCTGCTCATCTAGTTGTTTTTTCAATTCATGAAATTTGATCTGAGTTGTTCTGGATCTCAATGAGTTTTTTCAGAAGTGCCATCTTGAATTCTCTGTCATTTAAGATGCATATTTCTATGTCTATAAGCTTATTTTCTGGAGATTTTTCTCTTTCTTTCTGAGATGACTTGTCACCTTGGTTTTTCACCATGTTTAATGGACTATTTCTTCGCCTGGGCATTAATGGAAGTGTATTCTACTGTTTTACCAGAAAAAAAAGATTTATTATATAAAGGTCTGTCTTTAGCCTATTGCAAAGAAGGCAATATGTTTCCAGTAGGTGGCGTCTAAGCCTCTTGGATCCTTGATTTATATAAAGTCTTAATAGCTTTTTTTAAAATTTCCTTGTACATATTTAATCATGCTCACTACACTCAGTTTCAGTCCCTGTCAGTGTCAGCAGCAGTCTCTGGCAGTGTTTGCTCTGATTCCCTGGGGCTCCCGGTGATCGAGTCTCAGAGGGTATGGGAGTAGGGGTGAGGCCCTCTGGTTTAGGGGTTGGGGACTGCGGTTCAGCCTCAGTTTGGTAACAGAACCCAGTAAAAATCAACTGTTGCTTCTTTGCCATCTGCTCCTCTGCTTTCTGCCCTGATAGCTGGGACCTGTAGCCACAGCCATCCCAAGAAGGAATATTCAGGGAACTCGCTGCCGGCTTCTTCTCCCCTCCCCCTCCTCCTGCAGGGAGCTCCAACAGCTACAAGAGGCAGCTTCTTTATTACTCCCAGTCTAGTGCCCAACACCAGGGTCTCTGACCTGTGGTAGCTCTTATGCACAGATCCCACATTCAGAAGTGCTGGTGTGCAGTTTGGATGGTTTTTGTTGAATTTTAGAAGTTCAGCTTATTGTTATTCCAAGGGGAGAGCTCTGGGGACGTCTCTCACTCTGCTATGTTTCCAAAGATCTTCAGTGGCCTAATATGCACTCTCTGTAATTCAGCTTCCTTTTCTGTGAGAAGTTCATACTTCACAGAGCTTGCATCTCTAGCAGGAAGTGATACTATTTTACTAGCTCAGCTGCAGGAATATCATTATTCTTTTTAAATAACAAAGGAGGGCATATCCTTTCCTCCTTTGGCAACTAAAACTGTCATTAAATAAATAAGTGGGGAATTAGTCATTCATGTCCCCTCCCATTTTTTAGTTTATATTGTTCCTTAAATTCTTACCGGTGATTACATGGACAAAACTTCTTACCCGCTACTTTGTCAATTTCAAAACATTAGAATACCAGCGTGGTTTTTCCTCAAAGATAAACTAAGTCTTTATTTAAGTAATTAAAAAACAAATGCTTACACTTAACTAAATGCATTGAGTTGATACTCCTAATTGGTCAAAATCAGGAAAGGAGGAGGAAAGAAAGGAAAGGTAAGAAAACTTGGTAGACCTAAAAACAGTATAATTCTAAAAAATTCTAAGAAACTAGACTTTCCATAACGTACTTTCATACTCTACCAGTATTCTAGGGCCTTACATATATTATCTCATTTAGTACTCAAAACAATCCTGTAAGACAGGTGTTATTATTATCTCCATTTTATAAAGAAGGAAACACAGACACTGAATGATTTAAGTCACTTGCTCAAGATTAGAGACCAAGCAAGGACCCTGTCAGTATTTAACACCAAGCAATACAACTCCTTAAACTATTCTCACAATATCTATACCGTACTGCAACTTATTATTATTTACAAAGTGATTTATATGTCTTCAAAATTTGTTTTTAAGATTGTATTTACTAAATCAAATTTTCTGAAAATAAGTTATAACAGTATATAAAATTGTGGTACAAAAGCACTAATACTTAGCTACTTAGAAATGAGCATAACCTGTGACATGTGGCTTTAAAAATAATAAATACTAGAGCATCATAGGATAAGAAACAGTTAAACAACAACTACATGATATGCTTAACTGTCTTGGGAATTAATGCTAATAGTGAAGACTAAGATTCTTAAATAAATGGAATTAAAAATGGGCATTACATATAAATATAATAGTCAATCTTTTAAAAGTAAAAAACGAGTAGCTGAGACACCTACACATTCTACCTATAGTATTTCCTTGACCCACATTAATCATTCAACCATATCACTAGAAAAGAGAAATAAAACTCCAAAAATTTTTTAAAAGGTAACTACTTTTTTAAAAATGAAATAAAATGCTATAGACTAAGCAGAATTAACAGTTCTGGGATGCAAGCCAATTTATGATGAACCAACACTGAACACCCATGGTATAATTTAAGGTTGTGGTAGTTTTGAAAAAAAAAAAAGAAAGAAAGAAAAACTAAATATAATTCTCTTAAAAGGTGCTTTTACCAATACAAAAATTAAAGAAATAAGAATAATAAACTAGTTAGTCTAATTTTAGATTGCACTTAACAAAAGAAAAAAGGTAGTGAAACTTTAAAAAAACATGTTTGAGAGAAATCATTTCCCAAAGTTAAGTAATAATAAATTCCTGATGTCATTGGGGGGCAAAGTGTTAGTACTAAAAGAAAGTGCCTGCAAGCCTTTGGTAAGAAAACCTCAGTTTTCCCATCTGCAACTGGAACCAATATCATGCCAATTTGAAAGTATCTGTGTTTTATAAGACTCAAAGCAGGAAGCAGAAATGAAAAATGCAGTTTAGTTCATAAAATGACAAGGATCCTCTCATTTTTTTCTATTTGATATTCTTTATCAAATAAGTTATGAAAAATAAAATAAAAAACAAATGGCAATTAATCTACCGATCATCAAAGAAGTAATATTAACATAATGGTAATACTGAAAGGTTCAACTTATAAATCATGAATAGTAAAGGTTTCAGCATATTAAATGAACAATTTAGGTCTGAGATATATATCTACAGATAGATTTGTAAAATAAAAGAACATTAAGACAAAAGTTAGAGAAATATCATGAATATAAAATTTCAAGCTACATCCAATGCTGCAATGGGATTTGTTATGACAGAAGTTTTTACTGTCTACCTACTTTGGTCCAGCCTAGCAGCTGTGGCAAGTGGTGGTGGTGAATCAGAAGACAGTGGCAGCTGCACATACTCTCTAGCAGCAGAATAAATGAGTTCTTGTTTCCCACTGACTTCTTTTTTCCCCGGGCTTCTCCTAACACAGTAGGCAACAAAAATGAGTAGAAAGAAAGAAAGCCCAAAGCAGCTACCTTAATCATTCAAGTGCTTATTGTAGTTTTTATACACAAAGACTTGAGTCCAAGTGTCATATTCTGTCAGCAATGCAAAACTCTTAGAGAGGTCTTCCCCTCCTCTGAAAGTCAATAGTCACCCAGACACTCAAGCCAAAAACCATGGCATTTTCCTAGACTATTCTTTACTCTCCATTTGAAGGCAGTTGCCAACTCCTACTAATTCTATTAAATCTGAAATTCATTCTTTTAAACTCCATCCTCATTATTCAGACCTATTTTTGCTATTTTGTTAAATTTCAGCCTGCTCAAACGCATCCTCCACATTGCTGACTTCAGAAGTCTTTTTCTAAAATATAAATCTGCATATATTACCTATTAAAAGTTCTTCAACAACTCCCTATCACTAAAAGTGCATAATCCAGAATTCAGGTATAAAATAAAAGTGTTTTTTGACACTTGATTTAAGCCACACAGAAATAAAAAGGGGAAAATGTGTATCAAAACACTTAATATGGCAAGTAAGACTCTTCATGATCTGGATCTCAACTTCTTATCCCTCTCTGTTTTAAACCCTGTTCAATAGTCAGACTGAACTACTTATATTTCTATCAAAAGCACCATGCTTTCAAACCTCTCTCCTTGTCTTAACAGAATAGTCTATGCATGCACATTTACTCTTTAAAATAGAGCTGATATTCCATCATCTCTATGAAGCCTTTCTTGACTTGACCCTCTCCCACATAACGGTATGCTTATTTACATGACTATTTCCATTTCCAGATGTCAGCTCTTGAAGGAGGAACCGTGGATGACTGGTGTTCACAATTTTAGCACCCAGCATGATTACATTTAATACACTTTAGAAGGAAAAAGAATTGGCACTTGGCACTATCGTACTTCTCTCTGCTATACATTTTAAGTTGTCTTCAGTTTAAAAAATCATTTCAGAAACATCTGTGCCTTCAAAGAACTGTGGAATGAGGTGGAATGGGGTGCAATGAGTTAGAAAAACAAAAAGGAATGAGAGATGCTCTCAGACTCAGAAGAACTTACAATCTAGAGGGGAAAACAGACACAAAAAAATAAAGAAGAAAAATAAATATTTACTAATAAAGATTTTTAAGGACAATGTCTTCTTAAGCAAATATTCTCTGGAATTAACTGATGATAGTGTTTATAACACAGCCAAACTAAACACTGCCTCAATGACCCCTAATTTTTGACATGGAAAAGTAATTAAGGGAGCCAGTTTTGCTTTACCAAGGCATGTTATATTTTTCTGACCTCTGTATGCAAACGTTTTGGGTTTGAAGACTAACACAGAATTTAGAACTACTAGCATTAGAAAGTTAGGTATTTGTTTGTTTGAGGTTGAAAGAGGGTGGTTCCTGTGAAGATGTTTCCTGGTTAAGGAACTGTAGACCCTCCTGTATCTAAAACAGTAATAATAAATATTTATTTCAAGAGTTAATTATAAATTGACAGGAAAGATGTGAAATGTTTGCTTATAGTTTTCACATTTAAAATTAAACATTTCTCAAACTTAATACACACCTGTGTCTAACACTTACTACTCCAGACAGGTTCAAAGCTAAAACTGTAATTTGGGGAAAGAAAAGACAGCATTCCTCAGGTCAAGGAAAAATTCAGCGCTCAATAATCATATAACTTTCCTTATAGTAAGAATTACTGAAAAGATATGCAAAACATATGGCTTTTAAGAGAATTCAACAGAGAAAGGATATTGTCTTCAACAAAGGTACTGGAACAACTGGGTATCTATGTGCAAAACAATGAACCTGGACCCATATCTCACACCACACACAAAAATCAACTCGACAGAGATCAGAGGCCTAAATTTAAAAGCTTAAACTATACAACTTTTAGAAGAAAAACAGCAGAAAATTTTCATGTCCTTCAGTTAGGCAAAAGCATCTAGATATAACACCAAAAGTATGCTCCATGAAAGAAAAAAATCTGGTAAGCTCAACTTCATCAAAATTCCATATGTTACACTTCAAGAGACACCATTAGAAAATGAAAAGATAAACTACACTCTAGGAGAAAATATTGACAAGTTATATATCTAATAAAAAATTGGTTTCTAGAACATATAACTCTTATAACTTAATAAGACAAATGACCAAATTTTAAAAAAGGCAAAAGATCTGAAAAGCATTTCAACATAGATATTAGGATGATTAATAAGGATATAAAAAGATGTTTGATATCATTAGTCATTAAGAAAATGCAAATTAAATCCACAATGGGATATTACTTTCATACACTAGAGTGGTTTACAATCAAAATAACAGGTAATACTATCTTTGGACTATTCATACATGTGGGCAAAATAGTAATAGCGTCTCAGAAACTTATTGTATTTGTGGAATTGAAAACGTTTTGAATCTTTTAAAAAATGAAACAAAAGCCTACCTACCTCCTCCTGATTCTTACCTCTACCCTCCACACACATTAAAAAAATTAAAAAAGAAGTAATAAATGCTGCTGAGGAAGTGGAAAATGGGAGCCCTCATGCTGCTGGAAATATTAAATGATATAACTACTTTGGAAAACAATTCCTATATTCATTCCTAGGTATACACCCAAGAGAAATGAAAACCTTTGTCTACACAATGACTTAAATGTGAATGTTCATAGCAGCATTGTTGACAATGCCCAAAATGTAGAAACAATCCAAAAGCACATCAACTGATGAATGAGTAAGATAGGTAATAGTTAGATATAGTACATCCATACAATGGAACATTATTCAGCAACAAAAAGAAATACTGATAAATGTTATAATACGAACTACAAATCTTAAAAACATAAAAGAAACCAGAAACAAAAGATAGTATCTTTTCGATTACATTTATATGAAATGTCTAGACAGGCAAATCTAAAGAGTCAAAAAGGAGATAAAAATTGTTGCCCTGGTGTGGGGATGGAAAGTAGGAATTAACTGTAAACTGGCATGATGGATCTTTTTGGAGTGATGAAAAAGTTCTAAAACAGGATTGTAGTCAGGCTCAGTACAAAATAAAAGGCAGGGATTTTTTTTTTTTCCTTCTGTGATCTCTCAAGACCTGTGATGGTACTTTTTATTTGCTGTTTTAACACTGCGCTCCCTAAGGCATAAAGTTACTCACTGGTTGAGTGTAGACCCTCACAAGCATGTAGGGCACATACATCTGGTCCTGACCTTCCCTGTGTCCACAGCCCTACTGGGGGTGGTGGCAGCAGCAGGAGCAGAGCAGGAGGAGGGAGTAGATGACTGAGAACTTGTTGCAGAGAGGCAGGTATATATGGCTCCAAGCTCCAAAAGCAGGGATCCCTAACCCACGTGCTGTGGACCAGTACCTGTCCGTGGCCTGTTAGGAAGCAGGCCACACAGCAGGAGGTCAGCAGCAGGCAGGTGAGCAAAGCTTCATCTATATTTGCAGCCACTCTCTAGCTCTAGCATCATTGCCTCAGTTCCACTTCAGATCATCAGGCATTAGATTCTCATAGGAGCACCAGTCTCTGGTGCCAAAAAGGTTGGGGACTGCTTCTGTATAGTACTATATTCATTCTTCTATGGCTTGATGCACCCAGCTGTGTTAATGTATCTTTATATTTTAGTTCAGCTACTACTATAACTCAATGATGCAACACATTTATCTTCTGGGGAAAATCATATGTGAACCAAAATGACTTTCACATTATATAGATATCATACAATTTTTTTTAAAAAATCTATTATTACTCTCTAGAAACTTCACTATGGTTGTAAAGACTGAAATAAATGTCTTTAGCTTCATAAAATGTACTTGTCAAACGTGTTCATCATTAAAAAGATGCAAACTGTTAAACCTATGAAAAGTAAAACACTTGTTTCCTAAAACAAGGTTTTTTGTTTTACTTTAAAATTTTCTTCTTTTTTGAAGTGATGGTCATTACATTTAATAGTGTTCAAGTACCTGTCAGATGTTAAAGGTCATTAGCCACAAGTGGGCCTTAGAAACATGTCTATTCTTCAATCCAGGGATTTTGCTAATAAAAAAAATTGAAAGACTGTACAGAAATTGAGCAACAATCTATTTATTTAAAAAAGCAAATGAAAAATTACCTAAATGTCTAATAGAAAACTGTTTAAATAAATTATGATATAAAATACTTTAAATGGTACTATGGATAAATATGGAAAATGTAATGAGTTAAAAGAGGTAACAAAATAATATATCATAATTATTTTTGTAAAATATACATTGCATGTAAACACAGGAAAGGTTTAGAAAGCTATTTGCCACGGTTGTACCAACAGTTCTCAAAGTTTAGTCCCCAAACAACAGCATCAGCATCACGAGGGAACTTGTTAGAAATGAAAATTCTGGGGCCACACTTTAGTCCTACTGAATCAGAAACTCTAGAAGTAGAACACAGTAATCTGTTTTAGTAAATCCTCCAAGTGATTCTAATGAATGCCCAAGTTTGAAAACCATTACTCTAGGTCCTTTATTGGAATAAAGATCCCTTTGGAATTCTGATGAAAATCATGAACGTTCTCCCAAAAAGTTGGACAAATGTTCTATTTTTTATATATTTCAAAGAAAAAGATAGGGCAGAGGCTATCTCCAGTAGTACAATACTATTTCCAAGTAAACTGTATCTATCAGGCCCTAGGTCTCCTTACCTACAACAAATAAGATATATTTATTACATACAAGTTGCCAAAATTAAATTGAGAAAAATGATAGAACTAGGAAATTGTAAACCAACTCCTCAAGTCTGGCACACTGATATTTCTTCTGATTTGTCTTCACGTACTCAGATTTAATAGCTGACACAAAATCTCCTGGTTTAACTTTCCAAACATCTGAATTTTATTGATTTTATAGATAGAACTAGTAGTCTTTTCAATAGAGAATTCACACATGATCACTATTCTATTTGACTGTCAACCTATACTTTCTGGCTTTAAAAGAAAAAAATTTTTTAAAAGTTTAAAAAGCTTTTTTTAAATTTTTTTGAACAATATGAATGTTTTAGAAACAACAGGGCACAGAACTCACATATCCTAGAATTTAAACAGTTCCCTAATTTCCTTTTATCTTATAGTAAGAACTAATATCAAACTATAAAAACTTCAAGTTAAAGATTCATAAGAAAATAAAAGTTACAAATTAAAAGATTTAATTAGGTAATAGATAATCATTCCTTAATTTTATTTTTCTAAATCAATTGCAGGTTTCTTGGTAACATATGCATCTCCTGTGATAATGAATTTTAACCATATAACAACATTAATGTTATTCTAAGAAAAATATTCCAATGCTTTTTTAAAAACACTATTGCACACCTGCTATTCTCCTATCAATCTAAGCAGGAAACCATTTCTCTTCTACATTATAAGCAATAGAAAACTACTTATTAAAACATTAATCACAGTCCATTATATTCTGACTCACTGCCAAAAGTTCCCATTACATCACTGAAAATATCTATTAACCAAAACCTGCTTCTGACAAGTTACAGGAGTGTAGTGTTTAGAATTTAGTAATGTAAAAGTCATTTTAAAAAGAACAGTTACACAATTGATTTTGCAGTGGCAGCAAAAGTGATTAATTTTTTTCCGACATTTATTACCAAAAGGTTGATTTAACTGGTGTTTCTACTGTAAAATTATTTTTAAATTATTTCAAATTTCACCTAGCATTATTAAACACATTTACTATGAAAGTATTAAATACAAATGATTAGTTAAAGAATTTCAAAATGTGCTGAATACACCACTGTATATAAAACTATATTGTCTTGTGTAAATATGAGCCTTGTTTAGAGCTATGTCTCACAGGAAATTGTAGCAAATGAAAACCATCCCCATTTTTCTACTCCTACTCTTTAGAATTTATGCTTTTACATTTAAAACCAGTTATACAGAGAAACAATATAACATGGCAACTTCAAATCAGAATAATGACTACTTTGGGCACTTTTACCTTGTTAAAATAACTGAATATTATTAGAAGCAAAGCTTAAATATATTTTTATTCTGTACCAGCAAAACCAACTATCTAGTTTTCATTTGTTGGATTTTGGTTTGAGTAGTAGTGACACTGGCTTCTTCCAAATCAGGAAGAGGATGGTTGACATTTAAGTAATAAAGTGCTAAGAAAAATGCACAGAGGATATAGGTGATTATTTCCTAAGAATAGAGACCACTTATAGCTTATTAAGATTTTGTATATTAAAAATAATAACAATAGTCAAAATGTGGATAATTTTTCTTCTGTTTACTTATATTTTCAAAGGTTTTCTGCAATGAACATATATAATCTTTATAAGGAGGAAAATTCAGTAAACTTATTTATATTAATAAAAGCTCTTAAGAAAGCTACATGTGACTCCAATGATTGGGGGTAACTTAGAGAAGGAAAAACTTACTTGTTCTTAATGCATTTATTGTATGTACTTTCAAATTTAAATTTTTATAATATTTATTCTTCCTGAAAATAGTAGTGAATGATAACTTCTAATAGCTTATATAAAATCTAATGTTTCTTATGTTAGATGCTTAATTGAAAAATTCATGGTAGAAGGATTTAGCGAAATTAAAAGCATGAATTATATCTTAGTTAATAAAGAGACAGAAAAAGAAAACAGACCTAGGTTCTGATCACAGAACATGATAACTATAAATTAACAGGGTTCTTTAACCCAAGAGAGTCAACATGTTTTATATTTGAAAGGTTAAGAGAGTCACCAAGCTACACATGTCTGACAATTTCCTAACAACTCAATCTTCAGGTTATTTTTTTAACTAGGGTCTCTTTAAATTAAAAACAATTTCTATATACCTAAAGAAAATAAAGTTATCTCTACTTGTCAGTGCTTTTTAAAAGACTATGAATCTTTCAGGGCACACCTCCAAATAGTTACCTGAATCTTAGCCTGCTATCCTGAGTTCTCGCAAAGAAAATGAAGAATTAATGACTGACTGTATACTTCACAATAACTTCAATTATTAGGCTAACTAACATAAAATTAAAAGAGAGATTCTTTTCTTGCTGATGTTTTTAAAGACATTCACTTCTTACAAGCATGGGCATACTACCCCAATGTGAATATAAATCTTTAAGTGATTAATTTTTGTTCTACATTTTATTACTAAGTCATTACTTACAAAACTCAAAACTGTCTCTAAAAACACTTAACGGTTTCTATTAAGTCTTCTTTAGAACAATTATAAGCAAAAAGATAAATGACAAAGACTAGTATACTCATTTCACTTCTGCTTTATCTAAGCCTTTTACAAGAATTCTTTTTCATTTTTTAATTAATTAATTTTTTGACAAGAATTCTTTGATTACTACTTCTGCTATACAACACTAGGAAATAATCCTCCTTGGTATTATTTGTGTAAATTATATATATTTATATTTGTCTATAAATGTGTATAGAAATACTACAGGGTGGGATTATTCTTAACAAGCTTTTAAAAATTATTACACTTAATAAAGAAATTTAAAAAATAGAAACTACTTAAATTAAAAATAAAACAATTCTGAAAAAGAATGAAACTCAAATAGTTCATGCAAGACAAATGACCTCTGTGGTCCAAAAATGCAATCTGATAATGAAAAATTATGATTATGATATGAGAAATTATGAGATTATAATAATCTCATAATGAGAAAACAAAACTAATCAACAAAGACGAACTAAAGTTCAATATTTACAAAGCTCGCTACATATGAGCAATATTCCCAGTAACAAATGTTAACACCACTGGTGCATTTGTCACTCAAATAGCTAACATTTACATAATACTTATCATGGGTCAGATATTATTCTAATGGTTTATCATTTATTAACTCATTTAATCCTTACAACTCTATGAGATAAGCATTAATATTATCTGCATTTTGAAAATGAGAAAACTAAGACACAGAGAGTAAAATGCTCAAGGTATTGAAACTAGTTAATGAAAAATCCAATAATCAAGCCCAAGTAGTCTAGCTCCTGAGTATGTTCTCTAATCCCTACCCTAAAAGGTTAATGTGATAAACCTTAAATAGTCTGAAGTTATTACATCTCATGTTTGATAAATTAACATAGGAATAGATGACATTTTTTCTACTGGTAATTTATCATCCTAGTGACATTCATTAATCACAATGACTTTTTATCTGGTGGAGGCAGTATGTAATCCCAACTAATACAATGCATTCCTTTTGTCTACATTAACTAGTCCCCGTTCTTAGCCAATCAAAATTAGATTCGTTCGACAAATGTCCACCTCTATGAACTCTTCCCCGCCTCTAAAGCCAGATGTGACCTCTGTCTCTTCATTGCTCCATGAAACCTTCTTTACTATTAAAACAACAATAAGAGTTAACATTTATTAAATTTTTTTTAAGTTTTAAAAGTACTATGCCTTAAACTAAATTATATAATCAAAACAATCCTGAGAGACAGATTCTTTTATCATTTGCACTTTAAAATAAGAAAAGTGAGGTTTCAGGGAGGATAAGTTCTCACAGCTAAGGAACGCAGTTTGGATTTAAAACCAGAAGCTTTAACACTAAGACCTGTGCTGTTTAACAGTGACACTATGGGAGCATACTGCATTGGATCCTATTTATTTACATACCATCATATCCTTCAATGCTACATTAAGATTTTTTCGATGAGCAAAACTATGTCTAACATGTTTATTTCCTAAAAATAAGATGGACTTAATATCTCATGAATGGATGAGAAAATAGATGATTAGTTGAAAAGACGTATGTATCCCTACGTTCACTGCAGCTCTATTTACAATAGCCAAGATATGGAAGTACCTAGGTGTCTATCAATAAATAACTGGATAAAGATGTGGTACATTATACAATGGAATATTACTCAGCCATAAAAAATAAAATCTTACCATTTACAATAACATGGATAGACCTAGAAGGTATAATGCTAAGTGAAATAAGTCAGAGAAAGACAAATACCATATGATTTTACTTATATGTGGAATCTAAAGAACAAGATAAACAAAGAAAAACAGATTCATAGATACAGAGAATCTAGGAGTTGTCAGATGTGGGGACTGGGTGAAAATGGTAAAGCAATTAAGAAGTGCAAATTGGTAGTTACAAAACAGTTATGGGGATGTGAAGTATAGCATAGAGAATATAGTCAATAATATTCTAATAACTATGTATTCTGCCAGGTGGGTACTAATCAGGGGATCCACTTGTAAATTATATAAATGTCTAACCGCTATGCTGTACACCTGAAACTAATAAAAATAATATTGAATGTGAACTTTAATTAAAAAATAAAAAATTTAAAAATTTAAAAAAAGCTAGATGATTAGTACAAAAGTTACATATCTAATGAAAAAAATATATATAACAGCTTAGCAATCCTCGAACTCTTAAAAATTACCAAAGACTCTCAAAGAGCTTTTGTTTAGGTAGGTTATATCTACCTATATTTTCTATATTAAAAATTAAAACTAAAAAATTGGAAAATATTACAGTTGACCCTTGAAGAATACAGGTTTGAACTATGTGGGTTCACTTATACACAAATTTTTTCAATAAATACTATAAATGTATATTCTCTTTCTTATGATTTTCTTAATAACATTTTTCTCTAGCTTACTTTATTGTAAGAATAAAGAAGGTAATACATATACAAAAAATGTGTTAATTGACAGTTTATGTTATTGGTAAAGCTTCTGACTCACTAATAGGCTATCAATAGTTAAGTTTGGGAGAAGTCAAAAGTTGTACACAAATTTTTGACAGCACTGGTGTTCAGTGTCTCTAACCACTACGTTGTTCAATGGTCAACTATAATTCATTTTAAAATAACAAGTAAAGCTCATTACATATTAACATAAATCATATACCATGTTAACACTAATCAAAAAGAAGTTGGAATGGCTATTTTAATATCAAACTAATTAGCATTCAGCAAAAAATATTACCAAGAATAAAGAGGAACATTTCATAATGATAAAGAAACCAATAAATAAAAAGGCTGTGACAATCCTAAATGTTTATATTACTAACAAAAGAGCATTTACAAATGACATGAATATTAACACGCAAAAAAAAAACAACATTCTACAAAATATCATTAGAACTGAGTTTTGCAAGGTTGCAGGCTATAAAAGCAATAGAAAATTTAACTGTATCTGTTCAGTCCAGAAACAAGCAATCATAAATTTGAAAAAATTAAACCATTTATAAAAGCATTAAAATATAAAATGCTTAGAAATAAATGTAACAAAATATATGCAAGATGTGTACACTGAAACTGTACATTGATGAAATAAAGACCTAAATAAATGGAAAAATATACTATGTTCATGAATCAGAAGACTCTACTTTTAAAATAGAGCCAATCCACTTCAAATTGATATACTGATTCAATAATTCCAATCAAAATTTTGGTAGATCTTAGGAAAGTCTGAGAAATTGTCACAGCCAAAGAGCCTAAAATTCTGAAAAATGCAAATTAATCTACATCTACAGAAAGCATATGAATGGTTTCTTGGTAGGGTGTAAAGGAGAAATTGCAAAGTGACACTAGAAAATTTCTGGAGATGATGGATATATGTTCATTATCTTGACTGTGGAGATGATTTCATGATTATATACATACATCAAAGCTCATCAAACCATGCATTTTAAATATGTGTTGTTTATTGTGTGCAATTATAACTCATTAAAGCTATTTAAAAATGGAATAAAATTAAATTAATTCTAAATTGCCATAATTAAATTATCATATAGGTATTTTAGAGTATGGGATCTTAGTGACCTTATTTCTATTATAGCTTGAAACATTATTGTTTAATCATCCTAGGAATTATTTCAATTATTCCCTATAATGTTTAAAAAACTAAAAATATAAGCAAAAGAATGATGAAATCAAAATTGCCTGAAGTATGATACAATATTTAAATAAATCACAACTATTCTATCAATTCTGTTTTCTTATTTCATTCCCCAAATTATTGCATCTTATTTTCCATCGTCTCTTAAGAGGATAAGACAATATCCTAGATAAATTTTCTCAAACTCAAAACCCAGTGAATTACTAATATATTCTACATATTCTATTTAAGTATACAATTCAATGATTTTTAGTAATTTTATAGAATTGTGCAACCATCAACATAATCCAATTTTAGAGCACGTACATCACCTGAAAAATAGATCCCTGATACTAATTTACAATCACTCAAGTGTATATTTTTAAGGACAGAAAAGAATACTACATTCTCATCCAGTCACTAAACAGGATGGATTTCATTCCACAAGAATATGGAACAAGAACTTGATCGATTTTGCTAAAAGAATATGTGTCAACATTTTTATGATGTTTATATACTCTAATTCACCTGCTACAGTTTTTAAGTAAATAAATGCAACAGTCAGGTAGATGCATATACAAAGGTATCTGAAAAAAAGGAGATGATGTAGAAATGAACAATGAATTAGATTGGTCATTCTAATTGGTGTTAATAAATCTAAAAGTGAGAATCTCTTGTAATTATAGGATAATAAGAGATGGTGTTCTCTTCAACCAAATGATAAGGCATCAAAGTTTTCAAAAATATTTAATTTTGACAATTCAAATGTAAAAATAATAAAAGATAATAAGCTCAAACTTATTATCGATGTTTGCATTTTGATGATACAAATGCAAGCAGGACCAGAAGTAGTGATAAGCTAGAATCCATTAGAGATGTATTTGAAAACTGTACTCAATATTTGCAAGATGGGTATGTTCCATGTTCATGCATGACCACTGATTAATGATTAGTTTCACTCAAAAGATGTCAATTTTAGGTGTATATATCTTCTAAACCAGTAACATGAAATAAAAATTTGATTGTGCTGTGTTTAAATCTCTATTAAATTTTCTAATAAAGTGGTTTTCCACTATTTTTCCTGATAAAAAGAGGGTTAGAAACTCATGAAAGTCCATAACACATTATGATAGAAGAAAATCAGAGTCTATGCCCACCTATGCCCATACATAATTTCCCTTAGACCTCAAAATTATGTTTCCTAGACTTTAACAATTTTAGTAGTGACTATTTCTACTACAATGTGCTGTCTTTAAAGCAGCATTTCTCAAACCTTTTTACTATAATTAGTATATATACTTTATATATGAAAACCTGTTACAAATGTGTATATACAAATATTAGTAAAATAAGAATTCCACAAAATGATACTTACATTTACTAAGTATAATGCCCTTGGCTAGTTTATTTTCTATTTTATTCCATTTTTTTAATGTTGAACATGATTCACAATCTGACAATAATAATATGTCTTCAATATATCATTTTTAAACATTAAGTGTAAGTTGAGAATTAAGATGGTACTGGATAATGAGTAACAAATAAATAAAAACTCCCAAGACAAGAAACTCAAAAAAATTGAAGTGGTAGACCCACCATCAGTTATACATATTAACTTCAACCAAATGAGAAGATACATGTAACAACTAAGCCTTCCTAAGAAAAAAATGGCAGCTTCATGTAAAAGTTGCCAAAGGGTGCCAAGAAATACCCTCCTGCTGCTGACCCATTTGCTATCAAATATATCTTACAATTAAGAAGACTCCTGTCTCTCACTAGCAAGTCTAAACCACTGAATCTTCCTCTTCTCTGAAACAGAAGGGTGAGAATAAAATGAAGTACATATTGCTTCTGCTTCCCTAACTTTCAATTCTTTCTAAATTTAGGTATATCTCAAGGCAAGAAACCTAAAGGTTGACTGAATTTTCTCTAAATCTAAAGACAGCTAATCATTCCTTGGCAGAATATTTTTAAAAGATTTAGAAAGTAGCAATCCCACAGGCCCTAATGTTACCTATCACAAATTAACAAAGCTAATAAATTACATGCCTATAAAACAAGGCAAACAGGAAGACAAGGAGACATTACGCTATTAACAAAACAGCACTGAAGTGCTATCTAGACTGGGTAAGGAGGTTAAAGAAAGCCAAAGGTGACAAATGATAAGTTTCTATTTTGTTTTCATATCCATTAGCCCCAGAAAAGGTAAGATTTTAGAGTTTGATGAAATATTCAAGATATAGATGATGTCCAACCGAAAAATATGAAGGAAAAAAATGAGCAAAGCAACATGAGAAATCTAAAGAAATACAATCATAGTATATCATGTGGCTCAGCTGAAAATAATATTTACATATTTACCATAAAAAAATTTTTTTTAGTTAAGTATTGATTCAATTTTAAAAGTGTGATAAACTCTATTAGGAGATAATAGGAGAAGTGAAATAAGATTAGGGAAGGAGTCTCTAAAGGCTAAATCTTCATATTTTAAATTAGGCTATCACAAGACAGGTCTAAAATTAGAAATCAAGGAACTACAGTATAATTGTGTTATTTAGAAATATACAATAAATAGTATGACAAAAAGCTAACATTGAGAAGCTGGGCAAAGT
This sequence comes from Macroglossus sobrinus, assembly GCA_004027375.1. Taxonomy (NCBI): domain Eukaryota; kingdom Metazoa; phylum Chordata; class Mammalia; order Chiroptera; family Pteropodidae; genus Macroglossus; species Macroglossus sobrinus. Next base: position 960,189 of record PVKZ01000315.1, on the reverse strand, counting down.
CAATAAAGTTACCTTGCAGCATGCACAATCCAAGAATGGCAAAAGGCTTTGAGAAATTACCTGAAATAGCATCTCACTCTCAAATAAATACCAAAGCTATATAGAACCAATCAGTACCTTCTACCACACTGAAATATTTCAGCATAAAAGCCAATCTTGGCTGGTCATCCGATCTACATTTTACAATCTTACTGGCAATTTTCCTTTTAAAAACAGTATTCCCTTCAAAAATCCTTCATAAATTAAAAAATGGTTAGCAATCATGTTTTTTTTCTGCTCTCCCCAAAAGCAAAGCCATTTGTTTTCCAGATTAAATAATCACAATTCTTTTAATCTAAGTAGTACCTAAATCCTGACCATCACATATTTTTGTTGTTTTGTTTTTCAAATCTAAGTCTCCACGTCCTTCAAAAAGCAATATGACCAAATATGATGGAGAATTTACATTTGACTAAATTCACTAGATGTTTTGATGTTATAAATCCTATGACATAGGATCCTGTCTTCAAGGCCAACTCTTATTAGGCAGTTGCACACCTAGTATATTAGACAGCCAGAAAAGAGCATTTTTACCACACCTATTCCTCTATACAATAAAATTTTCTGTAATAATCATAAAATGAAAGAAAAATAATAACAATGCAGAAGTACACAGTGAGATTTTTCTTGTATTGAACTTTGTACACATAATTGTGCCCATAAAAAATTTCCAGTGTGAAAAGTAACAGATTAAAATATTCATTATTAATTTAATTTTTGAAAACAGGTAAATATAAGTACATAATGGACTCACATTATAGTTTCTGTTCTGAGATACTATTTCTGCAAATTTGACAATGCATTCACTAAAACTGATCTTCTTTGCATATACATATTCAGTAGGTAATAAATCCAGATTTGTAAATTTATCTTTGCTCATATTCAATTCAAAAATTCTTTGTTAATTTTAATTTCAAGTTTTTTTCCTGAAGCAACAGATATCCAAATTGCCAGGAAATATCTTAATGATGAGTTTGACCGAGTTTCATAAAATATCTATTTCACAATAAATTCCAAAAATTGCAATACTATTCATGTCTCTGTTTCCTTAGATTGGTTCTGGAAACTTTTAGGTACCACCCAGTTGAAAGCTTTACACACAGATAAATGCTCTATTGTCTTATGTTCTATTTCTTCATCTTCACAATCACTGAGCTATTACTGTTTACTTTAAACTATCACTGAAACTCAGGAATATGCAGTATCACAGGGGAGTTGGAAATGGAAATTTTACCAAAGGAGTTGGAAGGATTGTAAAACCTCACATACTTACTCTTGAATAAAGCTAAATGTAGCTGAGTTTGTGGAAATTGGGGTTGGCAGAAGGGGTAAAGTCTGGGGCAGATTATGGAACTGGAAGTTCTCTGAATTAACTTCTGTGTATAAATATGATGTTTTTAAAGAACAAAATAAAAGATGTGTAATTGGAAGCTCACATATATACTATTAAATTAAAAAGTAATAACAGCAATTGTTTAGAACTTGGACCAATAAAGGATTTCTTCTTCAGAAAGTATTTGAAAACAGACATTGTTTAGAACTGCTAGTACCTGATGATAAAAAAGAGTGGCTTTTAATTGGTTTTATTATTTTTTAAATTCTCTACAGACAATGGAACCCCACATTGCCTGCTCCTGGGACAGACCATTCCTACCACCCACCCTTGCTATACTTCTACTATGAAGTTATCAGGTGACCTTTACCTTTGCTACAATCCAAAAGCTTTGAATCACTATGCCCAACTCAACCCTATTTTACACACACACACACACACACACACACACACACACACACACACACACCCCTACAAAAACAATAACAATAAAAAGCAGAGAACAGAGAATGAGAATTTGGCTCATGCTTAGAGTAGAACAATCCTCATTTCTTCCTTTTTTTTTTGGAGAATATAAGGAAAATTGCTACATAATTTCATCCACAGTTCTTAAATATACTTTCTGGAACTATAATAATCTAAAAGCATAATAAAAATATAGCTCATTTAGATTTTGAAAGCTCTGTATATGCCAAGGTCATATAGTAGAGCAAAGAAAAATTATCCTAAGAACTAAGAATCTAGTCCTAGCTTTGCACTAACCAGAGATGTGACTATGAAATCAAGAGTTTTCTTTCTTCCTCTATAGTGATCTCATTACACTTAAGTCTCCCAGAAAAGAAGAGTTGCATGGAGTACCTCAAAGGTTTTTTTCTGCCAGCTCATGCATCTCTTTAGAAACATATTTTTTAGTAATAATATTTGATAAATAACTGAACCTAAAGTAATTGGCACAACTATGTTGCCTCAAAGAACCTTGTCTCCCTCATCATAGCAAATAGCAGCTTTGTTGCTCAGATATAATCCTGGGAGCAACATTTTCATACCCTCTACATCCAATCCATTAAAAATTCTCTAGTCGGCTATCAAAATTGTATCTATAATCTTGCCACTTTATCAATACTACACTGCTACCATCTTAGTATAAGCCACTACCATCTTAACCAGGACTGCTACAAGTTTTCTTGCTTTTATCCCATTGATTCTCTTATAAAATACACCTTTCTAAATGTAAGTTATATAACACACCTCTGTCCAAAATTCTCTTATGACTACCCATCTCCTTCAAAGCAAAAGTCCAAGTCTTAACCACCATCTAAAAAACTCTACATGATCTAACCAGGCCCAGCCTGCCTCCTTACAAAAATAATCCTGCTACCACTCTGACTGCATCTCCTATCATTCTCCAATTCATTCTGATTCAGACACCCACCTCGTTTCTCTTCCTTATACACACTCCTGCCTCAGGGCCTTTGTACTTATAGTTCCTTCTGACTTTCTCTATGATATCACATGATTAACTTCTTTGCTTAATTCATTTCTGTTCAAATATCATACTACAAAAGATTCTACCACTACTTACATAATAATAGCATTCGTACTCCAATCACTATATATCCCTTTATCTTGTTGTATTTATCTTTGAAGTATTAATTACTATCTAACAGATTCATTCATGTATTTTTATTATTAGTTTCACCTTAGTAGAATGTAAGCTTAATGACAGTAGGTGTTTTCTCTGTTTTGCTCACTGCTATTTTCTCAGCACCTAGAAGAGCAACTGGCATGCAGGAGGTGCTTGATAATCAAAAGAACAAGAAAAGTAATGGAACTACTAAATAATCAATTGTTTTCTCAATTAACATGAGGTAAATACTCTGTGGTTTCATTTCCCAATGGAGACAATTATACATAGATATACAAGGTTTATTGACTTTTATAGTGATTTGGGAGGAATTGACCAACTTCCAATAATAAATTGAGCTTGCTTTTTAAGGATCCTATAAAATTTTGAATTAAAACTATATTTCATTGTAATAATTTATAGTTATAATTTTATTAATAAACTAAATAATTTGATTTATTTAGTGCTGCTTTTCTTTCTGAGCTTAATTTTGAAATATATATTTTATTAATATTGTGATTTAATACTCTTAAAGTTCCTAGTACAAAAGACTATTCTGGAATCAGCTGCGTAATTACATTTCCTCGGTGACCTTGTAATCTCGTGAGCATTTACTCTAGACTAAACAGCCTCGTTCAGCTGCCCTGTGTCTGACTGTCGATGAAAGAAGCTTGTTTGACAACTGCTTCAAGCAGAAACATATTTTTTCCATGATTGCATAAAAAAGATTTAAAACTTACCAGACTAGAGCCAGACTAAGACTTAAAGCAAAAAGGTTCATGTTAGATGTGTGAGTTGATTACTAATTCAAATGCCAACAAAAACAGATAATAAAGACATGCTGCTGTCATGGCCAGCAAAATAAAAAGTTAATTCAGTAATACTTTCATAATTACAACAAAGTATAATTATATAAGATAATTATATATACATACATGTTGCCATTATTTTTGTGACTTCTATTTTTCCATATTCTTTGATTTTTCTGGTACTCCTGAGACTTCTTCTAAAACGAACATAAAACTTAAATAGAGAGTATCAGAAACAAAACAAACATAAAGCAAAAATACCTATTCTCCATTCTTTGGCAATCCATGTATAATTAGTCAATAGGTAAAGACCTTGACCAAAAAACAGAAATTCATTCAATGTGATTTAAAAAAATACTTCCTCAACGTAAGAAAAATCACTTAAAGAGCTAACACAATACTTAATGATGAAACACTTGAAGCATTCACAAAATAATCAGAAATAACTGCTATTACCAGAAGTGTGTAACACCAGGTCAAGAAGTTCTAGCCAAATGCAATAAAAAATAAAACTGAAGTTAGAGCATTTAAACAAAAAAAAATTCATTTTTTCAGATGACTGACTTCCAAATAAAACCCCAGATATTCATCTAATAGAACAATTAAAATTATTAGAGCTCGGTAAAGCAGCTAAATACAAAATAAAATATATTTAAGCAAGAACCAGTTAGAAAGCATAATGAAATTTTATAACAATAGCATCACAATTATTATATAAGAAAAATTCATTTCCAAGAAATGTGTGAGATATATGAAAACTAAGTAAATTTTAAGTGCATGTTCTGTTCTACTCAGTTTATAATTTTGAAGCAATTCCAAATAAAATCCCAAAAGGAGTAGTGTTTGGTTGTTTTCTCGGGTATTATAAGAATGACTGTGTCTTAGTTAAGTTGTTGGCAGGTTTTGGTTTGATTTGTTTCATTACTTGTTTCAGTATTTTATTCTGAAAATTTTCAAATGTATAGAAAATTTTAAAGAATTATAGAATGCTTTGTTGCTTTGGACAGTTTTTTGGAAGAATAAGTGCATAAAAATACAAAGAATACTTTGAAAAAGATAAGTAGCAAAGTAAGATTTGTCTCATTATGGGAGGCAGAATTCTGAGATAGCCTCCATGAATCTGCTGGATTTTACTCCTGAGATTATATTCCAGTAGTCCTCCATTATCTGCAGTTTTGCTTTCTGTGGCTTCGGTTACCCAGGGTCAACTGCAGTACAATATATTAAATGGAAAATTTTAGAAATAAATAATTCATAAGTTTGAAATTGTGTGCAGTTCTGAGTAGCATGTTGAATGAAATCTCTTATTGTCCCACTTCATTCTGCCTGAAATGTAATTCATCCCTTTATTCAAGGTATCCATGCTATCTATGCTACTCGCCCATTACTCACCAGAAGCTTGGTTATCAGATCAACTGTCATTGTATCTCGATGCTTGTATTCAAGTAACCCTTATTTTACTTAATGATATACCCAAAGTACAAGAGTAGTGATGCTATTAATTCATATATGCCAAAGAGAAGCTATAAAGTGCTTCCTTTAGGTAAAAAGGTGAAATTTCACAACTTAATAAGAAAAAATATCATACACTGAGGCTGCTAAGATCTACAGTAAGATCTAATCTTCTATCCCTGAAATTGTGAAGAAAAAAAGAAATTCATGAGAGTTTTGCTGTACCACCCCTAACTGCAAAACTCACCACCATAGTTAAGTGATAAGTGCTTAGTTAAAATGGAAATGACATTAAATTTATGGGTGGAAGACATAAAAACGTGTTCTAATTGAGGCAATGTGTTACAATGGAAAGCACTGACCCTATATAAAGACGTAAGCAAGGGATTCCCTGAAATGAGTGACATCAAGTCATTTACTGCAAGTAAGGGATGGTCACACAAATTCAGAAATAGATATGGCATTTTATTATCTCACATCAACACAAGAAGGAGGGTGAGTATAGTAATATGATCTTTTGAGAGAAAAAGACCACATTCACATGACTTTTATTAGAGTTTATTGTTATAACAGTTCTAGCTTATTATTAGTTACTGTTAACTCTTACTATGTCTAATTTATAAATAAAACATTTCCATAGGCATGTATGATTAAGAAAAACATAGTATATATAAGGTCCGGTACTATCCACAATTTCAGGTATCCACTGGGAGGTCTTAGAACGTGTACTCTGCAGATAAGAGGGCACTACTATATACGGCAAAAGGGATTTTGCAGATGTAATTAAGATCTCAAATTGGTTGACTGCAAGTTAATAAAAGAGAAATTATCTGGGTGGGCCATACTTAATTAGGTAGGGGCCCTTAAAAAAAGAAGAGATTCAAAGAAATTTTCTCCTACTAGCATTAAAAAAGATGAAAGCCATTGTAAATACTGCATATGCAAGTGACCTAATTCTACCAACAATATAAATGAGCTTGGAAGGCAATCCCCAAGCTCTGCTTACATAAAACCACAGCAGCTGCTGATAGTTTGGTTGCAACCATGTGCAACCAGAGTAGAGGATCCTGGTAACCAGTGCCCAGACTGCTAACTCAGACACTGATAATAAATGACATAAAAATGGATATTGTTTTAAAATGCTTAAATTTGTGGTAATTTGATACACAGCAATAGAAAATAAGTACATGACTTAATATTAAAACACATTATGAATTTATATTGATAATAATGTGATACTGCTGAAAAACTGAAACAGATTAATGGAAAAGAAAGGACAGCAGAGAAAAAGTCCTAGTATATTAATGTAACACATTAATGGAGAGAAGAGGGATTATTAAATAAATTATTCTGGGCCAAATGATTTACTGTGTTGATAAAAATAAAAATTCTTTTATAGCTCCTCACAACAAAATAAATTCCATATTGATTAGTGATTAAATGTGAAAACTGAAGCTACATAAAAATTAGAATATAAATAAATATACACAAAGTTCAATGTCGGTTTAGAACTTCCTAAGTAGAAGAACAATGGAAAAGTACCATGACACCAGATTAAAGTAAAACTGCTCAGATTAAAACTACTTCACATCATAATAATGTAATAGACAAAATTTTTGGACTTTCAAAGGTTAATAGTCTTACTATATGACTGCCTCATAGAAACAAGTAAAACAATACTACCCCAACAGAAAGGGGCACATGGGACATTAACAGATAATTCACACACAGGGCAGAAAGGCTGAAAAGAAATTACTAGGGGAACTGAGCAACAAATGTAAAGGCAAAGCACCTCTTAAGGAAACCAAACAACACATGCAATGGCACAAAAACGTGTGCGACACCACGAAGTTCTTAAGAAACACCAAGTATGAGAGGGGCAGGATATACGACAGGTAGATGGGATCAGATTATGCAGGCAAAGATCAGCTACTGAAGGATATTAATAATAGAAAGACAACCAGATTGATATAATAGAAAGTTTTCTCTGACAACAATGAGGAAGGACTTAAGAAGGGAGACAAGGAGAATGTTAAAACAAAAAATTTGTTAGAATGTTTAATATCTCATCTCAAATTTTTAAAATACAAAGTTCCAATTTATCAATTTTTAAGAGCAAAAAAATGGTCATGAAAAGTATCTCCAATGTTATCATGAAGGTGGATCTTCTATTATGGGGGGACTATACACCACCCTATTTCCTCAAGAATGAACACTTTTCATTGCTTTGCTAATAGTAGTAATGGATTTGTAACAGGTCAATTACTTTTGTTCAGCAAGTTGGGTTTATCAATGCAATCTGTAGCCACACAAGAAAAATAATTGATATGTGCTGATGGAGATCAAACAAGAAATTTTTATTTATCATCAGGTTCTAGTTAACTGAGTTAATTTAATACTATTATTACTACCACAATTTGCACAATTATGCAATAATAGTTAAATAATCTATTATCTGGTTAGGAAAACTCAAGATTTAAACCATCATAGTTTAAATCCATTTTTTAAAGCTATACTAAATTGATAGCACAAAACATACTGGTTATGTTAGCAGAAGAAAAAGAAATGAACATGTGCATTTGGCTACAACACTCTATCACAAAAGACATACAGAAATGTTCTACAGGAAGTGAATATTAAAAATTTGGTAGCAAATGGCTTCATTTAAATTCATAAGGATAACTGAAAAATATACATCTTACTTAAAGACCATATTTTATCTTATAAAACAACAGCTTTCCTTTATTTCTATAAGAGGCTCACAAATAAACAGCTCATATTAAGTAAATCACATATCTATTTAAAACAGTAGTGATATCTGATTAAATAATCTGAAATTGATGAATAAAGTTGATAAATGCTTAAAATGTATATCAGTTAAAGGAATAATTCTTCTTTGAGTAGAAGGTAGTAAAATATTCACTAGAAAGCTAGTTGATTATTAAAAAGACAATCTCACAGTGCCAATCAAGAGACTTTACTAAACCAAGCACTAAAGCCAGTCTGGGGAATTTCAATTAGCAGTTAAGTTTTCCCAAAGCTTGCTCCCATTGGCACAGAATTAATAAAACGTGTTTACATATTGCCTTGAGCAAACCAGAAGAGTACTGCCAGTACAATTTGAACTATAAATATATATTCATAATACTCTTCAAATGAGAAAAGCTCATTTATTCTTCATCTACTTCTCAAGTTTAACTTTAGAAAAGGTATCATTAAAAACCACCCGAAATCTCATGGCAATGTACTTTTGATTCATCCTTTATCAAAGTTATACCTGAGGACAAAAATGTAGGTTTTTTGGAGGCATTCTCCCAAGACCTTATGTCGCCCACTCCCAAAAATATATAATTAAAATTAATTCAAAAGTGCCTGAATCAACAATTTTGTGCCAATTAAAGTGAAGGTGCCAGTGTACAACTTTTAAATTCACCATGTCATAGAGATTGCAAAGCAGATATAAGAAAATGAAAATGAGGTAGTTAATTTATTCTCTATTTGCCTCTAGAGAAATTAAACTTGTTCTCTCTGTAGAGTAACATAATACAAAATGGAAATTCTGTTGTAATAGGAAAAGAAAAGAGAGGAGTAGAAGCTAGAGAATTGGGGGAAGGGAAAGAGCCTACTGTACAGAGATAATTAAGGCTTACTAGATTTGCTCTTCTAACGAAGATGTGGACAACTGTTAGGACAGATGTGTAACAATTACACCTTTAGTCAACCGAAGTTAATATTCCTTGTACCTTAAAAGCATCACCTTTGAGTATACCAAATCATTCTTTGAAAAATCTCACAGAGTAACTTCGTCAGTTTCTCTCAGAATTTTTCTGAAAATTATAGTAGGTAAAAATGTATTCTAGAATAAGCAAAAATGAAACATATGGCTTTCAGAACAGAAAATGAACTAGTAGTATGAGAAATCTATTTAGAATTTATTTTGGCAAATGTTTAAATTTTAAGTCATAACCTATTACTAAAGAGACCAATAGAGCTAATCCCGGTTCCAAAAATTATCTGTATAGAATTCAATCTCTTTCTCAAGGTAGAAGGCTGAAGAGAAAGTATGAGATACATTCTATTTTGGTAATTTTATGTCAAAAGTCAGTGTTTTTTTTTTAGCAATTCTGATGTCACTATTGAAGATGTAGACATTCCTCCACTCATTAGCCACCGATGTCTAAAAGAAACTATTACAGTCAAGGTCTATTGCTTGAAACACACACATGTTTGTTTGTTTGTAATCAGAACAATTTGCCTTAACTTTTGTAGATACAAATATATGTAGTCTTTGTTGAGACAAAAGTCTACTTCTAGAATCTAGAACTAAATTCTAAATTGTCAATAGTTAGTAATGAAAGCTCCCCAACCCCCACCAAAATAAAGCAACCCAACCTCCTTTATTTAAGTTTAAATAAGATTTTAGGTATAAAAAAAATTTGGAAAAAGTACAAACACTATTGTTATACCTTATCTACAGAATGTTTATCCTACATTTTAAAATCTAAACCATAATGGTAAAGGTAGAAGGAAAACAAAAGGGCTCTAAACAATCAAAAATGTTGCCAAAATTTATTAAATTTAATTATTTACTCAAAACAAGACAGAAAAAAAAAACCAGTCTAACAGGCTACATCTATCAGGGTTAAATTAACTACTCACATACACATGTATATAGCAGCACCATCGCCAAAATTGATTTAAAAAGGAAGATTAGGAGGCTATTAAAGAGATTCAATAAAAATTAGCAATAACTGAACACTAAATAGAAGAGGAAATGAACTATTAAAAAAAAAAAACAGCCAAGACTCAGCTGCTGGGGAAAGGCAAAGGTTGAGTGCCACTGGTAGAGGAGTAGAAAACCTATTGTCACCCTCCTCAAACCTGAACTGACACGGTCAAAACCTTCAACCACTGAGGAAAAGCAGGACACACTGATGCAAAGCATAAGTCAGGGGAGGGACAGGAAACTATCACTATCTTATACCCAAGATGCCCCCGTCCCCATGAATACAACACAGAGTTCACCTGTGGGGATAGGAGAGGAGTAGCAAACCCACTTGCACCCTGAAATAGAAGACAAAAGTTGTTTGTTTGCCTCTGGGAAAGAGATAGGTACACTGAGAGTACCACCCAAGGCTCCAGCACAGAGGACCTTCTAAGATTAAAGCTTGAATAGGAGAACTAAGAAATTCCCTTGCTCCCACCATAAGACTTATTTTAAGTAAAAAGCAAAATCAGGGAGGGGCATAAAGAGAAAATCCCTGCGTGACTTGGGCTTGCAGGGCCTGCTGAAAGCTGAGGGCAGAGGAAGAAAACTGGGAAAATCTTTCCAGCACTCTAGGCCTCATACTAGTCACAATGTGGCAAGACACCACAACTGGAAGAACCTAAAGCCTGATATACTGATGGAAACTAGAACACCCACAAAACCTAAACTGAGATCAAACTGTAGACTTAATACTCAACTCCCAACACTAATGGCCTAACAGAATAAAAAACAAATATTTCTGGATGTAAATATTATTTACCTCAATCTCTACCGTTCTGTTGCACAGAATATCCAACTCAAGCAATATTGGATATTTACAATAAACCCACAAGAAAGCAGGAAAAACAACTCTTTCTTCAAGACATAAAATAGTCAATGGAACGAGATCAAGAGATGTTGGAAGTATCAAAGAGGCAGTTTAAAATGACATGATTAATGAGTTAAAGGATCCAGTGAAAAAGGTGAATGACATGTATAAAGACATGAAATTTCAGTAGAGATGGAAATTATTAAAAAAAAAAGTGAAATGGAAGTGCTAGATATGAAAATTGCAGTATCAAAAATAATTATTTTGATGGATTTATCAGAAGGGAAACAGAAAAATAACTGAACTTTAGGAAAGGACAAGAGGAATAATCCAAATTCTGAAACACAAATTTAAGAAAAGATCGAAAAACACAAAATAGAGCACTCAAGAACTGTAAAATAGTAAAATGTCTAACATATGTGAAATCTCAGAATCTCAGAATAAAAACAGAAAATAGAGCAGAATAAATCTGTGAAGAGATAATAGTTATATCTACAAATAAAAACAATGAATTATAGATCCAAGAAGTTCAGAGAAACTATATCTTTATATACAATGTCAGAGCCTTAGAGAAAACATGCAGTAAATCTTGCTTTTTTAAATCCAATCTAGCAATCTCAGCCTATTACTTGGAGTATTTAGACCTGTACTATCAAATATGGTAGCCACTAGTCATACTTGTTTATTTAAATTAAATAGAATAAAATTTAAAATTCAGTTCCTCAATTGCACTAGGCACACTCAGGTGCTCAGCAGAAACATGTAACTGTAGCTACTAACTTGGATAGTACAAACCAAGAATATTTCTATTACTTCAGAAAGTTTTATTGGATAGTGTTGGTTTAGAACATTTACATTTAATGTAATTACTAATATAGTTAAGATTAAGTCTGCTATCATGCTATTTGTTTCCTAATTGTCTCATTTCTTTATTTTCCCCCTCCCTCTTTTCCTGCCCTTCTTTTTATTAATGGAGTATTTCTTATGATTTCATTATTTTCTCTGATAGTGACTTACTAACTATCCCACTTCATTTTACATTTTTAGTAGCTGTACTAGGGTTTATATTAAACATCTTTAACAGTTTAAGAACATTACAACAGCACAGTTCTTTCCCTCTTCCTATCATTTGTACTAATTGTCATACATTTTACTTGTGCACTGTTATTATGTATGGCCATTTCTATGATCTTTCAAATGTAATTTTGATGACAAAATTATTAGAAAATTCATAACCCTGTAACAGTACTATTTTAAATACTTTGTCTTCACTGACATAAAAGTAAATATTTTAAGAAAATTTATTTTAGAGATACAGAATTTTGGCTCTTGTTTACCCAGTAAGAGATAAGAAATCAATGTCTAAATGACTTATAACTTTTTATGTCGTAAAACCCCAGATTGTCTCTTGAAGCTTCAGTTTTAATATTTAAGCCAATAATTTGATAAATTTATCTTAAACTCAAAAGGGGTTTTAGGCTTTGCTTCATGCTGTGGCTTCATGCTTGGAGGGTGCAAGACTTTATGAGTATTCAAAACTAAAGAAAATCTTAAAGGATCTGCCAAAGATCAGATAAGTACATTATCTGTCATTTTAGTAATAATTTTACCTTGGAGCCTTCATGTTCATAATCAAAATACTAGGTGGCATGTTGAAAACTGGCTTTGCTTTTGAACATGCATATAGATTTTATCTGTTTCATATATCTTGTTTTTGCTATTGGGGTCTTTTTAAAAATTATTTTTTAATTACTTGGTGTCACTGTTTCCATTATTTTCTTTTCACATTATATTTTACACTATTTTTCTTTGTTAGAAAACAACCAATTCTGGTTGTTATTATTCAATAGTTCAGATTAAGACACCAGAACAAGATATTATTTGTTCTATCCACCAAATCTGTGTCTGTACTTTTCAAATATAAAAATGCCCACCTCTTCCCCTGAGAAAGACTGATCCTCTCCATCATTTACAAATGCCATAATCCCATATTCTTTTTCAAAATGAATGCATATAAATAGTTTTTGAGCCACTGGCCAGCCCTATATACACCTTTTAATAAAATGTATTGTGTAACTCATTTCTCATAAATAAAGTTTCATTGTAGACAGCAGACAGTGAGTAAATCTACTCTTTTCCATGGCAAGGAGCTTAACTCTCATATTTTTACTGCTTACTACTGACCAATTAAGCCCTAATTTCTAAAAAATATATAATGAGCTGAAAATGAACAGCTACTTCAGTATTGCTGCCAAAGACAGCCTTAAAAAAGAGTTAATACAATCCAATTTCAATATCAAAAGATCTAACAAAACAATAAAAAAATAATGTATTAAGTTAGTATTAAGCACTATTCTTTTTTACAAAGGGTTATAAAGTTCTGTAAATGCAAAATCTAATAATGTCAAAGTGTCAGTTAAAAATAGTAACAACACAACAAAAACCCTAAACATCAGCTCCTCAATGAGAAGTTCTTTTGGACACTTACCCAAGTCTTCCTAGCATCTCAAAGTCAGGAACTTGTGGTCCACATGTCTCTACCTGCAGTGGCTGATACTCATAGAGAGCTTCTTCAAGCTTCTGAATAGGTGCTAATGAAATATGTTGACCCTGTTAGAAAAATGAAGAAAATACCTTTTAATATTACTTTTATTTACTACTTACTTGTAATCATTTTAAAGGTGAAATAAAATACTCAGATTAAAAATATTATCCATTATGTTTGCAATTCCATACATACAATTCATTACATTACTGAAAGCCACATTATGTAATTAACATGTAGTCACTGATGTGAATTAAAGAAAAAAAATAAAATCCATCATTAAATTCAAATTTATCCTTAAAGAGTATAGCCATTCAATGTCAATGGTAGAATTCAGCAAATATATAAGCATAATCTAGCCTCTCATTTTCCTATTTCTTATAATACAGCTTTGACAGTTTTGGTAATCAGTGTTTTGTTGAAAGCGCTCACTGAGGAAGGACAGTAATGAAATTATCCTCTGCAGTCTGTCATATAAATATCTGTTAAGTCTTTACAATGGAATCAAACTAGGTTGAATGAAGCATCTAGGTATTTTTTTTAAATAAATAACTACTAGATCTACTAGATAACTAAAATAAAAGGACCATATTTGATCACAAGTATATAAAATAAAATGCCACTCAGCCATATAGCATCATTATACTGAGATTTACATAATTATCATACATCTCAGGACAGAATTCTATTTTGAAAAATCCATATTTTTTAATGTAGTCTGTGTTTCCAATTCTAACTTTAGTTCTGTAATTTCCCTTGGTATAGTTCTCATCGATTTCTCCATTTCCAAATTTTTTAAATAAAAAACAGTTCTTATATTTCATTCTATTGATTTCTAGTTTATAATTTATTACTTTTGTTACCTCTTTTAATTTCTTTACTTTCCCCCTAAATTACTAAGTTGAATACATACTATATCTTATTTTAAGCAAAAACTATGACTTAAAAAGCAATAAAGTACAAACCTATATAATTTTATTAACCAATGTCACCCCAATAAATGTCACCCCAATAAATTTAATTTCTAAAAAGTGATAAAGTATAACTGAGGCTGTGAGAAATAACCACAAAAGATGTTTGCATCTGACTTGTGGTTTGTCTCTTCAACAAGTTTAATCTTATGTAGCATCATCCTAGCTAGTTTACCAACATATCAATAGCTGCCTGACTCTGTGACCTCAAAGGTCTTTCACCAAACACAGGCAAAAGACTTAAACAGACACTTCTCTAATGATATATAAATGGCCAACAAGCACATAAAAAGATGCTTAACATCTCAAGTCATTAGGGAAATGCAAATAAAAACAATGATAAACCACTTAATACTAATGGCTATTTAGAATGGCTATTAGCCAAAAACAAATAAGCAAACAAACAAATAAAAAGATAACAAAAAAAAAACACAGTAAATAACAAATGTTGGCAAATGTGCAGAAACAGGAACTCTTAAGCATTGCTGGTAGAAATTTAAAATGGTACAGCCACAATGAAAAACAGGGTGGCAATTCCTCAAAAAATTGCAGATTTACCACATGAGCCAAAAATTCTACTTCTGGGTATATAATCAAAAGTACTATAGCAGTAACTTAAACAGATATTTGTACACTCATGTTCATAGCAGCATTATTCATAACAATCAAAAGGCAGAAGCAACCCATGTGTCTATCAATGGATGAATTAATAAGCAAAATGTGGTATTATACCTAATGGAATATTATTCAGCCTTTAAAAGGAAGAAAATTTTGACACATCCTAAAACATGGATGAACCCTGAAGACATTATGCTAAGTGAAATTAGCCAGTCACAAAAGAACAAATACTGTATGATTCCAATTACATGAAGTTCCTAGAGTAGTAAAACTCATAGAGATAAAGAGCAGCATGGTGCTTGCCAGAGTCTAGGGGAGCCAGGAGAAGAGGGGCATTAGTATTTTAATGGGTATAGAGTTTTTGTTGCAGAAAATAAAAAATTCTAGAGATGGACAGTAGTAATAGAGGCACTTAATGTACTTAATGCCAAGAAATGTATACTTAAAAATAATTAAAATGGTAAAATTTATGTTATGTTTATCTTACCACAATTTTTAGAAATGTGTTTTGAATATTCTAATTTACTTGACTGGAATAATACGGAGAAAAGAGAATAACAGTGAAATATTTGGAAAACTTCGTTAACATTATTTTAACTCTTAACCTTCATGTGCTTCACAACCTTTCTAAATAAACATAAAATTGTCAAGCTAAATCTTACACTACCTCACAGTAATCCAATTGCTGAAAAATGCATCTGAGTACAGACCATTACATAGGTTAAGAGGCCTGCCTAAATGAGATATTTTGAGCGGCATTCTAGGGATATTTTGAATGGCATTCTAACATCTCTGTTCCAAATGTCATCTTTATAAACTGCCATGTACTAAATTCTTCTGTCACAAGATGCAAAAAGTACAGTACTAGTGTCTCATTTTCAGATTAGAAAAAATAAAGGAAAGAAAGAAGAGGAAAACTATAAGAATTAAAGGACATCTATTATAGTTCAACTAACACAGTACTGTAGATTACTTTGTGTGATACCAAATGGGTATTTTCAAGAGCTGAAATACTTCCCAGCTCTTGAAAATAACTTAGGCTTAGGCTCTCCTAAGTCATTATAGTGGGAAACAACATACTAAAAGTGATCATTTCCTAACTATCATTAATGATGCCCAAGTAACTGAAGTTATTCTGTCATATAGTCCAAAATCTCTGAAAGTTTGAATACATAAAAGATAATCTATTAGTAATAATAGTTAACATTATTTACTCAGTGCCAGGCATTGGTTGTAGAGCTTCTTATGATTATTTCATTAGTATTCACAATAGATTTATGAGATAAATAGTGCTATCCTCACTTTATGGATGAGAAACAGGGGTTTAGATATGCTGGAGAAGGTTGAGAATTAGAAGGCAAGTTTGTCAAATTGTTTTATAGCTAAAGAAACTAAGACTCCCAAAATGTAAATTTTCCTAAGGTCACATAGAGTTATAACTTCTAATTCCTATTCAGAGTGGGTTCTACCATACCACATTGCCTTTTGATATACAATATAATCATACTTAAAGAATATACCTAACACTGCCTTCAAGCTGCTCATTCTAAAAAACAATTTCTTTTGGTAATTCAGTTATTTTTTATTTATTTTAGGAGTAAGCAGAGCAATTTTTATACTATGCTGTTCTGGTCACTCTAGGTAGATATCATCCTGTCATCACTATAACAGCTGCATAGTAATAACTTTCCAGTAGCACATAATTTCATGGTAAGTACAAATCATTCCCCCTCCCCCCACAGAAATGGCTTTAATTTCTTTTAAAATTTACGGTAAGCAGCTTAAGACACATGAGGGACAAGAACAAGAACCTGTATGGTAAGTGGTAAACTATATACTTACACTGTCACTGCCTCTGAACCAAAATGAACTTAAGTGATACAGTTTCTCTAAGCTTCATTTTTACCACCTACAATGGGGGTTTCAGGACAAATTGTGTGTGTGGGGGCAGTGTTCAACTATGTTTTTCCAAGTCTAACCTGCTATGATTTCATGACCACTAAGTGGAAACAAGCCACTACCTCAAAATGTATCATTAAAAAAAAAAAAAGAATTTTCCCAAAATTTATAAATAAATAAGTAAAATAATTTGATTCTATATATACTAGAGAAACAGCCAGTGGAAAAAACAAACAAACACTAATTTCCAGGTTCCCAGCTCTCTACTAGAATCATCAGACTACATTCCCTTTCTGAATGCTTGTTTTAGAATTAGAAGAATATATAACTTTAAAAAAAAATTATTATGCTTGGCTTTTTTGCTGACTTATTCCCACATCAGCTTTATAAGCATTCCTTGTCTTTTAAAATACAGTGCCTGATAGATTACCAATTATTCCCAAAAAAAGGCTTTTCCAGAATTCATATTCAAACCTTTCAAGAGGTTTCATCCTGAATACACTAAGAACACCATATTTTTTCTACCTCTTTAGTGATGACCAGTTCCATTCAAATATGTAAGATATGCTTTAAAATATCAAAGAAGAATTTCTATAACTAATCTGAGCTTATTTAACCTTCTTGTTCAACAATGGAAGTAACCCTAAAAGAGTTATATCTTCACTTGGCCAAGCCAAGTCTCTGAAACTGTTTCTATCAAATTGACTCTAAACTTCATCAAAATCTACTTACTACACTGAAATTACTTTAAGGCTTTGTTAAATAAATTCATTTGCAATCCCCTCTCCAAAACACACACCATTTTAGTCTTCAGATTACCACAGAGAAAAAATGTTCTTTAATAATATATCAATTCTATTTTGAAACTCTTATTGTTATACCACACAAATTACTCCTAGAGAAAAAACTTCAAAATAAAATATAACACATTTAGAAACATAAAATGTTGGGGAAAAATTAGAAAATTGGATCTATATTTAAAAGATTACTACATTAAAGCATCTCAAACATAATTACAACCTCACCCTATATGTTTAAAAAAAGTTTTCTATAAATTCCTTTGTATTGGTATAGAACTACTAAAGCTCATATGGAAAATAAATGCAACAATATATTTGTGGACACATGCAATTAGTTTTCAGAAAGCCAAGGGTCTCAAACTATAGATGAACATGAAATAAAAAGAAATAGCATTTTCTCTCTCTGCTTTAAACTATTTTGACTATAATTGCATTCATACAAATTTATCTTCCAAAAAATGCAAAAATAAAGACAGAAAAGGAACTAAACTAGTTATCACTACCTCCAATAGTTCTACATCTAAAACATCAGAGTCCTAAATGTCTAGAAGGGTCCTAAGTGATGTGACTGACTTAAGTTCAAAATAGCTGTAACAGTAAAATCACATCTTACATAGAGATTAGGTTCTAAAGTGAGAGTAAGGCAAAAACTGGTTAAAATTACCCCTCAAAAACTTCCTAAGATAGCCCATAAAGTATATTATAGATTGTTCTGCGCTTATTGTAATATCTTTATATACACCCAACTCAGCTAGTTTGTAATCCAGCAACAGAATAAATTACTGTTTGCTCTGTTGGAAACTCGATAAAATAGCTGGCTTGCCTTTGGAAACCATGTTGTTCAAAAACACTTTTTGCTCCTTCTACCTAGTTTGGTGTTGTTTTCAACTTTAGTTTAATTCAAGTAAGTTAAATGTACATATGACTTGACTGCTGAACATAACAGGTATGTTCATTCAATTGAATCCATGGGGGGGAAAATGACATTTGAGATGGGCTGTGAAGACTGAATGCAGCTGAAATAGAGGGAAGAAAGAGCAGTTCTAGTACAAGAAATTTCAATACCAAGAGCAGCTTCCATATAGTAATGTAAATAAGAGCCATAATATAAATGTAAAAAATGAATGGACATTGAGAAGTAGAAACACTGAGCAAACTTGATTACTGTTTTCATCAAATTACAAGGTAAAATGAAGATAGGAAGATATGGCAGTAACTTGAAGAATCCAAGAGATTTTGTTTATTTTGCTTTGTTTTTGTTGTTCTAGATTTTATTTTTCCCTGACAACTGGTAAAAGAGACAGGTTTGAAAATTATTATTTTTACATTCTTTCTCTGATGCTTCTCTTGCTACTGAACCATTTGTTGCCAAGAGGACAAGAGTGTCCAGCATATCATGTGTTTCTACAAAAAGATCAGAAAAGAAAAATATCAAGGAAACTATTTAGTGAAACAAAACCTGTATCCTTAAAAGGATCTATATAAATTTTAAGAAAAACAGTATTTGCCAGAAATTTTAAAAACAACTTTTCAGGCATTTTAGCTTATTTAGTTTTAGTGATTACAAAAAAAATTTCCAAGAAAGAGTTCTTATCTTGGCACTTTAAGGGACCTTTTAGTTAATCAAAAATAATGACAACTTATACATAATTTTAAATTTCTGAATGTGATAGAGTATGAAAATGACTTTATATTAAGTTCTCTATAAATATTACTATTATGTAAGCAAAAAATATCACATAAGATTAGTAATCTTCTGAAGCAAAAATATTTTTCAGTGAAAAGGTAGTAAAAAGCTTCTTTATGCCATAATAGAGACTGAATAATTCAAGAGATCATATTTTATTTAGTATAATATTTTTATTTAGATCTAAACCCTGTGCTTACTACACTACCTAAAAATGTTTTGGTAAGGATCCACAGTACCCCACTCTCTCCAATCCTCTACTCTACACCATTCCTCCAAAAACTATATAACAAATCTCCTGATGCTATTTGAGATCATTTAATTACAGAATGAGGCATTATTGTGATAATTGACTTTATCCTTGTTCTATCCTAAAGCAACAAATACTACAAATACCTTAACCCATTCCAATCTTCTTTTGCAAACACACATCACCAACACGTTCAAAAACTACCATGCAATTACATCTGGACTCTTAAATGCAGAATAGAATATTTAGGCTTTTCTGATTCCTTTTACTTGCAATTAGCATAAATTGTCTTTTACAAAAGTCATGCATTATGAAATGTGATTACTAACAGTGGGGTTCCATGCAAAAGATACAGAAATATTTATTGAACAACTACTATATGTCATACTAGGCATTAGAGGTAGTTATTCTTTTGCCTATTTTACAGTTAAAGAAGCTGAAATTCTCAAAACCAAGTAATCTACTCAGGTTTCAAACCCTATACAGTCAGAATGTACCAAACACTTTTCTATTACAGGACTACAGTATGAAAATTCATTTATCCAAACATTTAGTGGATATTAGGCACTGTGAAGTTATGACAGAAAGGATATAACACCAGAACTTCTATTTTCAATCATTAACAATACATATTTATATTTATTAAACAAATTAGAAAGTGCTCATTTATTTTTTAAATATTAGTATATGTTTTTAAATGAAAGTTATCCTAGTTCATTAAAACATATAACTATTTATTTTTAGAAAATATTCACATTTGACTATTCCATAATACATTTAGATTGATGCAAATTTCACCTGTACTGAGATATGTTTCATTATTCTAGATACTCTCAGTTTAGTCTCCTTTTCATAACAAGCAAAAATATTATCTTCCTCAAATAATATACAAAATGATGGCTTACCTATGAATTTATGTAAATTGAAAATATTTTGAAATATGAACCAGAAAGACAATTTCATCTATAAAGAATAAACTACCTTCCTAGAAAGTTGATTATAATAACCAATCCTTTAAATTACATTTTACTATACTTAAACAGATCATTTTTTATAACTGACGTATATTTTATGTTTATGATATAAATTACAAAAGCAATACAGAGAAATCATGATCTTGGTATATTTTTCTTCTGGGAACATAATGTAGTCACTAATTATAAATGGTGGTCCCACAAAAACAGAAATACACAGTTTATCACATAATTCATTTTAGTTTTTTAATTAAAAAAATTATTTTATAGCCTTGATAAATAAAATACACAAATATACACATAAATAAATAAAAATGAAGAGGTATACTTAGTAAAACAGTATCCTAGAGAAAAAGAAAGTAATTAGTATGAGAGACTTAAACACAGTTTTGGAGTCTTCTGGAAATTACAGGTTTGATAAAAGCATTAATATTCTACCAGTTGCTGAAACAGATGCTGCTGCCAATCAGCTGCATTTGCTGAAACATATTCTAAAGATTACTAATTAATCTCTATACTGAAACCAATGGCTGTTGCCATTTTGATCACCATTTAAAAAAAGAAAAAAAAAAACAGTAACTCTATGACCAAATACAAGTACCTAAATCACAATTCTAGGTAAGCTCTGCATCTACTTAATTAGTTATATCATCTTCTGATGTTGTTTATACTAAACCCAAAGCTACTAGTGGCTGGAGTTAGAAGACATACAGTACCTTCACCTGCTATTTCTGAGTTATTTCTATTTACCACAGATAAATGAAAATGTTTGTGAGATACTTAGGAAAAAGTCACTATACAAGTATGAGATAGTATTTTCTTTGTTAATTTTGAAGCTTTCAACCATAAGCTAAGGAGAACAAAGACTCGTGGAGGCATTCTCCCTCAGACCACATCAGCCTTTTTATTAGAACTTATCCTTGACCCCATCCCCAACATACATACACACACCCTGTATACTTTGTTCTACTACCATCATAGCTAACCTTTATTATGTGAACTCTGTTCATAGCACTACTCAGAATTTAACAAACATAAAAATAGTCAAAGAACTTGTTTTAAATTCATTTGAAAATATAAACATATACAGATAAAGTGAAAAATGTATATAAGGGTTCTTTTATGATTTTCCATCCTTTTAATGTTTTAAATTGATTCTTGAATATTAAGTAACACTATCTGTTCTACCATGTTTTTAAAGTTGCTTTCATTCAACTGTACATGCCTGTGACCTCCACAATGACCTCTACAAAAGCAGTTGTGCACTTTACTGTGGTGCAAATCCTCACAGACAAGTTGAACCTGTTCTTTTTGGCATTGAGCCCTTGTGCTGAACACACAGCTGAGATTTATTATAAAAGGGGAACTAAGAGGCATTATTGCACAACATTTATTCTTCATATATAGCCAAGTATAACCTTTTACAACCTTTGTGAGCTCTTAAATAAACAGATCTCCTCCTAATTGCACAAGAGTTTCTTATTGGTCACAATCATATGGCATATTGAGATTCATTCTACATTAGGAAAAAGTTAGCACACAAACCATTTATATTAACAGTTGTTAAAGGTGGTCTCTTAACAGTTATTCAAAAATAATAACATATGTAATATTCGGACCTAAGGACAATTACCTGCCTTGCTGTCCTTAGCCAGGTCAATGCAATGAAGTAATAAACACCTGTCTTCAAGAATCCGTAGTAAAGCAGGTTTTAAAAAATCTTTTATATCACTCTAAAATATCTTTTAAAAACATTTCAGAGAAAACAGCCTTTATTTTTAGTTTTATGTTTTTATTTTTTTAATTTCAAAGTTCAGTTTTAATTAGTTTCCCCATAGCACTTTAAAAACATTTCCCATTCTAAACAATTTTGAGCTGGGCTGATACACAAGACCGCTGCCAGGCTACTTCCTCAATTCAACAGTAAATCTGATACCCTAAAGGAAGGAGGAATTTCATGAGTTCTAATAAGTATCTCTTATAACAGAATTACCACATTATATACATTAATTCTTCAGGATTTGCTAACTGATCTATCATCAAAACCTGCCTTGTTGCAAACAAAAAAAGAATATGACCTCAAAAGTATTGTATCCCAAAAGTCAGGTTCAAACTAGCTTATCAGCTAATTGCTCAACATAAAGGAAACTGAAATATGTTGATTCAGGTGAATAGTTCCTTGCTCTAAATTCTTCTAATTTTTATTACTATTAAGTGTACAATTGAAAAAATGCCTGTAGACATATGGGGGAAGGGAGTATTATTTAATGGGTATAGAGTCTCAGTTTTACAAGATAAAAAGAATTATGAAAATTGATGGTGGTGATGGTTGCACAATATTAATGTATTTAATACCACTGAACTGTAAACTTCAAAATGCTTAAGATGGTAAATTTTGTTATGTGTATTTTACCAGAATAAAAAATTCTTAATTTAAAACAATTGTTAAAGATTGACTATTAAATTGATTTTGAAATGGTAAAAAATCTGAAACATTTTTAGGAATTCTGGGTTCAACATTGAACAAATATATTTGATGGCACCAAATATATTTTGTGAAGACAAAATAACTGAAGAGTTAAACAAAAAAAACTTCTTTCATTAAAGTTTAACATTTTAAGCTACATATTCACATTTCCCTAAGAAAAGATGTTTTAAACAATTTATATCCTAATACTTTCTCCCTCTGTCTAGGAAATACAAGTAGAAGTTTATGAGTTTGGACTTTTTTTTAATTAATTACTAAAACAAAAAACATTTTTTTTCAATGTATAGTCCTTCAGAAAAAAAACTATTAAATTTCAGTGTTTTATGGGAATTACATCTTGACAGATACAATTAGCATGCAAGAAAATTACTAAGCAGTTTTTGCATAATTATTTATATTATGAGGAAACACAAAAATTGAGAATAACTATAAAACAGGGATCAAATATGTAAAAAAAAAAGCCTCAAGATCTGATCTTATACTATGTTCTAACACTCGCTATTTCAACACTGGTGGTATTTTTTAAATGCCTAAGCCCTCAAATTTGTTTTGAAATGCATGTACTTCAAGATTTCCATAATACCCAAAACTACTCTTGATGAAGTCATAACTATAATTAAAAATAACATCCAAAGAAACCATAGTTGCAATGTTAATCAGGTTAACCCAGGTTAACCTCCAAATAACTTAAAGCGGCTGCAAGAAAAATCTCAGTCTCTATTTATTTTGGTTCTTCACACCACAACAGCTTTTCACCTATATTCTTTCCATCAAGAATGTAAGCATATGCTTTATCTGCCTGTAACTCCCTATTCTTTAAAAGTCCCCATTTTACCTGTCCCCTTAGAGTAATACCATGTTAAAAACACGGCATTTGGAGTCCAAAAGAGTTAAATCCCAGTTTTGCCTTGAGCAATTTTTTTTTAAAGATGCCTCAGTTTCACCTGTAAAACTGTTTTAAATAATCAAATTATATATATAATCAAATTTTGTGTGTGTGTGTGTGTATATATATATATATATATATATACACACAAAACATAGCAGAAACAAGTGTCTACAAAAAGCTACCAATAGTTATTATTATTATTTCTGTATCATTGATTTCATCAGGAGGAAGATTTTGTACCATCTCCACAGACTATAAGTCCCTACAACCAGAATAAACCACCACAGGCAATCATCACCATAGGAATAGTAACCTTTCAAGCCTGCTTCAAAGTAAGTTAGAACTCAAAACATCTTCCTGAAGAAATAAAGTTTTGAATAGTGGTACAATCCTGGGCTAACAATATGCAAAATATAATATTTTAAATTTAGTCTAGAGTCCTGGGATCAATATAGAAAACAAAGAAAAATTTACTTTCTCTTTCCTAGCTGCAACCTTGGTAAAAGGCAAAAATTTCAAATTTCTGAAAGTTTAGCTCCTCCCATTTTACCTTTGGCATTCCTATCCAGCACCTAGTGCCTTTCCCAGACATTTATTTCCCCACAACACTTTAACACTACTCTCCTAATTGGAAACACTCCACTCAAACCTACTTCCTAATCTTAAGTCACCAACCTGCATCTCACCACAATCAAAATTTCCTGGTATCACTAAGGTGTTAGGAGGAAAGAAATTGCATTGTATGATTTTGCTCAGTAGACATATGTTTTTTATTATTATTGCTTTTAAAAAGAACATTTGTAAAACATTTTTTTCTGAAACAAAATACAAAGCAGTAGTTGCCTTTCAAAGACATGGATTAAGAAATAGTAAGTGATCATTTTATATCTTACTAATGTTTTTGCATTTTTAATGTGTCAACAAATTATCTGGGCCAAAGTTTTTCATCTCTATATTTCCCTATAAAAACAGATCCTCAAATAAAGTAGTATTTTTCACCATGATTCAATTAGAGTAACACTTGGAATTTCATGATGGGAAGAGTACAGAACACCTGGCTAAAATTTGATTGTCTATAAATAATGAAATTCAGAGAATCTCAAAAGTAGACAGGACATTAAAGGTCTTTTGCAGTCACTAGCCACTTTATTTTTGAATACTTTCTTCAGTATCCCTGTGTCTTGGGCTAAGTGCCTCACAACTTACAAAGATAGGTGAAAGCACCAAAATAGTCTATGGAGATATACTTAAGTACCCAAATAGATGCATAAAAGTACACACCTAACTAAATGAAGGAATGATTAAATCTATAGGGTACAGACAAAATTCTACATATCTATTAATGCACACAAACCACACAACCTAACAAAAGTTAAACTATAACTCTTCAGTTTCTTTGTCCCTTAAGACCAAAATACATGATTCTTACTGAAGAGAGGCAAGATTTTGTTGAGAAAATGCATTAACATCAATCACCATAGCAATACAAAATATAAATTTACAAAAATATAGGAAACTTATTTAACTACAGTACTCTAATCAAGAAAGTACCAGATTGTTTCTTAACTATGATTTTATCTAAGGCTTTGATATACTCTGCATTCTTGGTTTCTGCTCCCAATAATTCCAACTGATGGCCATACCAATGTTTTTTTCATATATTCACCACACAATGTCTACACAACAAAAATTCCAATAAAATGTGAAGCCTAGTAAAGCATAAAGTTATTTCTAGGGTCCCTATTCTCTGCAAAATAAAATTATCTCCTTAGCCCTCCTTCAATGACTTAAAGTCATTCATACTTTTTAAAGGACTGTATCATGATGTCCTCTTATCCTATTTATAAGTTAGAATAGACCAGTCTAGACTGCTTAAAATTGGGGGAAATTCAACATTCAGTTCTAAGATTTATCTTACGTTTGAAGTTAGTCCCTCAATCACTCTCTTTTACTTTGCTGTTAACTCCTCTACATTAAAAAAAAAATTCATCTACTATGTTATCTACCAGAGAATAGGTTAAATATGGAAAAGTTTATCTTTGTAATTGATAGTATCCAAGAAATCTAAGAATCAGCTCTGAACTTTCATTTCGTTTCATTTTATTCTCACAACTACTACATCGTAAGATATATCCAAATGAATAAAATTTATATTATTCCAAATAACCAAATGAATAATGTTATTTGCCCACTTCATATAAGGATTAAATAACAAAGCCAGAATTTGAACCCACTTGGTCTTATATTAAAGCCATTATCTATCCCTAATCACACTGCTATCCTGCCTATCTTCTGTAAAAGGGCAAGGAGAAGCAGTCTCTTGATTGTGCCATTAAACAGAATGGCAGGAGGCTACAATTACTCCCCATTACTTCTAATTCACAATTCAAATTATCCTCTTATTATAAAAAAATGCAGGTTGCCTCCTTATCGAACAGGGGAAATACTTGGGTAACTCTTGATAAAACATAGTGAAACTTTGCTAGAACTGGTGACAGCAATAAAAAAGTATGCAACATTATTTAACACATCAAGGAAAAGAAGCCTTGCACCAGGAATAGGTAATTATATTTATGCATCTAATTTCTAAAACTAAAACCAATACTACAGAAATAAAAAGTCTATTTTCCAGAGCCATATCATTATCAATAATCCTCATTCAAGAAACTAAAGGTATAAGAGCTACTACCACTGATAATATGATTGCTTCAAAGTATAACATTATTTTCCATATAGTTTTTCCTTCTTTCATTTCTGTCTTCACCCATCTCTCTCTTACTTAATATGTTTAACTCAAGAGACAACATTCTGGTATAATGAAAATAAACTGAACTAAGAACCAAAGGCTTATACTCTCATTCTGACTTCCATTTTCCTGCTGAGCTTAGAGAACATATCGGGGCTGGGGGGGGGGGGGGAAGCAGGGAGCAGGTAAGATTAATAATATCAATGCTGAATATTTACATGCAAGTTTATTTAATGGTACAAAATACACTTCATACACAAGATTTTATTAATATGATTACAGATATAAAAATCTAGCACCAGAGACATTTCAAAACAACTCACAATATTGACTTCAGGTATATTCTAAAAAGTCTGATCCCATTAATAACATTCATTTTTAGTACAGAATATAACTGAAAAAGACTATAACATACTGAAGAAATTTTGAAAGAATGTTTGTTGTTTATTTGCATTAGCATCATTCAATTTAAATTTATGTTTATGATCCTACAAAATATACTGTCAAAATATGATCTGGAAAAGGCACTGATATTTTCTTATGAAAATGTAAGACCCAGAAATCAAAAGTTCCAGCAAAATAATCTATAATTGTGTTTATACTACATGAATGATTTGCTGTTTCTCAAAAACAGAATGTAGGAATTCACAAATGTGAAAAGTATTTCCATGTGCTTAACAAGAAAACTACCCAAACAAACAATGCTTAAGAATTTTTTTATTATTTTTATTTCCCTGCCATCTGTTTTAGTCCTTTTTTTCTTGGTCTAACTCACTTTCTTTCTGTTGCCTGCCTATTGCTCACAGTAACACTTCTAGAAGAATAAGGCAGCAAAATTAGATACATATACCTAATTGGAAATTCTGGTCCCAGATGTTACTTGACAATGATACAGTCCAGAGCAAAATATTTATGAACATAAATTTAAAAAAAAAAAAAACTAATACATGCCTCCAATGCAAATACTAAATATACTATAGTATGTTTTACAGTCTTAAAAAAGTAAAATATATTAAGATCATATATTCCTTAAGAAAACTTAATACTTTTCATTCCCGCAAGCCTTATTTTGATACATTTGTGTTATCTGACAAATACATAGAAAATAAGAATATATAAGTATATGTGTATAAAACCTCATAAGTCAACTTGGATGAAACTGACAAATTCCAAGGAAGACTCAAATTACTGAAGGGAGAGGGAGTGAGAGAAGAAAGGAGAGTATGAGGGAAAGGGGAATAAAAAGAAAAAGAAAGCTTCTGAATGGACCTATACTAAGTAAAGAAATTTAAAAAGTATTTAGAGATCTTGCAACTAAGAAAAGCCCATGTCATATATATTCACTGGGGAAATCTATCAAACATTTAAAGAAGAAATAATACCCATCGTTTAAAATTCTTCCAGAAACAGAGAAGGGAATATTTTCCAATATATCCTATAAGGTCAATGTTACCCTGATATTACAGCCAGATAAGGCTATGCTCTAAGACAGATGACACATAAAATATTACGCTCAGCTAAGGTAGCTAGATTCAAAAAAATACTATATATTGTATAATTCCATTTATAGAAACTGCAAAAAAAAATAACATTACAAAGACAAAAAGTAGATGAGCAGTTGCCTAAGACTGGGAAGGAAAGTGGGAATTAACTGCAAACTGTCACAGTAATATTTTCAGGTGATGAAGTATTCTAAAACTGGATTGTAGTCACATATCTATTCAATAGCACTAAAAATTATTAAATTTTACACTTAACAGGTGAATTTTATTGTATGTACATTATACATCAATAACTCTGTTTAAGAAAAAAATTGGCTCATTGACTAAATCAACAAACTGCAGCTAAAATAATCAAGATAAAAAAAGAGAATACTGAGAATTTTTTTTAAATTATCACTATAAATTTTAAAGGCATAAAAGAATTTTTAGGAAATATTATAAACAATTATGTCAACGTATACAATAACTTAGATGAAATGCTCAAATTCCTTGAAAACTACATTTTATAAAAAAGATACAAAATCTGAAAAGCTTGTATTTACTTTAAAAACTGAGTTTACAAAAATATACATATGAAGAAAATTAGAGTCCCAAACAGTTTCATTAGTAAATTCTATAAACATTCCAGGACTAAATAACACCAATTTCATTCAAACTCTTTTCAAACATAGGGTAACAGACACCACTTCCAAATGAGGTCAAATACCCCGACAAAAACATTGCAAGCATTACTGGTAAAAATATTAACAGTATTACTCTGATACCATGGTTAAGAAAATCTATAATGTGAAGGGCCTATATAATGAAAATCATAAGACCCTATTTTAAAAAACTGAAGAAGAAACAAAGAAATGGAAAGATATTCCATGTTCTTAGAATGGAAGAATCAACATAGTTAAAATGACCATATTAGCCTAAAGTATTATACAGATTTAATGCAATCCCCATCAAAATCCCATTGGCAATCTTTAAAGAAATAAAACAAAGAATCATCAGTTTTGTATTGAAGCACAAAAGATCCCAAATCACCAAAGATATCCTGAGAAAAAAGAACAAGGCTGAAGGTATCACTCTGCCTGACTTCAAATTATACTACAAAGCAATAGTAATCAAAACAGCATGGTACTGGAGGCAAAACAAACACACGGACCAGTGGAACAGAATCAAGAGTCCAGAAGTAAACCCATATTTACATGGACAAATAATTTTCGATAAAAAAGCCAAAAACATACAGTGGAGAAAGGAAAAGTCTCTTTAATAAATGGTGCTGGGAAAACTGGAAAGTCTCCTGCAAAAGAATGAAGCTGCCTAGCACCACACACTAAAATTAACTCAAAATGAATTAAGGACCTGAATATAAGGCATGAAAAAATAAATTGCATAGAACAAAACATGAGAACTAAATTCACAGACCTTGGACTTAATGAAGATTTTATAAATTTGACCTCAAAGGCAAGTGAAGTAAAAGCTAAAATAAATGAATGAGACTACATCAAATAAAAAGCTTCTGCACCGCAAAAGAAACTGTCAACAAGGTAAACAGACAATTGTTCAAATGGGAAAAGAGATTTGCAAGCAACATCTCCAAATAGGGCCTAATATCCAAAATATACAAAGAACTCATACATCTCAGTAACAACAACAACAACAACAAAACACAATCCAATTAAAAATTGGGCATAGGACCTGAAAAGACATTTCTCCCAAGAAGACATACATATGGCCAACAAACATATGAAAAGATGCTCAACATCACTAGCTATCAAAGAAGTGCAAATCAAAACCACAATGAGATACCATCTCACACCTGTTAGATAGCTGTTATCGATAGGACAAGTAATGACAAGTGTTGGAGAGGATACGAAGAAAAAGGAAACCTCATATATTGCTGGTGGGACTGCAAATTGGTACAGCCACTATGGAAAATGGTATGGAGGTTTCTCAAAAAACTAAGAATTGATCTACCATATGACCCAGCAATCCTTCTACTGGGTATTTACCTCAAAGATTGAAAACATATCTGAAAAGATATTTGCACACCGATATTCATAACAGCATTATTCAGAGTGGTCAGGACATGGAAGCAACTAAAGTGCCCTACGATAGATGACTGGCCAAAGCAGCTGTGGTACATATATCCAATGGAATATTACTTATATTCCAGTGGAATATAAGAAGAGATGAAATACTTGCGATAATATGAGTGGACCTCGAGATAATCATGCTAAGCGAAATCAGCCAGACAGAAAAAGTTGAAAACCACATGATATCTCTTATAGTGAGATATAAACCGAAAAGCAACAAATGAACAGGACAAACAAACAGAGACTCATGGACACGGCAATAGACTAGGATTACTACAGGTTAGGGGGAGAGGGGGAGGGGAAGGGAGAGAAAAAAAGGGAAAAAATCTAAAGGCAAAGAAAACTGTAGACCAGTCTCCCCTTGAATATACACAAAAAAAAACCTTAATAAAAATATTAAGGTGTTGAATAAATATATAGCAAGATTTGTCACAGGAATGTAAAAAATTTAACATTTCAACATGAATTAAATTCATTGCCTTGACAATGTAAAGCAAAATCATATTCAACAGATGTATTTTAAAAAGCTGCTGAGATAAGTTAAATAGGCCTTAAATAAACAACAAAGTATACCATGTTCAGAGAATACTCAATATTGTTAACATCTCAATTCTCTGCCAAATTGACCTATAGACCCAACAGAATCCCAATCATAATCTCACCAAGACTTTTTGTAAAGTGTAATAAACTGACTCTAAAATTCTGAAGAATATACAGAAAGCAATTCTGGAAGAAAAAAGTGGAAGACTTACACTACCTGACTTCAAGAATTTTTATTAAACTGCAGCAATCAAGACAGTGAATTACTGACACCAAATAGAACAGAAATAGATCCACATTTATATACAGTCAATTGATTTTAAACAAAGGCCCCAAATGTGTATAAGCAATGTAATGAAGAAAAAAAGTCTTCTGAACAAATAGTGTTGGATCAACCAGATGTTCATGTGCAAAAAAAAATGAACCTCAACATGTATTTTATACCTTATACAAAAATTAACCCAAGATGCATCAGGACTGCTCTGCAAAAGCAAAAACTATAAAGCTTCTAAATATGAGACTATGTTTCTGACTTAAAAAGTTCCTTACACAAGACACAAAAAATAATAACCTTAAAAGAAAAAAAATCCATAAATTAGACTTCCTCAAAATTAAAAACTTTGCTTCATCAAAAGATACCATTAGGAAAATGAAAAAGTGGACAATGTACTGAATGAAATTATTTGTAAAAAAGATCTCTTGACAAAGGACTTATATGAAATATATTTTAAAACTTTTTACAAATCAATAATAAAAGAATAAACACCACAATTTTGTTAAATATACAAGATTTAGAGACATCACAAAAGATCTAAAAAAGGCAAATAAGTGGGAAAAATGCTCAAAACTATTAGTTCTCAGGAAATACAAGATTACAATGAGATACATTAAGCAGCCACCAAAATAGCTAAAATTAAAATGATGACAAAATAATGAAGGAACCAAAAGTCTTATATTATTGGTGAAAGTATAAAATTGTACAGCTGCTATAAAAATAAGGATTGACATTTTCTTCTAAAATTAAATAAATGAGTACCCTATAAACAAGCAATTCTACTCTAACTTATCTAAGAGAATTTAAAATGTGAGTTCACATAATAACTTATATAAGAAAGTTCATGGCAGCTTTATTAATAACAGTCAAAACCTATAAATAGCTCAGGTGTTAATGAACAAGAGTGGTGCTAAATAAACCGGTAGTCAAACAAACAGAATACTACATAGCAATCAAAATAACATGCTGCTTCTCCTACATATGATCATTTTACAATAACAAGAGCTAGACAAACCATTTCCCACATTAAGCAACTAGAAGACTGAGGAAAATGTAAGAATCAATGTTTTTAAGCGAATGCAGGCCTGTGACTTCCAAGGGAAGGAAAGCAAATGAGGTAAGCTCTAAATTGTCCCAGTTTACTGCATGGAGGCTCTGTCCAGACCATGGTATATGTAAGGGAAACCCAAACAAAGTCTGGGAGTCAAAGAGGTTGAGATCAGACTACAGAGCTCTTAGGGTGGATATAATTTGCAGAGCAGATTACCAGAGAAGAAAATGCTATACAGAGAGAAAATTCTAAAGCAAGGTTCAGAAAACATTTTCTGTAAAGGGCAGATAAATATTTTAGGCTTTGCAGTCCATATGATCTCTGTCATACATACTCAATTCAGCCATGAAAGCAGACAAAGACAATACATAAATGAATGAGTATGGCTATGTTCCAATAAAACTTTAGTTACAATAACAGGTGGTAGGTGGGATTTGTCCTGCAACATGTAATTTGCCTACTTCTGCTCTAGAGATCCTAGAGTGATGTCCCTAATTTTTGTCTAAGTAATAATGATCCCCACATCAGAGAGTGTAAACTATTCAAGGCCAAGAAAATAACCTGGAAACTAAGAGGTCAAGCAATTCCCAAAGCTCACACAGACCAGAATAGTTCTCAAAAAACAAGGTAAAAAGGTCTTTCAATTCATGAGGCATCAGGCATAGTGCTCAAAATGATACCACTGTGAAAGTGGAGCTAAGTTAGCCTAACATTAAAGTCTGCTCTTGTGTGCTCTTAAAAGCAATCCTTGCAAGGATCTACCAGGTTACAGGTAACTTAACTGCATTCCCAAACAAAGTCTGAAAATATTTAATGAAATACCATAAATTACCAGGTATTCAAAAACAAGACAGAAATATATGACCCACACCAGGAGAAAATGACTCAGTCAATAGAAGCAGACTAAGAAATGGCAAAGATGATGAAATTAGCAGACAAGGACATTAAAACAGCTATTATAAATTCACTCCACATGTTCAAGAAGGTAGGAAAAAAACACGAACATGATGAAGAAAAAAAATGGAAGATACAAAAAAAGACCCAAATGGAGTGTGCAGAGACTTTAAACATATACTACCTAAAGTGAAATATATAACAAGTGGGATAAAAAGCATATCAGACACTAGCAAAGTAAAGATCAATGAACTTAAAGGCACATCAATAGTAGCCACCCAAAGCACACAGAAAATAAGGCTACAAAAATTACAAAGCATTAATAAAATGTGTAATAATATCAAGCAATAAAACTTATATGTAATTAAAATCAGAGGAAATTAGATGAAAAGAATTGAAAAGTATATGAAAAAATAATTTTCTAAGTTTGCTTAAGATAAATTTAAATTCAACTATACCAATAACTGCCTTAAAATAATAAAGGGAGATTATCAGATTTAATGAAAAAGCAAAATCCAACTGTATGTAAACAATCTTAAGAAAGTAACTCATACCATAAAATCACTATTCAATGTTCCTAGAGCATTGACAATATTTTTTCTTTCTTTTACATGACAGATGGTTACACAGATATTCACTTCGTGATAATTCACTGAGCTATATGGTTTGGTTCTGTGCATTTTTGTGTATATACATTATATTTAATAAAACAAAAGGTTATAAGAGGGAAAGGGAAAAAAGAAAAAAATAATACAGTCACAACACTTTCTGGAAAGATATCCAATGTATTAAATTAACTGCTAAGATCAAATGAAATACTGATGGCAAATACGCACATGAAAGTATGCTCAACATCATTATCATCAGGGAAATGCAAATTAAAACAGTAATGAGATTCCACTACACACCTGTTAAGAATGCTTAAAATATTTTTAAAACTCATAATACTGAGCGCCAAGTGCGAGCAAGGATGCAAAGCCACTGAAACACTGATGTAATGGTGGTGGAAATGCAAACTGGCATAGCCACTTCAAAAAACAGTTTGGCAGTTTCATATAAAACTAAACAAACCCTTACTATCTAAATCGCCAATCTCATTCTCAGTATTTGCCTAACAGAAATGAAAACTTACATATACACACAACTATATGCAAAAGTTTACAGAAACTTTATTCATAATCATAAAAAAAATGGAAACAACTCCAACAATCTTCAACTGATGAATGCATAAAGAGACTGGTTAATCCATACAATGGTATATTACTTAACAAAAAGGAACAACTATGGATACATGCAACAATATAGATGATCTCAAATGTTTGTTGCTAAAACAAAACTAGACCTAAAATAACAGATCATTAGTTGCAAGGTTGGGGGTGGGGGGCAGTGTTTAGGGGCAAGGTTGACTATGAAAGGGTAGCACAAAGGAATTTTGATGAGTGATGGAACTGTTCCATATTATGATTGTGGTGGTAGATACACAACTCTGTATTTGTCAAGATCCTGTACTTCACAAAGAATGACCTTTACTACATATGAATTTTTACATGAATTTTAAAAACTTTAAAACAAAATATCATGGTCATAGCAATATCAAGGTTAATAGAAGTATCAATATGCTAAATTTATCATAAAATTCCCTCAAATTCAAGAATCCTAAAAATGTGTATTACCTACATTTTGTACATTACACACACACACACACACACACACACACACACACATAGCCCATGAATACACATCTGGTAAGTGGTGAAGATAGAGTTTAATCCCATTGTATGAGTCTTTCCATGCCCATCTTCTTCCCTTTATACTTTATTGCTTATTAATCCAAAAGTTTTTGTAATTCCTGAATGAACAGTGTTTTTCTTTACATTATTTGAAGATGTATTAATATGTCCTACACTTACTAAGTTTAAAACTAATCATGAGGGAGAGGGAAAAAAATGGCATAGATGATAGAGGCTCTGTTCATCCCTCTGGTGATCAAATCAAAGTTGTGACAGAAACAAGGAGGAGCAGCAAGAAAAAATCGCCTGGGATCTAGAAGAACAAGCTATACAACTAAAGAAAAGTCCAAGAAAGCACCCTGCAATGGCAGATGACAGGACCAGGAGAGAATGCAAGGCTGTCCGGTCCCAAGAGGCTGAGTGAGACAGAGGTTCCGGCAGTGGCAGAAGTCTTTTAAAGGGGCAGTGCCCCTGAGCGGATTTTGGCGGTGATGAACCTGCTCGTTCTGAGCACCAGTGCCGATCTGGCTATGCACAGGGGACACCAGGGACTTACAGGGTGACATTGTTGGAGTGAAGGCTGAGGGCGACTCGCTCTGTACAGAAATGTCTATCCATCATTCCCTGTTGAGCCCCTTCCTCACTCCCAGTGCACGAACATAGCACGGCCATAGTCATGATGTCATCAAACTAGATAACAAAGGACACTCAGCCCAGAGGATTCCCTGAAACCCTAACTCTCCCAACTCACAGCTCCACCCAAGCCACATCCCAGTATAGCCTCAGCGAGTCAGGTGCTCCTTGATGAGCAGCACCTAGGCTCACACTAAAGTCAGCTGGTCTTGGTTTCTGGTGTGGTCTTTTGAGGTCACTATAAGCACAGCATCTGTAGATGGCTTGCTGAATCTTAACATGTGGCTTGGACTAAGTTTGGCCAGCAGCTGAATCCCTCTCAGGACTGTGCCACTGGACATCAACTTCTCAAATCCACACAAATAAGACCGGAGACTTAGGAGCTTTGCTTAGTACATAGAAACAGATATGGAAAGGCAGCCAAAATGGGAAGACAAAGCAGCAGAAATCATATGAAAGAGAACAGAGATCCAGATATAAAGGAGTCAAGCAATCTAACATGTAGAGTTCAAAACACTGGTTATAAAGATGTTCAATAAACTTTTAGGAAGTGTAGATAAATTTAGTAAGAACTTAAAGAGATAAAAAAACATAAAAATGGAAATGAAAATTATAAAAGGGAATCAGTCTGACATGAAGAACACATTGTCTGAGATGAGAAGTATATTAAATGGAATTAAACAAAGGAATAAACAAAGTGAATACAGAAAAGGATTAAATGCCCTATCTAAAGGACAGGAAAGCCAATCAGAACACTCAATCAGAATGGCAAGAAAAAGATGCCAAGTCTATAAAAATAATTTAAGAGGATATAGGACACTGTATTTGTCTGATCAGCATAACTGAAGAAAATCAAGATACTGAACAGCTGTTTGAAGAAATGATGAAAAACTTCCCTAACCTGGTGAAGAAAATGAACATAAAACCCCAGGAAGCTCAGAGAATTCCAAATATCAGGGATCCAAAAAGGCCCACACCAAGACACATCATAATTAAAATGTCAAAGGTTAAATACAAAGAAAGAATATTAGAAGCAGCAGGAGAAAAACAAACAATTACTTATCAAGGAAAACCCATAAGACTGGCAGTTGATTTCTCAAAAGAAACTATGCAGGACAGAAAATATTGGCAAAAAATATTCGACAGGATGAAGACCCAGGATCTACAACCAAGAATAATTTATCCAGCAAAGCTATCATTTAGAGTTGAAGGACAGATAAAGAGCTTCTCAGACAAAAATAGCTAAAGGAATTTATCATCACCAAGCCAATATTATAGGAAATGTTGTAGAGACTTCTTTAAGAAGAAAAAACATGTATCCAAAACAGGAATAAAGAATGGTAACAACTACATTCCAATCAATAAGTACCTTAAATAGAAAAAAATTAAGTGCTCCAACCAAAAACAGAGTGGCTGAAAGGATAAGAAAACTAGACCCCTACATATGATAAGGAAGGGGATGGAAAAAGATATTGCTTTGATGGACCTAGAAGGTATTTAAGTAAAACAGAGAAAAATAAACACTATATTATTTCACTTATATGTGGAATCTAAGGAGTAAAAAGAACAAACTAAAACAGACTTATAAATATAGTGGGCAATTTGGTGTCAGACAGAGGAAAGGGAGTTTTAGGGGGCTGGGAGAATGGGGTGAAGGGCTAAAAGTACAAATTAGTAGCTGATGAATGGTCATGGGGATGGGGAACACAGCATAAAGAATGCATTTAGCATTAATATGTTGGCTAGGTGGAAGGTCAGGGGAGGGAGGATGCAATGGGGGGATCATTTTATGAACATATAGATGTCTAACCAATGTACTGTATACTTGAAACTAAATAAAATAATAATTTTTTTAAAATGATCATGAGTATTTTACAGTATTCAGGTGCCCAAATAACCATAATCATACGAAATTAAGTTAAAATATGCAGACTCTGCCTTCAAGATGTTTATAAACGAATAGCTATGACACATATGACAAACATATGACACATACGACAAACAAGGCAGGCAATTAAAAAAAAATAGCTGAATGGGCTGGTGGGTAAGAAACATGGGTAATGTGAATACCTTACAATAACAAAATAATTCGAATTGCTTCCTCTTGTTCCCTGTATTATCATTGTCTTTCGTCTCACTTATATATAAGTACTTTTGGTATATGCACATGCACACACACACACACACACACACACACACACAGTCAAATACAGTATTGCTATTATTTTAAACAGCTATCTGTTAGATTATTTAAGAACAAAAACAAAAGTTTTTATTTTACCTTGACTTATTTCTTTTCTGATGCTCTTCTTTTATCTAGATCTGTTTCTGACCTACCTCATTTTCTTTGTCTCTAAAGAACTTTCTTTAATATTTCTTTGCGAAGTAAGTCTACTGACAAAAAAAATTCACTCAATTTTGTTTGATAATCTTTATTTCTCCTTCACTTTTAAAGGATAATTTTGCAGGGTACATTATTTAGGTTGGTGGCATTTTTCTCTCAACACCTTAAATATTTCACTCTACTCTGTGTGGTTTCTGAGGAGAAGCCAGATTCGATTTTATCTTTGCTTCTATATAGTTAAGGTTTTTTTGTTCCCCTCTGGTTTCTTCAGGACTTTTTCCTTATCTTCAATGCTGTCTAATTTAAAA
The DNA here is from genome assembly GCA_004027375.1 of Macroglossus sobrinus. Lineage (NCBI taxonomy): Eukaryota > Metazoa > Chordata > Mammalia > Chiroptera > Pteropodidae > Macroglossus > Macroglossus sobrinus. The sequence continues at coordinate 922,129 of PVKZ01000315.1, read as the reverse complement.
ATGATAAGCATAGGTGTGAAGTTTTTTGGCATTCATCCTACTTGGGGTTCTCTGAGATGTGTTGTCTGATGTTAATTTAGGGAAGTTCTGTCATTATTGTTTCAAATATTTCTTCTGTTCCTTTCTCTCTTTTTCTGGCCTTCCCATTACATGTATGTTACGCCTTTTATAGTTGTCCCAAAGTCTCTGGACATTCTGTTCTGTTTTTGGTTAGTTTGTTTTTTTTAGTTTTTTTCTCTTTGGTTTTCAATTTTCAAGGATTCTATTGATAAAGCCTCTTGCTCAAAGATTCTTTCTTCAGGTGTGTCCAGTCTACTTACAAGCCCATCAAAAGCATTCTTGATTTCTGTAGAAGTGTTTTTTTCCTCTAGCATTTCTTTTTAGTTCTTTCTTAGAATTTCCATCTCTTTGCTTAGATTTCCCATCTGCTCCTCCACATTGTCTACTTCACCCATTAATGCTCTCTGCATACTGATCATAGCTTTTTTTAAATTCCTGTTCTGGTAATTCCAACATCTCTGCCATATCTGAGCCTAGTTCTTAAATATGCTGTCTCTTCTGGCTATGTTTTCTGCCTCTTAGTACGTCTAATAACTTTTCCTGATAGTCAAGCATGATCCACTGGTTAAAAGAAACTGCTGTAAAAATGCCTTTAGTGATGTGGCGGTAAGGTGTGGGTGGCTGGCAGAGAATCTTATAGTTGTCTGATTAGGTCTCAGTCTTTTAGAGAGCCTGTGCTTCTGTACTGTGAACTTCACACATGCTTCTCAGTCCAGCTTCCTCCCTTCAGATGGGACAGGATGTCAAGAGTGAGCTAAAGTTGTGTATTTCCTTTCTCCCATGTGGAAGGCTTAAGTGGTTGGAGTTGAGTATTACCCTTCTCCCAATCAGTTAGGCTCTGATAAAACTCCAGCAGGCTAAGTTCTGATGAAACAGCCCCTCCTGAGGGCAAGCCTTGTTAAAAAGAACAGAATGCTCTGGCATATTTCAAAATGTTTCTTTTTACCCCTTCCTCTGCCAGGAGCACATGGGGATCCTCCTCTGAGAGTCACTGAAAGAACCTGGTAGAGATGCAGGTGGTAACACAAAAATGTGGAGACCTTCTGAGGACTGGCTCCTCCTGAAGTTTTTAACTCTTAGAGTTGTCCACAGTGAGCCTCTACAACTTGTCAATTATGATTCAGGTTTGCCTACACTACCACTGGTTCCCAGAAAGGTAGTAAGTTATGAATCTCTGTATTCTCTGCCAACCTCTACAACTTGTCAATTATGATTCAGGTTTGCCTACACTACCACTGGTTCCCAGAAAGGTAGTAAGTTATGAATCTCTGTATTCTCTGCCAATCTCTGTATTCTCTGCCTTTTGATCTCTCTTCACTTACCGAGCTAAGAAAAGTGGTTGATTTTTCAGTGTGTCCAGCTTTTTACTTGTTGTGAGGATGAAGTGGCAATTTCCAAGCTTCTTATATGCCATACCAAAACCCAGAAGTCTGCATTTTCTTTTGAGAAATGTTTTCCTATACTATAAGCTTAAAAATTTAAGTAGAATAAGAAAACACATATAAAGCCACTATCATATACAACTAAATTGTGTTGTGTACTTTGAAAATTATTTATTACTTTTCCCTTTCTTCTTACACTGCACATATTCATATTTCTGGACATCTAGACTAGATCAGACACTGTTTTTAAAAATCTAATTTTTCAGTTTACCTGTAAAAATCAATATAAAATTACAGAGTTTAGTCCCTGAAATATAGTTTCAAACAAGCAATTAAAATGCAGCTTACCATTTTGATGCCTGTGGAAAATGTCACTGGTTTTATAGGTTTGGGTTTCTCAAGTTGCATTTCCAACTGCGTAGATCTATCTTTATGCTGAGCCAAAAGCAGAGCAACAGGGAGATCAGAACTCTCCTATAAGAAAAGTTAAAATGTAATATGAAAGTTAAAAAGAAAAAACTAAAGAGCAACAGGTCTTTTATTTTAAATTATGCCTTTCCATAAGCATTTGATGTCAACCTAAATATCCACTTTATGGAGAACACTTCACAAAAAATTCTAACATTCCATAATAAGAAAAGGCTGTTTTAGACTCATAAATCAAAATCTGCAAAAAATTATTTTTATAAAATCCACATTAAAGACAATATAATAGGGTCTTATTTCATCTAGCAATGCCAACCATATTTATTAAAATAAAAAAATTTGAAGCTAATCACAAAAAGAGTAGTACAAAGTACTATAACTTAGATCAGATGTTTATCTAAGACACATTCTTTTTACCAGTGAATTCAGACCAGTTTGAAATTGTTTTCCATTAGCTTTCACCTGAGGCTGTTTGGAAATGATCCTTGTTGTTTTGTACAATGGAACAATTGTTAAGTCCAACTAAAAGTATATTTATTTTCTCTTTTACTGACTTACTTTTAGAAATGAAGTCTAATTTTGTTAATTAACAAAATAATAGTAAATGTTTATAATATCTATATTGGGCCACTATTTACATAAATCTGTATACACACATATTAATAACACAAGCAAATTAATTTCTAACTAATTCATATATGTAGGCTGTTATTTATCCTATTTAACATGAAGGCCTCTTAAACATTTAAAGTGCTGTGGAGCTGAATGAAATGATGTCAAGACTTTTTCCTTTCTGAGTTGTCAGTTAAATAAGAACACAGAATCATACACAAAGGGAGAAAAGGAGAGAAGGAGATCATATCACACACACACAGAATACTTTTTATATCTGGAAAAAACAAAAATGAAGGTACAAACACATTTCTATCTTCTATGCCAAGATTACCTACAAAAATGAACATATTCTTAAAATGACCTACGGATTTTTAAAATAGTAACTATCCAGAATTTAATTCTGAAAAAAACTATACTGTTAACATTTCATAGTATAAAAAGTAAAAATATAGTAGAATGTAAGTTTCTTTCCAAATCCAACAATTTAATAATATTTGAGGCACAAATATGGCTAATTAACATAATTAAAGGAATTTTTAAGGTTCTAAAATAGAGGTAATTCAAATAAGCAATTTATTACAACAGAATTATCCTAAAATAAATTGTATCTCAAGACTTTGTAATAGAAGTGCCCTGCAATAGCAATATTACAAAGATTAAAACTTTTAAAAGAATCTTATTAAAGAGTAAACTCCTTGCAACCTGGCTTTAGCAATAATGGAGAATAAAATACCCTATGAGAATATACTTAAATACCTTCAAATCTTACAACAAAGCATTAGTAATGTACTAGTGACAGTGTTGCTGTGAATTCTCGCAGGTAGTCTAGAGTTCCATTAAGAATTGTATAATAAATGTAAAATTAAAGGACGTTTTAAATGGGCTGAGACCCAAAATGTCTTTTAAAAGCAATTACTATCTCTTCATATGTAAAAACAGAAGAAAAATTAATTTTCTTGGCTAAAAAGTTAAAACACTGCTTCCCAAATTTATACTCTAAGCGAATTCAAATGCTCTTTCATATCCTTGTATTTACCTTTAAAAAGTATAAGTTCTCAAGTAAAAGCAAGACAATGTGTTCACTTCAAAAAAGCTACTAATCAATACTTTGGCCTTGTTTCAATTTCACATAAAAGGATCTAACCATTAAAATGTTTTATTAAAACAGATGATATTTAATAAAAATAAAATTCTAGGAATATAAAACTAAGTTTGAGACTAAGGAGTACAATTTACCTCAAATTTGCTTTATTCCGCTTTAGCATTCAAAACTTTAAGGGCTGAAAATCTTCATGAATGTTAAACCAGAATTAAGCAGGAGCTCTAACAACAACAAAAATCTATAGAGTAAAATAAGCTATAGGAAATACATATCCTCTCAGGAATACATAAAATGCAGATTCAGCCTTTCAAATTATTTCATTCTTCTTAGCTTTCCATTTTACCTTGAAAGGTTCTCTAACCTACATTAATTGCTTGAAGGTACCTTGTTTAATACTTAAAGAAATTTTAATAAGACTGCCTGTAATACTCATTAAAAGCTTTATAATGACCATTTTTAAAAGATTATTTTAACTGACTTTAAGCAAGCCATCTGGCAAATAATATTTCTAATAAAAATTGGCTACTGCATTTGACAGCAATATTAGCTCATACAAAATTTCAGACATAAATTGAAGAGAATTTTCAAACAAGAACATAAAGAGATTTACTAAGTCAAAACTGATTTTCAATCTTTTTCCAAAGTGTTAAAAAACTGAATTTACACGTAGGGTTAAATAAATGTACTTTTTAGAAAACATTATGGTAAGTAAATACTAAGCCACAAACATGAAGACCGTAACATTAAAATCCTGTCATGTATAGTTTAATGTAAAACCAATGATTTATAAAAGGTGAAAAAGTGACTTTTAGCACAAGGACAAAACCCAGAAAACGTAGAAAAAAAATTATAATAAACAGTACTTGTTGCCTAATTTTAAATTAGATCCAGAGAATAATTCTAAAATTTAAGCTTTTAGACATATTTACGAATGCCAATGCTATGTTTTTAAATAAAATCTAACACATTTGCATACACAGAAAAAGAAATGCATGTATTCTTTTACTTAATAAAGATTTAGGAGGATAAAAAGATTTAATAAATTCTTTCAATTAGTAAGGATTAAACATATGTTAACATTTTAACAAAAGAAAATTAACAAATATTCAAAAATTAAGGTAACAAAGAATTTTTTAAATAAATTTTAAAATGGAAACCAGAAATTAAAACTTCATTGGTATTCTGAACCAATCTGCTGTAATTAGTTGTTCTAATGAATACAGTAAATTGCTAAGGATTATTTAAACCACCATGTTACATGATCTAAACAGTGAAGAAAGTATGTGCAGTAATGACTTGCAGGTGAAGAAAACAGGAAGTGGGGGTGGGGGTCCTCACAAAAACCAATATTAACTCCAGATTATACACAATCTACAGCACTGGCAGTTTCACATCTTGCTTCATGGCCCACTGAATTAAAAGGGAGCTTCATGCCAATAGCAGCTCAATGAGGCAGCAAAAACCTTTGTACTTTGAAGACTAAAAGAATATGCAAGAATAATTACTCTGCAAAGCTAATAAAATGCAAAATAAAATCTAAAAATTCTTTATATTAGATGAAACATTTTTAAAATGTTGAAGTATATTTTCATTGTATGTCTAAATTCTATACTTGTAATCAATTCAATTGATTTTGTAGAGGAGAAGCATTACCAAAGACAAGTGTGTTCTTCTTTGTATAAAATGATGAGGAAAAGAACCTTCAATAAAATAATTACAACCTCAATATTTACTAACTGATATATTAAAGTTTTTAATTTCTTACAAAATGTGCCTTTACAAAAAATGTAAAACAACATGTCATTTCATGAGTTAAAGCCATATCTGCTACTTAATAATTTCAAAAAAAATTAATAGAAATGCTAAGGAAAAACTAAATGCTATTTGAGAACCAAATTTACCTTACACTCAAAGTTGATAGGATTTATGATAAACATTTTCTGTCTCAACCTCATTAAGGCCCTTATCCTTTCTTTTCCTTTACTTTCTCGTCTACTTCTAATTTAAGTAATATTGCTTTCTCTGGTTAGCTGGCTTACATGTTTTGGGGGCAAAAACACAGTAGAAAAATATATACATTCACATTTACCAGATCAAAGAATAATAAACAGTATATCAACTAGACTGCAGAGTTAAGTGTGTTACCACCTCATGGAAATTATGTGGACAGAAAAGGATAGGGAAGAACACAAAAAAACTTTCCTGGAGAGGATGATTTTCTAGTTTTAAATTCATCAATACCATATAGAGTTATAAGCATCAAATAACATGAAATCTACAAAACACTTCATAAATCCTAGTTATTATTGCTGTTATCTAACAATGTCAACTACTTGGAGAGCTAATTGCTGGAAGACACCAATAATTTGCAGAACTTCACCATTTTTTCAAAATATATTCTTTTTCATGCAAAAAATATGAAATATACTTCTCACAGAGTAACCAGTCATTAAAAACTTCAGTATGAAGCTGAAACACTTAAAAATGAGCCAGTTACTAGAAAACCAGTATTAATATTAAGAAAAATGCTCTGAAAACAATGTGCTTTAGTCAGTAAGCTTAGAAACATATATAAAAAAACTATTAATACTGCACTGGATTATGTCAGTTAAACATTACTCTCTCGTCTGAAATAAAATAAATATTGACAAGTTTTTTTTAAAAAATAATGAAATAGAATCTGAATGTACCAGCACAAACTGCAGAAATGCCACTTACATGCCATTATCCAGCAAACTAGGAAAGATAAACCCTGAAAACTAATGATTTTTTCATCACAGTTAGCATTAATACATACCAGTTCATCTAAAAGAGCCTGCTTATTTTTCCTTTTTAGAATCTGCTGCTGTTGTTCTTCTTTTTGTATCAATAGTCTTCTTTGTTCATTTTCCTGACGTTCTACCTCTAAAGCTTCTTCCAATTCCTCCTGTTCTCGGGTCTAAAACAGAAGCATTTATATATGGCATGGAAAAAGTTTAGTAACAAACAACAATCCTATACTATATTCTGATTCTATCTTTTTTGGAAGCATAAAGTACACTCGTCATTTTTTGTTTAATAGTGCAGCAATTCCATTTTAAAGAAACTAGAATCCTTTTATTTCATGTAGACGCATTACTATTAAAAAGAATAACATCTAGCACTAAAACAAACACATTAACAAAGTACACTGAGTCTAGTTGCAGTAGGATAGGAACTGTGTTTAAGAATGGGTTTGTTTATAATTGATACAGAGAGTTTTAAATCCTTCATTTTAAGGAATTAAATGAGAAAAAAAAGGAAACAAAAATAACAACAATCGCCACAAAGAACTAATGATTGAAATACTCCACTTAAAAGGCTGGCTTATTTATTTAATAGCAACAATTTCTAGAAAATATAAGATAATGAAAAGTTACCACAATACTTAAGTTTCCTTTTCCCAAGCTAAAATAAATCTTTATGTTGTTAAAGTTCCAAATAGCATTCATTAAGATGAGTTTGAAAAAACTGAGGTTATTTTCTAACACAAGCATATAAATTTCAAGAGTCCTCTTTGTGGACTAAAAAACTCAAAACTCAAAGCTAATATGTACACAGAATTAACTACAGGTCTACTTATTCCCCTTTTATGAAGTTCCTCAGAAATATTAAATACTTCCAGGCTCTAAAATTTATTCTGACTCTAATTCATACTTGAAAGCTATATATAATACCTAGTCTATACTCTTTAAATCTTATGAATAAAAAATACAGTAAAATCTGAATGGCCTTACTTTAAAACCTTGACTCTTGCTCTTGAAAATATTGTAGTACTTTTTTAATTCAACAAAACATCGAGCATTTATGGTACCTTAAGTCAAATGTAGAATGCGGGGAGCTAACATAGTAAGTTTGGGGATCACTAACATATGAATTAACAGAGATCTCAGAAGAAAGTACATTAAAATAATATTTAAAACACCCTATCGAATTTTTTTCATTTCACACATTAGATAAACTTCCCCCAAAACAAAAGTTCTCATGCAAAAAAATGTTTCACTTATAATTCAAATTCAGTATAACCAAAATTAAGTTTAGTAACTGGTCTCTCAAAGCTAATCTTCTTCTCATATTCCTTGTTTCTGCTAAATACACACCTATATCTTAGTCAACTCAAAGTCATCTTTATTTACACCATCTTCCCACCCTGTCATTCCCTTTAAATTAAATCTGTCACTTCTATTGGCATCTCTCCCCATAATCTGACAAATTTTTCCTCCTCTAGTAATGAGGCTGCTACTCTAACTCAGGCCCTCAGTGGAGAAAATTCAAATTTCATCTAGAAGGATTAATAGGAATAAACATAAAAAGTCAGGGGCTAAGATATGAAGACTAGAAAAGTGAACTACTTGATTGGAGGCCCATGAGCAAAGAGGGATGAGCCTCATAATGAAGCAGTAACATTATAAGCAATTAAGTATGACAAGTGTTAGAGACATACACATAGGATACAGTGGAAACAGAACTGAGAGTAGTAAATTCTTCTTGTGATGATAGAGGACTAGTAGAGTCAGAAAAGATTTCATACAGAGTGTTGTAGGTTGAATGTGTCTCCCCAAAATATATGTTGAAGTCTTAAGCCCTGGTACCTACAAATATAATCTTATTTGGAAAATGTCTTTGCAGATGTAAACAAGTTAAGATCATACTGGAAATTTGGACACAGACACACAAAAAGAAGGCCATGTGAAGACAGAGACAGAGGACAGAGTGGTGCCAAAGGCTGCTGGCAACCAACAGAAGCTAAAAGAGGCAAGGAAGGATTCTTCCCTAGAGCTTTTACAGCAAACATGACCCTGATGACACCTTGATTCCAGACTTCTAGCCTCTTCTAGACTGAGAGAATAAATTCCTGTTGCTATAAGCCACTCAGTTTGTGGTAATTTGTTATAGCACCCCTAGGAAATTAATACATGGAAGTTGAGCTAAGATTTCAAACAGTAGGTATTTAGCCCCACTGGAGAGTAGAATGGCCATATAGGCAGAAAAAAACGAAGACGTAAAGACATGAATCAGGCTGGAATGCTTGGTATGGCCAAGTCATGAAGTATGGGGGTAGGGGAAAGCTCTAGAAAAAGATGGACAGGCAAGTAGCAGGCAGATTGTGAAAGGTTTATCCTACCATACTAAGAAGATTAGTACCATATAAGGCAACTGGGAAGAAATAAGGCATGGGTTTAGAAAGATGACTATAAGCAGTGAAGTATACAGATCAATGGAGTTCAAGACTGAAGACCAGAAGACTAGTTAGAAAAATATTTCAATAACCCAGATAAGAAATGATGAGGGCTCTAAATACGGCAATAATAATAGAATCTGAGGAAAAACTAGGTTGAAAAATGGTAAGAAGAGACTATCAACAGAACCAGAAGACTAAGCAGCTATGGCATGAACAACTGGATAAAGAACATAATAGGAGAAAAAGGTGTAACCATTAGAATCAAAATGTTCATTTCTGGAATACTGAATTATAAGTACCTATAATAGATCCAGGAAGAAATGTCTATTAACCATTTATAGATATATGGATATATTACATATTATAATTCTAGGAGCTCAGGAGAAGAATAATGGGCTGCAGAAACATTTAAGAGTAATTAGCATAAAGGAGTAACTCATAAAGAGAAGCACTGAGAGGAACCTCAATAAGGAAAGAAGCCTATTAAAAGGACGAAATAAAAAAGTGAGAAAAGCAGGATGAGGAGAGTGGAGTGGCCCTACTGAAATTAAGGAAGAGTTTCAACATCAAGGGAGAAGCCTACAAACACTACCTACAAGCAAATAAGACTTGAACCAATAAACAGTCTATTGGGTTTGGTAATGAGGAACTGGTAGCCTCTGTTTTCTCACTGAAATAGAGTATATGAGTATTTTGTACATAGTAGGCCTCAATAAATACTAGTTGGAGAGTTAGCTAATTGAATAACTAGAAAATAACCATAATTAAAAATCAAACACTGGGTAGGAGATGGGCAGTGAAGAAGGTATTGGACTAAGAGAAGGGAAGCAGGCTGAAAGACTAAAAGTCTCTGTGTTCTTCCTAATAGCATCACCTTACCCAATTAACTTCCCTTGCGGTCACCTACCACCTCCCACTTCATATCCATCCATAAGACCTGCTATTTAAGACTCAAAATATTTCTCTAATATTCGCACACCAATGTTCATAGCAGCATTATTCACAGTGGACAAGACACGGAAGCAACCGAAGTGTCCTACGATAGATAATTGGCTAAAGAAGCTGTGGTACATATATACAATGGAATATTACTCAGCCATAAGAAAACATGAAATACTGCCATTTGCAACAACATGGATAGACCTCGAAATAATCATGCTAAATGAAATAAACCAGACAGAAAATGTTGAAAATCACATGATATCACTTATATGTGGGATATAAACCTAAAAGTAACAAATGAACAGGACAAACAAATAGACTCATGGACTATAGACTAGTGTAGGAGGTAGGGGGAGTGGGAAAGTAGGCGGGTAAAGGGCGTCAAATATGTAGTGACAGAAAGAAATCTATGAAATATGAACACAGTATAAATATATATATGCCCTACTGTTAAAAGTGTACAGCTGAAACTTATTGGATTTCATTAACCAATGTCACTATATATATATATTTATATTTATATTTATATTTATATTTATTTATATTTATATTTATATTTATATTTATATTTATTTATTTATTTCTCTAATTCAGCCCTACCTCTCCATTCCTGTTAGGTCACCTCTGAACTCACCTACATGACTGCAATAACCTCCCATTGGGTTCCTGAACACATCTGATCCTCTAAAAATTCAACCTCCACAAAATCATTAAATCTATTCTAATAATCTGGAAATTCTTCAATGGCAATCACCAACAGATTCTTATAACATTACTCTAAGGAATCCTGGGAATTCACTAATAAAATGCCTTGAGGTACACTACAGTAAAGATTGAGCAGAAGAGATTCTAGCCTCTCTCTCTCCTCCCATTACCACTTCAACCGAAGTATTCTAAGCAAGTTTTAATTTTAAAAAAGGTTCACTTGCTAAAATATAAAAACAGCTGATCTATATAAGCTCAAATTAATTTTCACAATACATAAGGTCTTAGGTGGCCTAGGCCCTTTCTACTTCTCCAACTTCAACTCTTTCTATTGAACTTTGGCAATACAGAACTATTTACAACTATCAGAACTCAATAAGATTATCCATATTTTCTTGCCTTTGCTCATGATTTCTTTCTGCCTGGAATGTCCTTGTTGCAGCTTCCCTACCCTTAAACCATCTCATCTATTTAATCTTAGTAACTTCTACTTGTCTTCTAAGGCTCTATTCAGGCATAACGTTACCTGGAATGACTGTCTCAATTTTCCCAGAATGCACTCCCATAATAATAAGCTCAGAGCACTTTCTATGTGCTTATGACATTATATTATCTGGTCCCTAGAGAACCAGGGTTCTTATTCATCATTGTATACTATATCCTCTTCAGATGTTCAACAAATGCTTATTAAACTGATAAGACATTCTATTGTAACAATCTCTCCTGTTCATGGGATTCCAGAAAACTGAAAATAAAAATTAAGCTAATCTTCATTAAGACTCTATCTTTCATTAAGATCTCTTTTGTTCAGTTTCTGCATGTTCACACTGATCAATGTTAGGTGCCAGCTCCATGAAACAAATAAGATCTCCTTGCAGACAACTCAGTAATAGTGTCTACATCAGAATTGGGTCATTCTGTGCGCCTAATCATGCAAGAGATTGCTTTTTTTCTTTCCTTCTTTGATATAACTCATGTTTCTGATACAGTGAGACTTCAACATTCACAGAAACATTAAAGGCAAGTTGCTGCCTCAGACTAGTAAAAAGACATCACTCATATCAGTTAGTTCATGTTCTATGGACCACTTGAGGGCTCCACCCACTGATAACATAATTATTTATATAGCTATGTTAACTATCAAAATCTTTAAAAATATGATTCTATGTATGTTTATTCCAATATCAAATACCCAGGTAAGTATTACAATGATCAATATATTGTAATGTATTACTGATAAAAAACTTACTTATAACATATCCAGGTGCTAAAAATTAATAATAGCAGTCCAAATAACCCCATCGTAACATAAATGAAATAAAGTACTTTTTATTAAATAACTAATCATTAAAAAGTTTTCATAAAATTAGAAATTTCTACTCTAAAATAATATAACCAGCTTAAAATTATTCTTTCATTGCAACTCTCAGTATTATTTCCTAGCTTAAAACTATGAATTAAAAAAGCACTCACTTGAAAGGAACAACCTTCCACAATTGAGTTAAATAAGACTAATACAACAAGTTACCTAGGCATACCTATTCTGCATGTATCTTCTGATGTACCCAGCAAAATCTACTGGGCAGACAGTAATTTTAGGGCACACTGATGCTCTCAGAAATAAGGCACTTTTTACAGAAGCCAAACTGGGTTTGAATGGAATGAGACTATAGTGTGAATTCTTTGAGGGCTATGTAAAAGAAAAGAAATGCCTAAATGAAATACTCTCAGACTATACGGAGGAAAGCCTTATAAACACAAGATGAAAATACAAGCTATGTGATCCAAATATACTTGTATCATTTTTATCAATGATTACAAACTCCTGATAAAGTACCTCAAAAATAATTACTTCTGTTTTTCCCTAAAACTAAAAAGCCCAATTATACTAAAGAAATAATAGTCAAATTGTATAAATTAGACAATTAAATTTCTGCATGCATACAATTACTTCTCCTTTATAAAATATATTTTAATAATGCTACTAACATTGTTTTTGCTACAGTTATATGTGCCTCTTACCTATATGTTTATATACATATATTAGTATTTTTGGCCTAAACTACAGCTAAATTCTTCATAAATATAACTACTTTTAGAGGACAATAGCTTTTTAAAATATCATGTAGACACATTCATTTCTAATACAAAAGAAGAAGAAAATGCTTAGCAACCAACCATCTTTAATTTATTTTTCTGAATAACATCTTTGTTTTCCTTTTGGTATATCTCCATTTTCTTTTTGGTGTTGTCCAAATCCACATTATTCGTCAAGTTGAAAACTGCATCAAAAAAGAAACAAATGACATGAAATATAGTTTTAATATAAATCTTGAGTAGTTGATAAAAACCAACTATTCATCACATTGAATTCTTAACTCATTAGGCTGTCATTTCTTACAGCTCTATTTGTGCTCTTTTACCTACTATCTATTTTAGAAACTAGTTCTAGTTCAACAACTATGTTTTCTGAGCCAAATATATGTAAATAACTGTCAGACTATCACAAAATATGTGCTTGCCATAATCACATTAAATTTGATTTTTATAGTCCCCACTTTAACTTTAAAAGCATATAAAAGAATGCTTTAAAAGTTTTAAATAAAAAGAGTAGGTATGGAAGCTACTCTACTGGTCAGAATCAATATTCAAAAGATTCTGTGCTCCCAGCATAGGAAAGGCAGTTAGCATTAATATATTGGCGAGGTGGAAAACCAGAGGAGAGAAGGAGCAATTAGAGAGATCATTTTATAAGCTATATAAAATGTCTAACCATTGTACTGCATATTTGAAACTAATTTTTTAAAAATAAATAAATAATAATGGGGGAAAAAAGATTCTGTGCTCCAAAAACAGAAAAAAAAAAACTATCCAAAAGAATAAAAGATATCATACATTTATATAATTTATATTTTTAAAAAAACAGGTTTTATTTACATTCTAATGGTTTCCAACATGACTAGTCACAGCTTGAATTATTTCTCATATAGAGCTTGAAAAGTATGAAATAGATAAAAGCTGAAACTTAAGAGGGAAGGTAAAATAAACTGGCACTGAAACTTAAAACTAAAATAATTTCATAGAAGCTGCTGAGACATGTTAAGATATACGCTAAGTTCTTAATGAGTTAGATCTGTCTTTTTACAATTTACAATTCCAACTGAAAATAATTTGAATTATAAATTCTTTACTCTCTCTTAAGTTTACATATATAAATCAAAAGGTTGCTATTATGTTCTGAACCAAAAAAAAAAAAACACACTTCTTTTGGTATATATAAAATTCATATTATAATGTATAGCCTTACTCACCCACCCCTTACAGTGTTTGAATTAGCCTATTTAAAGAAGGATCTGTATCATTAAGGCTCTCCTGCTACATAATTCAATTCATACCTTCCTTGGCTTCCTCTATAATCTTCTCTATCCACTATTAGCCCTTCTATCCCTGCTCCAATTACTTACCACTGCTTCCTACTGTTTGTCCTATAAACAAGTTTGACTTATCCTAAATAACTGCTCTATTCTGTGTTTCTAAAACTCCTTCCCCATCTCACTCCATCTAAACAACCATTTAAAACAATTCCCAGAGTTTTAGATTTTAGAGTCCTATAAGATGTGAGAAGTAATATTGGTGGATCAACTAGGGCTACCTGTTTTGTTGAAAAAGGACATCAAACACATTCGAAAGATGAATCTAATCCATAAATCCATTTTCTATCTCTTCAAAAGGCCAACTTATTTCAAAATATCAACTTATCATAATCACTGATGAAAATCCAAGCTCATTTAGATACATAGAAAAATAAAAGCAATCTTCAATTCTATTATACACAGTTTTAAAACTCTGAGAGAAATGAGAGAAAATGAGCAATAATAGACTTTTAGATACTTTTCCAGCTTTTTTACCACAAAGTAGAAAAGAAAGTAGTAATGGCGGTAAACCAGGAAATCTAGCTAGGATGCAATACAGAGCATTCTTCATAAATCACATTCTGGCCCCAACACAAAACAAGGTAAAAAACTCCCAATAGCAATGGCCCTCAGCAAGGCAACTGTGATCCTTTAGTTAATATTGTCTGAGTCTACTCTTTTTGCCAACCACTCACAATTTACTCCTTATCCTTAATAGGTCATCCAAATCCAATAATCCTCCACAATCTTCACTATCCTCAACATCTGTGTGCACTTAACAATGCTGATCACTTTTTTCCCCTCAGGTTCATCTTTCCCTTGACTAATCTGTTAATAGTCTCCTGATCTACCTTCCTCCTACTATTCCAAATACTTATCTTATTTCCATCTGGCACTTCTTGGTCCCTAAGTAATCTCTATGACTGGCTTTTGCCCTCTTTCCTCCATGTTCCTTGGGCAAGCTTATCACTTCCAAGTTTCAATCAAATAAATGCCAGGAAAAGCTGAGAGTATCTCAGAGTGCATTTTAGAAAACCAAACACATAACCATTTCCAAATTTGCTCCTCCTTGTAAATTCTTTATATGTTAATGATAGGATTATCATGCTAAAACACCAGTATTTAATACTCATTCATTTGACCTACTCTCCTTTGCATTCCACAAGAACCAGCTGACAAATCCCACAGAACTCTACCATCAATATTTCTTTAAAACTGACCTTAATCTCAAGGTTCCCTGACAATACACCAAGTCAGGGCCTTATTATTCCCTGAATAATTTATAAGAGTCTCTGCATCATAACCTTTACCTTAACCCCATCGATAATATACAATGCTGCCAAACTAATATTTCTGAAGCATACCTCATATTATCTTCTACCTCTACCATCCTATAGTCCACTCTCATCTCCTCTACATTTTCCCCTTTTGCTAGAAAAAAAAATCAAAGACTTTCAGAATCCAGAACCCTTCTGGCTATTAACTACTGGCTATAAACTAACAATCTGGCTATAACTACTTTCATCTCCCCTTAATAAAGACCTCTCTTGAAACTAGACAGCTCTGCAGTTCCCAAATGTCCCCCACACTTCCTGCTCCAATTCCTTTGATCACACCATTGTACCTAAAATGCCTGATCCCCCTTTCTTACTACTAAAAATACACCCAATCTTAATGTGTCTACCCAAATACTTTTCCATGAAGTTCTCCCTGATTCCCCAACAAGAAATAACTTCCTTCTCTTATAAATGTTGAAAACATTATTTACAGCTCATAAAAAATCTGTGTTTTACATGATTTATACACACATACATAGCATTCTTTACTTTGCTCTCTACCTTGTACTCGAAGATTATATTTTATACAATTTTTATATCATCCAGAAATAAAGGAAAAATAGGAAATGAGAAAAGAATTTAATGATTATATATTAGGTTCCCAACACCGTGGTGTTGGGAGTATACAAAAGAACTTCCTGTTTTCAAAGACTAACACTCTTATTAGGGAGATCACCCCTACATACATAAATTAGAGTAATAATACAACACACTATACAATCAAGTGATAATAGGGGAAAACTAAAAGTATCCTTGCTTCATTCATTAAGTAATATTTAGCACTGTGCTAGTTGGTGGATACATGTTTATTAAAGGAATAAATTGTCCTTCCTTTTAATGGAATCGGCTACCAAATAACTCTTCTAAAACAAAGTTCAGATTATGTTATTCAGTCATGAGTCACTAAGTTCACTCATTGCTTCTACATCCACAAGGCCCTAAAAAAAAAAAATCTTATCTCTCACATCACTTTTCTCTCTCTGCTTTGTAAGTTCTGCAGATTCCTCAGAGCCTCTTCAAGAAGCAAGGGTAAGAGAGACCAAGCAATTCCAATCAGAGTGCAATTCCAAAAGATTGGCTTTCTCTCATCTATTTACTTGAAGTGATCTTCAAATTTTGCTTGAGTTATATACTCTATAATTTGTGTGTGTGTGTGTGTGTATGTGTGTGTGTATCAATCAAAGCTCTATAAAATACATATGACAGGCATTATGTCCAGCATTTGACCAAATTAATCCTAACAACCTTATAAGTATTCACACTTTACAGATTAGGTTTAAAAATATTAAATAATTACATCCAAGGTATACAGCTAGTAAATGTGGAACCAGGGTTTTAACTTAGACTGATTCCAAAGCCTGAACTTTATCCTACAATACTAGTTGTATTGCTTCTTTCAATTCCTAAAAAAACACTTCTGGTCCAGTTCAGCTATTCTTCTATATCTATACAGGCCTCACACTTCTCTACCTCCATACCTATGATCAAACTGCTCCCAGAGGGCCTATCTTAGTACCAGCCTCAACCCAGAACAACTGTGGATATCCATATCTGGCCCACCCTTCTATATCCAATTTAATCCCCAGATCTTCCTTATAAATCATTTTGCAGGTACAATCTTTCCATCCCCAAATGCCCATAGTATGTTGCCTAATATCATTCTGGTAGTGCGTATCCACTTTCTACCCTGTATAATTATTTTCAGTGTACAGAGCTATTTGATCCACTAGAATGTCCCTTGAAGGCAGATTCTAGGTAAAATTAACTGTGTACATATAATTTCTTTCTTTTATGCTTATTATAAACTTTGATGAATTCCAATAAAACTAAAATAACCAATTTGTTTAATTCATTTTTTTATTTAGAAGGCAAAGGTAATAGCAAAATAACAGATGTGAATCATAATCACAAATAATACAAATCTCTTATTTTAAAAAGAAGAAAAAAAAACACAAAAGTAGATTACTATTTTAAAGACTTTTCACATAAAGCAAGTCTCATTCACTCCCACAATGAATCAGGTTGGTATAATAGCCTTGAAGAAAAAGAAATAGAAGATAATTTTCTATAGAATCACTTAGCCCTTTATCTGGTTACTGGTCTAGCTCAGATGTTGACCTGCCTTTAGTCAAGTATTAAAAGTCAACAAAAAACCTATTGTATTTTCTGAAAGATTTAATGTTACTTAAGTATAATTTTGAAGTCTTTTTGACATCTAGAATTCATAATTAAAGCCCTTAGGACTTTCTCACCCTTTTAAAATAAGCATACTCTGAACCAAAAGAATAATCTGTTTATTGTGGAACTAAGAACAAACCTTTGAGATAATCCCTGGGGCCAAAAGAACAAGAATTTTTATGTTTAGATTGTCATAACCACAGAAAAGAGCCTATTGTTAATGCTATAAGAAAGTTCATCTTCATGTGTGCCGCTTATATTGTAATTTTATGCCATTATTCAAAATTCTAGTATTTCTAACTCTGTATATTTGTGATGTTCAAAGGATTCATAACTAAATTTATATAACTAAATCACACTAACCCCCAATTTATAAGTCCTCTAACACCAATTCCTTAGCCACCCTAACAACTTCATCCTTCTCATTCTAGGCCTAAACATCTTCAAGAGCACTTTTCTGCCTATAAGATTTAAGTTCTAACTTCTTTAAGATCCTTCAAAATACACCCAAAACCGACCTTTCCCCACCCTCATCTCCCACTATTCTACCAACCAGCATCCCATGTTTCAGATTCAGACTACTAACTACTCTTGGACACTGTCAAGTACGTTCATGGACTCTGAGAGTCAGAAAAACCTATGTTCACAATTTGACACCATTATTTACTAGCAATGTGTTCTTGGGCACAATACTTAAGCTCCCTCTGCTTCTTCTCCATATGCAAAATAGGGATAAAAATGTCTGTCCCTAATCTTAGAGTTGTAAAAATTATCATATGAGTATAAGTAGAGCTCAGTCTAGCACTTAGCAGATGCCTATGAAATTAACATTTTATACCTTTGATTTAACACAGTTGGCTAATACAGATATAACAAAAATCTAACTAATCATCTTTAAAAGCATAAATAAAACACAAAGTAAATAGCTATTGAAACAAGATTTTAAAAGGAAGTTTTATTTATACCACAACAATCAAAACAATGACACACAACTAAGTCGTGGAGCCACACCCTAACATAAATTAAAAGGGCTAAAAACTAGTTTTTTCCTCATTTCTACACTTTCCATTCAACAAAACAAAACAATAAAAATACTGCCTATTCTCCAGCCTTTATTTTCCTGATAAATACGATAAAACTTCTCAAGATCAGATTATTTTAATTCATCCTTGCCTGCTCTTTCCTATATTAAATTAGTCATTTGAAAATTATATCTCTAGAGCATCCTCTTTTTATCTATGACCCCTGCTACCTAATCCAAGCTCTCATGATTTCTCATCCAAATTGCTGTAATGGCCCCTTAAAAACGGTTTCCAAGTCTTGAGTATCTCCTGTCAATATTCCACATCACTACCACGCCATTCCACTGGCTCGCTATTGTTCATAGAATAAATTCTTACCCTGACAGCCTAGCTTACAAAGCTCTCATTAACCAAGAAAGATCCAGTCCATTTTTCAAGCCTCATTTCTAGTCATTACCCAGTTTTATCTACTTAGAACAGATTATGTGCTAATTCTCCAACATGCTCAATACCTGCATCTCTGTGACTGTCTTTTGCTACGAATGGTTCTTCCATCCTTTTTCTACCAGGTAAACTCATATTCATCTTTTAATATCAAACTCAAATGTGACCTCTTCTCTGAACATCAACAAACTACACCTCTATTTCCTAATACTAAATTATTTTGTTATCTGTATTCCTGTAACACTTTATAAATAAATGCCTATATGCTTTCACATTATAGTTATCAGTTCCCATAATTATCTCTCCCTTTAGGGTTTCAATTATTGAAGGCAAAGATCATATATCCCCAGCATGTAAAGCAGTTCACATAAAATAATTAATATTTGCTAAACTGAGCTGAAGTTCAGAAAATAAACTATAAGTCCATGAGACTAGGTCTCAAACCTCATCAATATCTTCAAATACAAGAGAACTGATTTTTACCCAACATAATCAAAATTAGTAATTGATTTAGAAAAATCTATTAAGCGAGGGAAACATATACATACTCTTTCAACCCTTTAACTTAAAACATATTTAGTAAGTGTACAGTCATTTTCTAACTTAATTACATACAGCCAAGGTCTAGTCTTTAATTGGAGTATCTTGTATAAACCATAACTGTCGTCTATAATGTTCAGTTTCTGGCTTTTCTAAAGTAAATCAAGAACTTGAGAAGCAGAATCGTTCTGAGGTTTTGCAATTTTCCCCAACCTTGTAAACTTCTTAATTAAATTACATAATTACGATAACAAGTACCACTGGCAAAAGACAGTTTGGTTACCAATGCAACCAACTTAACGGTATATAACTGAACTAGTAAAGAGTACAGAAATGTACTTGAGGATCTCTTCTAATGAAGAGGATTCATAATATAGTCATTACACTTTGGGCATCAGTAAGTACATTTTGCAGAAAAACTGAGAAATGTCAGTCACTCTAATGAGTCAATTAAGTGGAGGTTGATTAAGAGAGTTTGAACATACTGCAACTGAAGACAGCTCTTCATAAATATGCATATAGTAGAATCACTTTCAAAATAAATGCTCTGAACCACCGTTTCTTTATCTGGTAAAGAAAGGATTACATTTTATATAGCTCTGATATATAAATTTGCTCTTTCCTGTCAATCCTAGCTCTGACTCCTGGACATAGGCCCCAGTTCCTAGGTTGTTCATATCTTCAAACTAATTCATCTCATAGATAAATTTGTGTGTGTGTATGTGTATTTATTTTTTTTTTAATCAAGATTCAATGAGAACCTTGTTCCAGAATTAAGATCCCTTTTCCCCACCTTCGTTATCCATTGTTCTTTTAGTTATCCTGCCTGACTGCTTGGATTCATGATCATGTATTTAACATGCTCTGTGATATCTATTATCTCCTTTCTCTTTATTACCTGGCCAGACTGTTTATCCTATACTTAAAGTCTATGTATACCCATATACTTAACAGCTATGTACACACATATTTCTACATATCTGCATGCTTGCCCAGTTCTTACAATTTCTTTCTTGTTTATCTTCTCAGACTATATCCTAACTTTTCTATTTTGCCTCAGCACTCCCAATTCCACCATCTTTTCAGTTAAAATACATGGACATTATGGGTTGCTAAGATTACATACAAAGTGTAAGGAACAATTAGAATGAAAAAGCAATGGTTGCAAAGCACTACAAGATCCCAGAAAAAGCCTAAATTATGTTCTATAAATGCTATTTGCTATGACATAACAAATCAACTTAGATATTTTAGAAAAGTTTCAGCAAAAGTTGAAATATAAAAACTTTCTGGGTTTTTCTCAGTTAATAAAGAAATAAAAGGAATTAAATACTTCATTCCTTAGGAATTTGTTTTCTAAAAATTTACCATATATAAACCTTCTCAAGAATTATTAATTTTATTATAATCATTTAATTTAAATAAATAATGAGTATGGTTTGACTATTAAGTTTGAGAAGAAAAAAAGATGACTGTTTAATTCTCTTAGTCTCATTCTAATTTTCACAGTTTATGATTTTTTTGGTATTTCAAAACATGTATTGAGCAATAATAATTATGGCAACTTTAAAAAAAGCACTAATTTTTTAAATTGATATATCACAACTTCCAGACTTTTTAACATCTCTGAAATATTATTTAAGAAAACAGAAACAATACTTTCTTTTGATGAAAGTATCCTTTTGACAAACTACAATAGAAAGAAAAGGCACTTAGATTATTACTCTAACCTCTGATTCTAGAATAATATTTAATAATAGAATGCCACTTCAACAGTGAACTGTTTCAAAGTATTTTGAAACTACTGTATATACAGAAGCATAAACAATGATAAACAATATATGCATTTAGTCACCATAAATATAGTTAATGCAAACCCTATGTTTTAAAAATCTGAATATTCTTTCCTTTTGTTTACTCTAATACATCAACAGCATACCGATACAGCCTTCCTTCCCAGCTATAAAGTGGTAGTACCTCCATTCATCATATTCCTAAGACAAAATGTTTATTAATTAAAAGTATATCCTTTACTCAAGTATATCTCTAACTTAACAAACATGATTTAAATGCAAAAGTAATTAGGTAAACATCAGCTATCACAACAAAACTTGTTAGAGAGTTGAGAAATATTCTCCTAGGCATCTAAATGATAGAAGCACATGGGCTAGCACACCAAAAGTTCAAGCATTAAAAACATACCAATTTCTTCCACTTCTTCCAGGAAATCATTATATTCTCTTAGACTAGGAAAGTCTTCTTCTCTTTTATTATATCTTTAAGAAAAGAAAAAATCAGTATGTCACTTACCACTGCTTTTAGTATTATCTAACTAATTTGTTTCTTCTTAATTCACACATGATACATAGAAAAGGATAGCTTACTATGTAAAATACTGTTTTCTTGACAACAGGTTTGCAACCAGACCAAGAATGTTATTCTTAAATTCATACAGTCACTACAGAGAAGGAGTAGAATCAGGAAAGAATGGTACAATATGCAAAATCCTTCTAAGACTCAAGGGAAAGAAAAAGAAATTAGGACCCTGAAGGAATGGAAAATGAACTTAAACCAGGTCTATCACTGGAAATTATGATAATGTTTACTTCTTATAGTTTAATTAATTTCCAGAAAGCTAAATATTAATTCAAAAAAAAGAACTTTCTATTTTTCATGACAGTTATTGTCTAAAGAATGCTAGATCAGGAAAAGCTGTAAATATTGTAATATGCCCATGAATAATTAGAAAACCACAGGTGTTAATGAAAAAAAAGATAAGAATCTAAGAGAAACTATCTCCAAGAAGTAATCCAAATAATAAAAGAACAGCTTGGAAAATTGATATAGTAACACTGGTTAAGTACCTAGAAAGATGCTGATAAAACAGTGGTGGCCAAGGTTGAAATCACCTAACCACTGAAAATAATAAATTAATTAATTAATTAAATATATGTTTTCTTTAAACTTCAAAAACAATAAGGTGATATGTAACAAAGATACAGATAAAATAAAACCCAAAACTATTAATGAAGAGTAAAAAACTAAATTATGTACACACACATACATACATAAAGATATATATCAAATTAAATTATAGCTAACACATGATTTTCTCTAATAGCCTTCAAATTTCAACTTAAACATTACCTCCTCAGGCCTTATCTGACATCAATGACCCACACCAAAACTCATACTAACTTCACAGCATTTTTCTCAATTTATAATCAACTGTTTTGTTTGCCTGTTTTAATATCTATCTCTATGCTATCATATGCTACTATACTTAAGCCTTTGAGGGCAAGGTTCATAGTTATTTAACTTATTTTGTAAGTAATACATAATAAGTATGAAGCAGTTTGCACACAGTAGGTACTCAATATATATTTGTTAATTAAATTAAGGAATACACAGCAAATAAATGAATTGGAAAGCCATGATGAAGCAGGTGTAGTCTAACAAAAGTTAGATCATTAATATTACTGAGTTCTCTAAGGACTTAATGTTTGTTGAAAGAATATATAGATGAAATTATACTTATTTATTCATCTGTTAAACTGTCCACATTTCTGTCAGCAAATAATTATATCAATTATTGTAATAACTGTCCTCTTTATATACTGAATCATTCAAGCAATAATACTTACATCTTTAGCACTTTTTTCCGAATCTCAACCTCCTTGTCAATAGTAGGATCTTCAAAAAGTTGTACCCTAAAGTTGCTCTTTCTAAGAGGAGTGCCACACTCAGGACAGTTTCCAGCTCCTCTCACAAACAGTAAATCCACACAACTTTCACACCTGTACAGAGAAAATATAACTTTATATACTTTATATGTATATAACAGTATTCAAATGTACAAGTCTGCATATAGTTTGCTTTTTTTTTTCTTTTCTTTTTCTTTTTTTTTTTTTGGTGTTTCCTTCTTTGAGTGGGCTTTTGGGGGTCGAAAATTAGCTACTTAAAATCTTACCAAAAACAACCTTTTGGAAAATGTCCATTTTCATTTGGAGCTTACTTTTCAGACATAGGTATCCCATGGGTACCAATTTGGTTTTCACATTAAATAAATTTACAAATTAAAAAAATTGGGTTGGGGACTAGGAAAATTCATAAGTAGCAGGATAAGGAGAAGTCAAAGAAAGAGACATGTAAAAGACCAGTCTCAGTTCAGTCACCCTTAGACCTGGGAAGAAAGCCCTGCATACCACAATCACTAAAATCAAGACTTTTTCCCTTTCAGCCTTGTAAAAAGTTCAGTTAGCAATCGTGCAAATGAGAATCACAAGGGAGAGGTGCTAGCTAAAGGAACCCTCCCCCAACCCAGGCCAGAGGATAAAGAACTTAAGAGTACCCCCATATGTGTGGAGAAAGGAGAAAATTATCATAGCTTTTCCCAAGAAATCCTATAAAGATGGCTAGTTATAAAAACTTTAACTGGTTAAAGCTGGCTGCCCCAAAGCCAACCAAAGTGATTGTCTACACAGGTTTCCCAGATACTCTTCCTTCTTTCCTCTCTTTTTGGTAATACAATATGGGGAAGACCTTAGAAGTCCTGATTTGGAAAAGAAAGGCGCTGGAGAGGTTTATTTTCTCAAATTTTGGGGATTTGATTGGATCAGTTTCTATATTGTTTTAGATGGGTCCAGGTCCAGGTACGACCCATGCTACTATGAGACTGGCAAGCGGAAAGGCTGGCTGGAAGAAAGGGCAGTTCCTATAGCCTCTTGGTCTTCAGGATGCACACAGAAGGGAACTTGGGATGTGGAGTGGAAACAAAGGCTGCCTCAAGGATGTACTTTGAACCATAACTTTTAAATATTTAAACATTTTGGTATGTTGTCATCAAGTTGTAATCTTGCCCAACTACATACATGCTGGGACCACACAAGCCCTAATTACTCCTTTCTTAGCATTACCTAAAATTATTTATTTCTTTATGTGTTGATTTTTCTATAATCTCCACTAGGATGTATATACTTCATGAAGGCAGGAATCTGGACTATCTTGTTCTCTATCCCCAGTGTCTGACAGTAAGTACTCAAACTATACATAACAAAATATATAAGACAAAGAGAAAAAGAAAAATTCTAATGAATAAGGGAAAAGTTGATTTCTCCCAAGTAAGTAGCTGACAAGAAATAAACTCAGTGAGAAGAAACAAGGAATAAGAAATTTTCATTTTTAATAAATAACCTATTGATTTGATTAATAATTTATAAAATACTAACATTCACCTTTGCATCATTCTATCTTAATAGGGCCATTAAAAAATAGAGGGGAAAAATCGCTAAGAGGGAGAACAGAGCACAGTTGTCATTATCAAGATCAACAAAATACCAGAAAATTCACTTTGAGATTGGAAAGACTGGGAGAGATGCATTTCCCCTAATCTTGTAATGAAAGAAAATTAATTCCAACTACAGAAGTTGAAAATGAGTACACTTAATACTGACTAAAGATATTTATATGCAAGGAGCATTTTAAGTACTCAAAACTATTGAGCCACAAATAATATTCAATGTATCAAGGTCTTAGAGAGTAGTCTCTATTGATAATTCAGTTAACAAGATAATATAGAACACTTTAATATTTCTAAAGGTCATACTGTGTATTATACGTAATATATTATGTTTCCACAATCAGTTCTACATCTCCACTTTTTAAAAATCTGCCTTATATTATTATAAGGATTTCAGCAATATTGAAGAATTTTTTAAATGATTTATTTTCCTATAAACCTTTCTCATTCCGATTTTAACTGTTGAAAGAACATTCTTTAAGGCCCAAATATAGAAGCATACAGAGAAAAAACTAAAAGTTCTACTTCTTTCTGTTCTATATCCCATGTCCCACAGTAACATACTACTGGTTAGTGTTTACCTGAACAGATCTTTTTCTGAATATTTATAAAATATATATTTACAAATTATATGCATGTAGTCATATAAACAAATTAGAAAAAGTTGATAATTGCTAGTTCACTTCATTTGGCAAAAGAAAAATCAAAACAGCAGTATGTAGGCAACCTTTTGCCTCAAAGAGTGCTCCAAATTTTTTCAAACAAAATCTTATATTCTGTGAAACAAAAGAAAATTGCTGCAAAAGCCCAAATCCTTGGTCATTACCCATTTCAAAAGATATTTTTATGGTTTTATTTTGTTTTTAAAAACCAAAATGGTGTCTATCCTCTTTTCTCTCTGAACAACTTATTTTAGATTTTAATTTTCTGTATCAAGAATATTTAACTACTTATATACTTTGTCAACATTTTTAATAGACCTGCTTCTTTTACTTTCTCAAAAGAAGTGATACTCCACACGGAATTTCAATAATTATTAAAACAGATTAACTGACTTAAGAAAACATAAATAATCACAAACTTTGTATTTAAGACTTTCTTTGAAGTAACCTAGTTTTATCAGCACTTTTTACTCTTCAACTCCTTGGCTTCTGGAAACAACTCAAAACAGAAGTCTATGGTCTGAAAAGATAATAAGCAAGTGACAACTTCTGTTAAAAATTGTATTCCTACAATAAATTATTTCTTAACCAATGTGTACTGAACTCTCTAAGGTAGGAACTTGATATTACTAAGGAAATTTTTCTCCCAAAATATGTTGCCTAACTTTTCTGTACCAGTGAATACTGACTGTAAAGCTATATCTTTGAACATTAAAATTTTAGGAATCTTACTTTAACTAAATTAATCATTTGAAAAAAATTGCCCTACGTGAATTAGAAAATTTTAGAGGTAGATAACCTAAATGATCACTAGTTAATTAAATTAATAAAAATATTACTAGCCTACATTAATGAAATAATTCAAGAGTTCATAGAAAACCCACAAAAAATAACATCAGGTCTACAGCCATGCCACCCTGAACATGCCCTATCTCGTCTGATCTCGGAAGCTAAGCAGGGTTGGGCCTGGTTAGTATTTAGATAGGAGACCACCTAGAAAGACCAGGTGCTGTAGGTGTTTAAAAAACAAATAAATAAATAAAAATAACATCCATTGCATTTTGAAAAAGGTAGCCAATCTACAAATAGACCTTGTTCTAATACTTTGCTTACAAACTTGCTACCTAGAATGCAGAATACATTTTCCCAAAGAAACTTATATATGATGGTTAGGTTTTCAACTAAATGGTACTGACCCACAGAAGATGAACAGTGTATTAAGCAATTTTTTTTTATTTTCCTCTCCTCTCCCTTCACCAATAAGACAATGATCAGCTTTCAAATGAGAATTAAAATGGGATAAAAAAAAGAGTATTCGAGAGGTCTGGGTAGAAATTTGAATCTTCATCTTAAAGAAGTTTGAGATTTTCTTAAACTTCTGCTATTTGTAGTCAATACAAATTTTTGATGACTTTAAAACTTAATAACATTTGAAAAAAGGAATATGAAATCTTGTTTAAGTGAGGAGTTACCTATTTGCACATAATGTAAATTTCAAGCCAATTAGTTATGGAATCCAGTTAACCTTCATTAGTACAATAATCATTTCCTAGCAACTAAAATAAGAATGAGTTATATTTACTTATGCAACATTCTCAACTTAAATCTTAATACATCTGCTGTTAAATTTCACAATCAGTTCTTTCATACTTTTAGGTTACTTATTGGTATAAGTCACTTTATATCCAAAAGAGAATTCAGAATCTATTACAAAGCCTGAAGAAAGAGATTCACAAACTACTGCAACGCAGTGCTTTGGGATGTAAACCAAAGAATTCGTCCATAAAAAAAGGAAGTGACAGCTTGGGACAGGTGTTAAAAAACATTATAATGAGACAACAGACTTGGCGAGAGAAGGAAGTTCATTCTCAAAATTAAAAAGAAAAAATTATGTTTACCCATTTTTTTGGTCTTAGAATTCAACGTTAATACTAATCAATCTTCTGTTGGCTATTACCATTAAGCATAGGAATTTACAACAAATAAGCAAATATGTTTAAGCCCACTTTAAGCCGGAAAAAGAACTATATAAATAAATATTTATACACAAGGGGGAAGAAAAGAGCTAATAATTTAGTATAGTTGTACCAAAAAACATGAGCTTCCCATCCCCAAAAAACTGGGTTTGTATCATTCTTACAAATGGTAAGGATCATGGAGTATATCCAATTTCCCTTTTTTGCCCTCTTGCCCAATAAATTCCTAAGCCAAATTTAAAACTGTTATTGAACAATATTGTAATATAATTTCTAAAAAGAGTTCAAAATACAAGAAAGCTAGAAAGAAGATAATATGTATTAAGGATCTTGTGATGTAGGTATTACTTTCCTTATATATAGATGAGGACAATGAGCATGGGGAGGTCAAAAACTGGCTTAAAGTCCTGTATCTATTAAGAACTGACATCGGTCCTCTTCACATTCCATATTTTCTTCTTCAATTTTATTTTTACTCTCAACTTTTACAATGACCTATAATAATAATCCTCAGTGTCTATCTCCAGCCCAAATGTCTTTCCGGAGTTCCTGTTAGGCACTGCCTATTGCACAATTCCTCTTTGGTGTTCCACGAGCATTTTGTTGTTGTTTTGAAAAATAAAGTTACCTCAAACTCAGCATATCTAAAACCAATATCCTTTGCTCCTGAGGGATATAAAGAGAATAACACCAACGTATAAAGGTTTATATTATACTGGTAGAAGTAGAAAAAACAAAACTCATTAATAAACGTGTATCTGAATATTATCATAAGCTCTCAATGAACAACAGCTCGACAAATTATACTGCACACTCTTGGCCAGTTAGTGTTAACACATTATACTCCAAATGCTCTAAGCCAAATACAGTTCTAACTTCATTGTCTTGAGCGGAGTATGTTTTAAAGTATGTGGTCTCTACTCTTCTGTACCCATTATTTCTGCCACTGATTAATAGTTTTGACCCAGAAGAACCAAAAAAGTTGTGTGCAGCTACAGTGTTGGATGTTAAGACATAAGTTTTACAGCAGCTTGATGCACCTTCAAGGACACTGTTGAGGAAACAGGGTGAAGCTCGGTTAGGAATTGGAAGAAGAGGCCTCTAGTAACTTTATGAAGGGCTACAGAAATAATACTACAGACTGAGAGAACTGACAAATAATTATATGAATGGTAAAGGAACACACAATGGCCACCGGAACATTCAGGGTTTTGGAGAATTTAAAAGGAATAAGTTGCCAGTGTACTAAGTCAAGAATGCATCCCACAGGGACCATTACAATTAACCCCACCTTTGGAAAGGAAAAGGCAACTTTAATTAATACTACAGTTTCCAGAAACACAAGTCCTGCACTAAAACATCATCTTTACTTTCACAATGATCCAAAGAAACTAAACACATATTTACCTAAATAGACCAACAATTATCTCAAAGGCTATCGACAGGTTTCTATCTTTTCTAACTACATGTATATGAAGTCCAAATCAACCTCATACATTTAGAACAAAACATGTAACAATAGATTCACCAAAGAAGCAAATATCACAATCAATCTTCTCTTAAGCCAAACATTAAAGAGATTTGCAAAAATGTAAAACAATGCTACTCACTCACAAAATTTTTTTGTTTTGGAAAATATAGTAATATTTCATAAAAATACAGTTTATGTTAATATGAAATAAGCACTTAATAGATATTTTCAAATTTTCTCAATTTTAATTTCAAATATGGTAAATGTTAACAGACATAACCTTCATAAATAAAGTTCTTAGAGAGTTCTGAGTAATTTTTAAGATTATCAAATTATCTGAGAACCAGGCTATATATGATCAATAAAAGTTTACTTATAAAAAAACAATGAATATTAATACAATCATAATTTGGATGTAAAGGCAGTGAGGTCCAGGAAAGAACCATTTAGAAATACAACAGCACACTCTATTCTTCTCAACAAGGCCTGACCTCAGGGAAAACTAATTAGCTAGAGCCTCACGGGGTGGGCATTATCAGAGCTAGGAAAAGGGAAATAACCCACTTGAATTCACTCTATTCATCCTGTCCCATCTAAAGGGGAAGAAAAAACTGAGAAATACATGTGAAGTTCACAGTCCAGAGGCCTCATCATAGTAATATAAAATATTCTCCCTTCCTACACACCCCACAACATTACTAAACATCTACTTACAACAATTCCTTTTACATGGTACATCATATCTAGCTACAAAAAAAAAAAAATTACAAGCCATACCAAAAGTCAAAAAATACAATTAGAAGAGAAGAAAAAGCATCAGAATCAGATAAGGCAGAAATGTGATCATTATCAGACAAGGAATTTAAAACAGCTATGAGTAATATGATAAAGGCAGTAACAGATAAAGTAGACACAATGGAAATACAGATGGGCAATGTAAACAGAGAGATGTAAATTCTAAAAAAGAACCAAAAAGAGATATGAGATATAAAAAAAGAAAAAAACACTGTAACAGAAATTTAAAAATGCCATTGATAAGCTTATTAGTAGACTGGGCAGAGCTGAGGAAAGAATCTTTGAGCAATATGATATATCAATGGAATCCTTGGAACCTGAAAGCCAAAAAGACTGAAAAAAAATAGAATATCCAAGAACTATGGGACAACTGCAAAAGAAATAATATATGAGTAATGGGAATACCAGAAAAAGAAGAGAAAAAGAACAGAAGAAATATTGGAAACAATAACTGAACAAATTAACATTAGACACCAAACCAAAGATCCAGGAAACTGAAAAAACATCAAGTAAGATAAATATGCCAAAAAAAAGCTACATTTGGGTATATCATTTTCAAATTACAGAAAAGCAAAGATAAAAACAAAGTCAAGAAATAAACCAGAGAGAAAAAACACTTTACTTATATATAGAGGAACAAAGATAACAATTACATTTGACTTCTCCCCAGAAACTGCACAAGAAGTGAATGCAATGAAATAAAGTTTTTTCAAGAAAAATATCTTCAACGTAAAATTCAGTACCCTGAGAAATTATCCTTCAAAAGTGAAGGAGAAATAAAGACTTCATCAGACAAGCAAATTTTTGAGGGAATTTGTTGCTAATAGACCTGCCTTGCAAAAAATGTTTAAAAGAAGTTCTTTAGCGAGAAGGAAAATAATGGGTCAGAAACCCACATCTAAATAAATGAAGAGTATCAGAGAAGAAATAAGTGAAGGTTAAAAGAAAATTTTTATTTTTCTTATTCTTCATTAATCTCACAAATAACATCTTGTTCAAAATAATCATCATAATATATTTGATTATATATGCTTATGTATATACATTTTGTGTACATATATGCTTATATATGATGATACATAAGTGAAATGAATGATAGCAATGATTCAAGGCACAAGAGGAAGGAATCAAAATTACTTTGTTATAAAGTACTCACTCACACTACCTGTGAGGTGGTACAGTGATATTTGAAAGTGACTTTCAATTAGTTGTTAATGTATATTGCAAACTATAGGGCAGCCATTACAAAAAGTTTTTTTTTTTAAAGTATAACATGTACTAAGAAAAAAGAATCACATAAAAAGCTCAATTGAAAACACAAAAGACAGAAACAGAGCAGAAAACAAAAACAGGAACAACAAATAGGAAATCGTAGTAAATATGTTAGATATTAATCTATATCAATCATCAATTTGAATGTCAATAGTGTGAATGCACCAATTATGCACAAAGACAAAAACTGTTACAGTGAGTCAAAAAACAAGTCCAAACAATATGTTATCCAACAGAAATCCACTTTATATATAAAGACATACAAAGAGTAAAAGTAAATGCATGAAGAAAAATATATTGTGCTAATATTAATCAAAATAAAGCAGGAGTAGCAATATTTATTTCAGACAGAGCCAACTTAAGAGCAAGTTATCAGGAATAAAAAGGCATTACATAATAATAAAGGGGGCAAAACTCTAAGAAAACATAACAATCCTAATGTACATATGCCTAATAAATGAGCATCAAAAATATGTGAGGCCAAAGCTGAGAGAACGGAAGGAAAAACAGATGCAGTCACTATTGTATTTGGCAACTTTAATACTTCTCTATGGACATATCCAAAAGGCAGACTTATCAACATAGTTCAATTTAACACCACCATCACTCAAGTGGTAATTAACATCTATAGACTACTTCATCTAACAGCAGCAGATTACAGTTCTGCTCAAGATCACTTGGGACATTCATCAAGACAAACCACATTCTGGAACATAAAATATACCTTAACAAATTTATTTACATACACACACACACACACATATCAGTTTCAAGTTTTCTTTTTTTTTATTTTACTATATTCCAAGTTTTATTTTTATTGTTGGGGTGACATTGGTTAATAAAACTATATAGGTTCTGAGTGTACAAGTCAATAATATATCATCTGTATATTGTACTGTGTGTTCATCACCCAAAGTCACATCTCCTTCTGTCACCATATATTTAACCCCCTTTACCCTTATCTACCTCTGCCCCTCCATGCTTTCCCTCTGGTAACCACTAAACTGTCATCTGTGTTTATGAGTTTTGTTTATCTTGTTCATTTGTTGCTTTCAGTTTTATATCCCACATATAAGTGAGAGGATATGGTTCTCAACTTTGTCTGTCTGGCTTATTTTGCTTAGCATGATAATCTCAAGATCCATCCACACTGTCACAAATGGCAGTATTTCATCTTTTCTTACAGCTGAGTAATATTCCATTGTATATATTAGCACACTTTCTTTATACAATTATCTATCAAAGGGCACTTCAGAGAATAGAAATCATGCAATGTAGGCTCCGAGACCACAAATGGAATTACATAAACTAGAAATCAGTAACAAAGACAGCTGGGAAATGCTTAGAGATTAAATGACACACTTCTAAATAACACATAGGACAAAGAAAAACTATCAAGAAAAATGTTTAAATCTTTTGAAATAAATGAAAATAAAACATCAAAATTTGTAGGCTAGACTGAAAGCAGAATTTAGAGGGATCTTTACAGCACTGAATTATATATATTAGATGAAAGAAGGGACATCACTATAAACCCCATGGAAATTCAAAATAAAAGATTATAAACAACTCCATGTCCATCAATTTGATAACCCAAATTCTTTTACAGTCATAACTGCCAAAATGTATGCAAGAAGAAATATACAATCTGAAGAAGACCACATCTATTAAAAATTGAATCAATACTTAATAACCTTCCAAAACAGAAAACATCAGGCCTAGATATACTAGCGAATTCAACCAAACATTTAAGGAAGAAATTATACCAATTCTCCAGTCTCTTTCAGAGGATGAAAACAGTAGGAATACTTACTAACTCATTCTATGAGGCTAGCATTACCTTAATACCAAAACTAAACAAAGACATTACAAGAAAACTACAGACCATTATTTCTTATAAACAGTGAAAAAATCCTCAAAATATTAATAAATCCAATCGGAAAATGTATAAAAAGAATTAGACACCATCATCAAGTGGGAATTACTGCAGGTATGCAAGGTTAGTTGAATATTCAATAATCAATTAATGTAATCAATCATATAGACTAAAAAGGATAAATTACATGATCAGTTACAGAGCAAGAATATCCCTTCTCACAACTCCTTTTTAATACAGTATTAGAAGTTTATACTAATACAGTAAGGCAAGAAAAATGCATGAAAGATACACAGACTGGGAAGGAAGACATAAAACTGTCTTTGTTCACAGACGACCTGATCATCTATGTAGAAACTCCAAAAAAAAATCAACCAAAAAAAACTCCTAGATTATAGAAAGGTAACAGGATAGAAGGTAACATACAAAAGTCTATTACTTTCCTATATAACCTCAAGTACAATTTGAAATTAAAAACACAATACCATTACATTACCACCAAAAAAAATAGTATTTAGATATTAAGTCTAACAAAACATGTAAAATTCTATATAAGAAAAACTAAAAAACTCCTATGAACAAAATCAAAACAGAACTAAATAAATGGAGAGATGTTCCATGTCTATGGATAGGAACTGTTCATGGATAGAAAAACTGAATACTTTAAGTTGTCAGTTGTTCTCGTCTTGATCTATGGATGCAATGCAATCCCAATCAAATTCCCAGCATATTATTGTATGGATATTGACAACTGATTCTAAAGTTTACATGAGAGTCAAAAGGCCCAAAATAGCCAGAAGTTGAGAAGAACAAAGCTGGAGGACTAATGCTACCACCTTGACTTCAAGATGTACTATAAAACTACAGTAATCAAGATAGTGTGGCACTACCAATGTTACCCCAATAAACTTAATTAAAAATTAAATTAAATAAAAGTTCGAAAAAAAGAATTAAAAAAAAGATAGTGTGACACTGGTTAAAGATTAGACAATCGATGGAATGAGACAGAGTCCCCAGAAACAGACCCATATGAATACTGTCAGCTGATCTTTGACAAAAGAGCAAAGGCAACATAATGTAGCAAAGACAATCTCTTCAACAAATGGTACTGAAACAACTGGATAACCACCAGAAAAAAAAAAAAAGAATCTACATATGGACCTTACATCCTTCAAAAAATCAACTCAAACTCAACTCAAACTACTAAAGTATAACATAGGAGAAAACCTATATGACCTTGAAAATGGCAATGACTTTTTAGATATAATACCAAAAGCAGTAGCCATAACTGATACACTGACCTTCTTTAAAAACTTCTGCTCTACTCAAAACAATGTCAAGAGAATGAGAAGACAAACCACAGATAGGGAGAAAATATTTGCAAAAGACACATGATAAAAGATTGTTATCTAAAATATACCAAAAAAAAAAAAAAGCCCTCTTAAAACACAACAAGAAAACAACCCATTAAAAAATGGGCCAAAGACTTAACAGACACCTCAATAAAGAAAATATACATTGGCAAATAAGCATATGAAGAGATGCTCTCCATCATGTCATCAGGAAGATGTAAGTTAAAACAAGATATACTATACACCCACTAACAACATCAAATGCTGGCAAAGATGTTACAGGAACTCTCATACACTGTTACTAAGAATGCAAAATGGCACAGTACCTTTAGAAGACACTTTGGTGGTTATTTATGAAACAAAGCATATTCTTACCATGTGATCCAGCAATTACACTTCTTGGTTTTACCCATAAAGTTAAAAATTTATGTTCACACAAATGTTTATAGCAGCTTTATCCATAACTGCCAAAACTTGAGAGCAACAAAGATATCCTTCAATAGCCAAATGGATACGTAAACTGTGGTATATCGAGACAATGGAATATTATTCAGTGCTAAAAAACAAATAAGCTATCAAGCCATGAAAATAAGCCAATCTGAAAAGCCTACATAGTATAAGATTCCAACTACGTGTCAGTCTATAAAAGGCAAAACTGTGGAGACAATAAAAGATCAGGGGTTGAAATGAGCAGGGGGAGAAACAGGCAGAGCACAGAAGATTTTTAGAACAGAAATATACTCTGTATGATTTTATAATAATGGATATATATCATTATACTTTTGTCCAAACCCACAGAATATACAACACTGAGAGTAAGCTCTAAGGTAAACTACAGACTTTGGGTGACGATGTGACAACATAGGTTCATCCTTGGTTAAAAAAAAGAAGTGCCATTCCATTCTGATAAGTGATGCTGGTAATGGTTATTTGAGCAATCTCTCTGTACCTTCCTCTAAATTTTGTTGTAAGTAAAAAAATGCTCTATAAAGAGTCTCTTAAATGTTTTATCTGAAAAGAAATTCCAGAGTTTATTGCCTGTGTTTTCTTCTAAAAGTTTTATGGTTTCTTCCTTACATTTAGGCCTTTAATCCATTTTGAGTCTATTTTTGTATACGGTGTAAGAAGGTGATACAACTTTTTTTTTTTGCATGTATCTGTCCAATTCTCCCAACATCATTTATTGAAGAGACTGTCTTTACTCCATTGTATAATCTTATCTCCTTTGTCATATATTAAGTGAGCGAATAGGCATGGATTTATTTCTGGGCTCTCTATTCTGTTCCATTGATCAATTTATCTGTTTTGAATGCTAGTACCATGCTGTTTTGATTACTGTAGCCTTGTAGTATAGTTTGATATCATGTAATGTGATACCTCCAACTTTGTTCTTCCTTCTCAAGATTGCCATGGCTACTCAGGGTTTTTATGGCTCCATATAAATTTTAGAATTATTTGTTCCAGCTCTCTGAAAAATGTCATTGGTATTTTGATAAAGATTGCATTGACTCTATTGCTTTGGGTAGTATGTCCATTTTAACAATGTTGATTCTTTCTAGCCATGAGCATGGTATATGCTTCCATTTATTTGTATCTTCTTCAATTTATTTTTCCAATGTACTGTATACTTGAAACTAATTTAAACAAATTTATTTTTAAAATGTTTTAATTTGTGTTTCTTGAAAGCAAAGTATATCAAAGTTTACTTAACATATATAACATTTTCAATTAATCATTCTAAATACCCAATATTATTATGTTTATACTATGTTAATATTAATAATATATAATAGACAAGCCTGAGGCCTGTTTCCCAGACTGCTTTAAGACCTAAGTTATATATTAAATTTGTAATTTTCAAATATTTTTAATGGTAGGGAAAATGCTTTTTAAATTTCACTAATAAAGATGGAAAACACAAACCTTTTAAGAAATCAAATGGCCATCAATCAATTAAATGCGTTATTACATATTAAAAAACTTAAATCAGAATCTAGCACATAGTAAATATTCAATAATTATTAGCCGTATCTCTACATTATCAAGTCCTTTCCATCTGACCAAATAATTCTTAAGTTGTCCAGAGACTAACTTCAAGAAAGAATATTTTCAACCTTCAATACCCTGAATTCTGGCATTTTTACACAATTAATGCATATTCACCCAACTTTATTAACACCAGGGGCATATCCTAGGAAAAGTATTTATTTCACAAACCATCTCCCCCAATTTTTTTAACCTTAATTGCTGATAAGCATTACTTCTGATAAAAGATCTTGAGTTATTAGACTGAGAGTGTGTTATTAACTCCATTAATAAAGACAGCTTAGCAGTTTGGTTAATTATTCAAATATACGTAGCCAACAGAATTTAAGAAAAAAATGTTAAGGCCTAGATGAAGGATGGAAATATCTAAGTAGTTAGAACTTACCATAAAGAAAACCTCAGTAAGGTTATAACTGATACCTAGGGTTTCTATTGTCAAAACTTTGAAGAAAGATTTGTTTCTTTTTAAAAACACCAGAGTTAAGCAAAATCATTGTTTATCCTCAAGAATTCAAGATAAAATAAATTATTTTTTAAGATCTGCTTATTGCTGTTTTGAAATTTCGAAGATAATCCATATATAAACAATGACCTTTCTATTTTCAAATATGAAGCATTATTTTTATGACGAAGTATAAAATAGCATTGTGAAACATGTCCTGCACACTTTCATAGGCAAATGAAACTTAATTCTTAAAACACTGCTTCATAATATGCTATAATGTCTATGGCCATGCCACCTTGAACATGCCCAATCTCATCTGATCTCAGAAGCTAAGCAGGGTTGGGTCTGGTTAATACTTGGATGGGAGACCACCCAAGAAGACCAGGTGCTATAGGCGTAAAAATAATAATAATAATATGCTATCATATGCAATATTCTTCATTGAATCCTCCACTAATCATCTATCTCATCTAATTTTTACAGACAAAAAAAATAAATTTTAAAAAATGTTAACTGTATATTTTAAAACTATAAAGCAAATGTTTATAGAAATTTACAACCAAAAATAATTATTAATTCATTATTTTAAAAATCAAAGTTATATCCACATGAAGTTGAACCCTTACCTCACACCATATACAAAAATTAACTCAAAATTATTCAATGACCTAAATATAATAGCTAAGCCCATAAAACTCTTAGAAGAAACCTAGTAAGTACATCTTCATGACTCTGGATTTGGCAATGGATCCTTAGATATAATACCAAAAGCACAAGCAATAAAAGAAAAAAATCGATATACTGCATACACTTCATTAAAATTTTAAAAATTTAGTGCATCAAAAGACATTATCAAGAAAGTGAAAAGACAATCTACAGAATAGAAAAAATATTTGCAAATCATATATCTGATATGTGTCTAGTACACAGACTATATAAAGAACTCTTACAATTCAACTACAACCCAATTAAAAAATGGGCAAAAGACATGAATAGAAATTTCTCCAAAAAAAGATATACAAACAGCCAATAAGTACATGATAAGATGCTCATCATCATTAGTCATTAGGGAAAACAAATTCAAATTACAATGTAATGTCATTTCATACTCACTAGAACCGCTGTAATATTTTTAAAATGGGTAATGACAAGTGTTGAAAGGATGAAGAAGAATTAAACATTCATATGTTGCTGGTAGGAATGAAAAATGGTTCAGCTGCTATGGAAATCAGTTTGATGGTTCCTCAAAGTTAAACAGAATTGCCAGAAGACCCAGTAATTCTACTCCTAGTTATATACTCAGAAGATCAGAAAACAGGTACTCAAACAAATACATGTACAAGCATGTTCACAGCAGCACTGTTTACAATAACCAAAAGGAGGAAAGAACCCAGATGTCCACCAACATATGAATGGAAGAACCAACTGTGCTATATACACACACAATAGAAGTATTCAACCATAAAAAAATATTGATACATGCTTTAACATGGGCAAACCTTGAAAACATTATACTAAGTGGATGGAATCAGACACAAAAGGTCACATATTATACAATTACATTTATATGAAATATCCAGAATAGGTAAATCCATAGAGACAAAAGGCAGACTGGTGGTTGCCAGGTGTTGGTAGGGAAGGAAAAACGGGGTGTAACTGCTTAATAGGTATAAGATTTCCTTTTGTGGTAATAAAAATGTTTGATAAAGGTAGTGGTTGCATGACATTGTAAATGTACAAAATGCCACTGGATTATTCATTTTAAAGTGATTAATTTTATGTAATATGAATTTCAATCAATAAAAGAATTTTAAGCAAAGTTATATATTCTTAGTATAAGATCAAGTTTTATCTATTCATTTATAGACTGGAAAAACTGGAATCTTACGCTAACATTAGCTTGCTGCAGAGGGTATCTTTTGTTTGCCTCTCCAGTTATCCAGGCAACTCTTCTACTATTTTGAACTAATAGGACTATGAATTTCCCAGTCCCATAATTTGAGTGAGTTTGATCCCACTCCCAAATCAAGAGGTGGTCACTGACTTAAACCGAGAGATCCCCTTGATCTCTACAAGTTTATATAATATAGTTATTTTGCCAACTGAAAATATACTATTTTCAGCATTTAAAAAAATGGCACAATGCTTTTAAAAGCATATATTTAACAAGCATACATACAAACACATATTTGTATGCATACAGATATACATGGGTATATATATCCTGTTCCTTTAGAAAAGACAAGAGGTTCCTTTAGGAAAAAAAAAAGATATTTTGCTAAGAACTCTCTTAATTTTAAATTTCTCATGCTAAAAATAAAATAAAGCATAGGTACGCTAATGATAATACAGTCTTTTGAATTTGTACCAACATAATGGTATGTAAATTATTATAACAAAGTATGAGAATATAATACTACTTTGAATGCGTACAACTTTTCTTCTAAAAAGCTTAAAAGTCTTTGCAAAGACCAGAATTAAAAAATAAAGGCTGAGTTAGATATTATTTTCCCCTTTCTACATGTGGTAAAACAAAATGATCTGTCAAAGGTCATACTTTAAGTGCAGGCCAGAAATCTATCTCACCTAATTTCTAGGCATCTTTCTACTAACTAAATGCTCCAGATCTATACAAACCCCATAGCTTCAGAACCAAGAAATCTCACAGTGTTATCTGTGGCACTGGAGTATCCAAACCATCAGATAACTACTTATTATGAGAAGGCTTACATCCATTTGACAATAAATTATAAGGCTTATGATACACTATGGCAAGTCTAAAGATCAAACTGAATCCACTATCATTATCTATAAACATCTACTGGGCACTTATTGTATGTGGATCTACCTACAGAAGTATAAAATACAAAGCCACATTATAAAGTAGCATAATATTTGATCCTTACCTTCAAGGATGTAATATATAGTTAGACAAGAAGACACACTCATAAAACAACAGGAGGAGATTATGTGTGCTAAGTTCAAAATAGTAATAAAGTCACTTCTTGAGCAATTATTTATTGAGCAACTGAGAGAGAGAAGAGCATGGTGGTTAAGGGCACAGATTCTGGGCCATTTTGCCTCCTTTTCTTTAGTCCTTTGGTAGGCCTGCAACCCTTGATAAATTATTAACCCTCGCTGTGCCTCAATTTCCTTGAAAAAAGCAAATAATACTTTCCAGGGGTCAGGGAGGTGGAAATGGTATGATCTGCCTCAGAGTTGATGAGATTTTACCAGTTAATAAAGGTAAAATCTTTAAAAATATAGCAGGCACATAATACACTTTCAAAAATACTATTACAACTAATACGTAATAGAAGGAATGATTATTAAGGACCAAAGTTCAAAAGAGCCAGTATCAAGGATTACAATTGGGGAAGGACTCAGGAAAGAGGCTGAATATTACTGAGCCTTGAAGAATTTAGTGGCTTTGAAGTACAAAAGAAAGATGACATTCCTGGCAGAAATCACAGCAAGAACAAAGATATAAATACTCACAATTTATACATGTAACGATAAATAGAACACTTTTAGAGAAAAAAAAAGTTCATGTACAGATATAAAGTAGTCCATTCTCATCCTTAAATGACTGAGAAAAATGTACTTCCTGGAAGGCTGGGGACATAGTACCAAATGGTCTCCCATAAGGTCAACATTTCTTCGAATTATCATGTGCAATTTTAAAATTTCATTAATAGTTCAGTTTGACCCCATAATACATGCAATAAATACTATGCAGCCCTAGAGAAGAATGAAGATTTTTATGTATTAATAGGGAAATAGCTTCAAGATATAGTAAATGAAAAAAAAAAGCAAGGTGCAGAATTGTGCACAGCGGGATATGATTTTTGTAAAGGAGTTGGGGAGCACATTGTGTGTTTGCTTATAATGTGTGTAAAATCTCTTGAAGGGTCCGCAAAAAAGTTAACATTAGTTGCCTATGAGAGTGGCTGTAGAATAGAAGATGTTTTATCTGCACTCTTGTAGAATCTGACTATATGAATGTACTATTACTTAATACTTAATTATTAAAAATAATTTTAAGTTATTAGGAATTTCATATAGGTAGTTACAGACTTACAAACCTTTACAAAGACTGGAGCAGTAGGGAAGAGAAACTGTCACATTCAGGAAGCCAGGAAGATAACGCTATAGAAAAACTGCTGCTGCGAGTCTCAGTTGTATTTATCACTGAAATCAAGTGATTCATAGAACACTTGAGAGCTGAGATGGGTCTCTTGGAGGCAGCACATGGTTGGGTTTTGTCTTTTGATCCATTCTGCAACTCTGTGCCTTTTTATTGGTGAATTCCTTCCATTTACATTTAGGGTGATTACTGAAATATGAGGTCTTCTGATAGCCATTTTATCAATGCTTCCTTGTCCTTGTGTTTGTTTTCTTTATTTGGGTCAGCTTTTGTGGTTTTTCCCTCTAGTTCTTCTTGTTTTATGTTATATACTTCACTTCTGAATCTTTGGTGTGTGGTTACCATTACAAATATGTGTGTGTGTGTGTGTGTATATATATATATATGTATATGTGTGTATATATATATATGTGTATATATATATATACACAGAGAGAGAGAGAGAGAGAGAGAGAGAGAGAGAGAGACAGACATCCATTTTCTTCTGCATGTGCCTTATCTCCATTCCCTTTTGCGAATTTGGATCTTTGAATCCTCCCCTTTTCAGTCATCATTATCTCAATTTGTCCCTATGTATGCTGAACATTCATTACTATCTTGCTATAGCAATTATCTTCTTAAGCTTATAATACCCTGTTCTTAGTAAGGGCTGCACTCCTCTGCTTCTATTTGCCCTAGAGTTGCTTTACTCCTAATTATGTTTTGTTGATTTTTTTGGTCGTCATTTTTGTTTTAGGTGAGCTGACTCCTCCCTTTCAGTATTTCCTGTAGTGCAGGCCTTGTAGTGGAGAATTCCCTCAATTTTTGTATGTCTGGAAAGGTCTTAATTTCTCCTTTATATCTAGAGGAGAGCTTAACTGGATACAATATTCTAGGCTGGTAGTTCCTTTCACTTAATAGTTTAAATATTTGATTGCATTCATTTCTGGCTTGTAAGGTTTACGTTGAGAAGCCCAAAGATAACCTAATGTGTTTTCCTTTATAAATTACCATTTTCTTCTCCCTGGCTAGCTGCCCTGAGAATTGTCTTCGTCACTGATTTCTGATCATTTTAATACTATGTGTCTTGGTGAAAGCCTTTTTGTGTTGAGCTAATTGGGTGTTCTGTTGACTTCTTGAATTCTAAGCTCCAGCTCATTCCTTAGATTTGGGAAATTCTCATCAACTACTCGTCTGAAAATGCTTTCTAGCCCCTGCTCCTTTTCCTCTCTATTCATAATGCCCATTATTCTTATGTTTCCTCTCCTGACGGTATCAACGAGTTCTTGAATTTCATTATTTTTCATTCTTCGGTTTCTCTCTTCTTCCTTCTAATTTATTTCTAGATTTCTATCTTCAAAATCACTAATCCTTTCCTCCATTTGGTTGACTCTATTTCCCAAGCTTGCTATTTCATTTTTCAACTCTTGCAGTGTGTGTGTGTGTGTGTGTGTGTGTGTGTGTGTGTGTGTGTGTGTGTGTGTTTTATCTCCAGAAGTTCTATTTGGTTCTTTTTGAGGGCTTTAATCTCCTTGCTCTGTTCATCTAGTTATTTCTTCAGTTCCTGAAGTTGCTGATATGACTCATTTAGGAACTCATTGAGTTTTTTCAGAAGTACTATCCTTAATTCTCTCATTTAAGTTGTATATTTCTACATCTGTAAGCTTATTTTCAAGAGATTTTCTCTTTCTTTCTGAGATGCCATGTCACCTTGGTTGTTCATTGTGTTTAATGGACTATTTCTCCTCCTGGGCATTAATGGAAATGTAGTCTGCTTTTTTTTCCAGAAAAATTTATTATATAAAGGTCTCTCTTTAGCCTGTTTCAAAGAAGGCGCTTTTCTTTTGGTTTCCAGTAGGTGGCATCTAAGCCTCCTAGATCCTTGCTTTATATAAAGCTTTAATAATATCTTTCTACAATGCTTTTATTTTCTTAATCATGTGCACTACCCTCAGTTTCAGTCCCTGTCAGTGTTCGCAACAGTTTCAGAAGCATTTGCTCCGATTCCCCCTGGGACTCCACGGTGTTCAGTCTCAGAGGGTATGGGGGTAGGGGCCCTCTGGATTGGGGATTGGGGATGCAGCTCAGCCTCAGTTTTGTAACTATGGCTGGTAAAAATGAACTGTTGTTTCTCTGCCATCCACTTCCTGCTTTCTGCCCTGATGACTGGGCCCTGCCACTGGCTGTGTGAGACTCACAAACACTCCCAGGCAGGGCTGTTCAGAAAAGTCACTGCACCTTCTCCCCTCCCTCTCCCCCTCCACCTACCAGGAGCTCCTGTGGCTTTGAGAGGTAGCTTTCTTTTTTCTCCCAGTCCATAGACCAATCTGTGGTAGCTCTTATGCAAAGATCCCAAGTGCAGACATACTGGTATGCAGTCTGGGTGTTTTTTGTTAAATTTTAGATGTTCAGTGTATTGTTGTTTCAAGGGGAGAGATCTTGGGACATCTCTCACTCTGCCATGTTTCCTCCAATCCATTCGGCTTTTGTTTTCTTTACTAAACCCCAACTGATACACATTCTGCTCTTTTATCACCCACTTATCAAAATCAATAATTTTATAAATGCTAATTTTTGTGTTTAATATCTGTCTTTCCTAGATTGACAAGCACAGGAATCACATTTGTTATGCTCATTATGTATCCCAAGCCCTATATTTCAAGACAAATATTGGTTGAATGTATAGAAAACTTTAATAAAATATAGTTTCACTCACTACATCAAATATAGCAGCACTAGCTCTCAAAGTTTCTCTATCATCTACCACAATTTCAACTCATTAAAAACAGTAGCTTTTGGACTTTGCCTTTCTCTTTTCATTTGCTTATTCAGACACCTGAGTCTTGGAATGACCTTTCATTTCTTCCCAGCACCCTGGAACACCACATCCTGCACTAGAAAACAACCAAGAACTCTCAAGTTGGTTTTTCACTTTTGGATTCATTAGGTTGTCCATTCGTGAACATGAAATGAGGTTATTTCTGTGATGAAATCAACAATGAAATCTGAGTTTCTGACCTAAATTCTAGTTTTTATCTTAAAATTACCTAGTGATTATTCTGTTATAAAACTCATATAATCAATTCGATTATGAGTGATTATAAGTAATTTGATCCCTTAAACATGTGTTCTTTAATTCACCTAAATAAGTATTTAAGAAAGGAAAATGAAACCCTCCAGTATAACTGAAAGTATAAAAGTGCTGTCTGTTATTATTTAGTTTTACAGAAAATCTCTATTTCCTCAAAGGGCTAAAATATTGTGAGGAAATCTACACACCATAGAAAATGGGCATTTATTTTAGCTGCCAAATTCAAATTGAGCCAATAAATATTCATTAAGTGCCTACTATGTGACAACACTGTTGGAGGTTCTGGGGATGCCTCACCGAACAAAACAAAGATCCCTACCTTTATGCAGCCTATCAGAGAGGCTGTAGAAAGATCATATAAGACAAAAGAACACTGTAAGGACTCTGGCTTTTACTGTACATGAAATGGAAAGTTACTGCAGAATTTAGAAGACAGAAGTGACATGATACAAATTACTTATTTAAAGGATTGCTCTGGCTGCTGTGTGGAAAATAGACTATAGGGAGGGGCATGGGCAAAAGCAGGTAAACTATTGAAAACAGTTATGGAGGTTCCTAAAAATTTAGAAATTGCAATATGATCCAGCAATCCCATTCTGGTTACATAGCCAAAAGAACTGAAATCAGGATCTCAAAAAGATATCTGCACTCCCATGTTTATTATAACATTATTCACAATAGCCAAAATATGGAAACAACCTAAATGTCCATTAATGGTTGAATAGATAAACAATATGGTAATATATATTCAATAGAATTCAGCCTTAAAAAAATGGAAATCCTATCACTGCAACA
Source organism: Macroglossus sobrinus (assembly GCA_004027375.1). Taxonomy (NCBI): domain Eukaryota; kingdom Metazoa; phylum Chordata; class Mammalia; order Chiroptera; family Pteropodidae; genus Macroglossus; species Macroglossus sobrinus. Next base: position 877,557 of record PVKZ01000315.1, on the reverse strand, counting down.
AAAAAGGTGAACTTTGAGGACATTATGCTAAGTGAAACAAGCCAGTCACGAAAGGACAAATATTGTATGATTAAAATCACAAAAACAAAAAATAGAAAGGTGGTTGTCAAAGGCAGGGGATGAGGAGTGAGAATGAGTGTTAATGGGTACAGAATTTCAGTTTTATGAGATGAAAAAGTTTTAGAGATCTCTTGCACAACAATGTAAATATACTTCACACTACTATACTGTACATTTTTAAAAATATTTCTACAAAGAATACATATACACAATATATACACATACATAGAATTCAAAACTAATATTGCTTAGAAATCCAGCAGTATGTGGCAAATCTATAAACAAAAAAAAAATGATTAACACAAAATTCAGGGTAGTACTCATCTCTATGGGAGGAGGAAATATGATAAAGGCAGAGGTCTTCAAAATTATTGGTAATAGCCTATTTCTTAATCTAGGTGGTAAGTACACAAGTGATTGATTAAGTGTTATTTATTAGGCTATACATGTTACACAAAAAAACGCACATGGCCTTGCTGTCACTCCCATTCTGATAGAGAGAGGAAAGACAAAAAAGGGTTTGTGGGAAGGGAATTATTTATAGCATATATAATTCTCTGCTAACTCAGAAGCAGAGATTTGCTGTCAATTAGACCTAGGTGAGTCTAAGCTGAGCCAATTTACTAGTTTTGTTACCTTAGGAAAGTTAAAGTCCCTCAGCTTCAATTCTTACATCCATAAAAAGAGGATATTAATAGTACCTGCCAATTAGAGTTATCAAAAAGATTAAAAGAGATAATGAATAAAGAGCATTTGGTATTATGCATAGGATACAATGAGCATTTCTAAAGGAGTAATAATACTTTTTAAAATCTTCCTAGGTTATTCCAATCCTCCTCTTGCCCTATCTCCATCTGAAAATTTTTGTTGTTATCCTAAAAGAAAGGTTAGAAAAATTTTGTTCAGAAATATAATGCTAAAACTCATTAGAATTTTTACTTGTTTCTGTTACAAAGACAAAAAATATATAAAAGTCAACAAGAATAAACTTATTAAACATGCAGGTGTTCAAAATTACATACATCATTAAGGACAATCATTTTATTTTTAAATGAATATATTCTAGAACTCTTAATATGTTATAATATAATACTACATAGTTAATCTCAAGTAGTAATAAAGTTAGACATAATTCAAAAATTGAATTATTCTTGCCTCAAAGATAATTAGAAAATCTAGAAGTGTCTGACAGATATAACTACCACTTGGATTTTGTTTTTTTATCCCCAGCCATCCTCTTTGTTCCATATTCCATGTACTTTAAGTCCCTTAGCCTAGCCCCAAAACTGCCTTCAATTCTCCCAAAAGTAAGGCTATCCAAGAAAGATCCCAGAGGGATGAACTGTAGTAAAAAGAAATATTTAGCCAGACTAAGGCTGTAAGCTGGCCAGACAGAGCAAGGTGTGTCAGACTCCAGGTTTGTGGGAGAGTAATTTGCATGTACCAGAAACTCACAAAACCATAAGTCACAAATCCATAAAGCACAAGAGTTTCTTGTACATATTACTATTGAAATGCTCTTCCACTCACCTTTCAGAATGTAGTTCAGGTTTATATTGCAGTCCCAATCCAAAAGCGCATTGTTAACACCTCGAGAAGCATATGGAAACCATTTCCCTGATCTGTTCCTATATTAAAAATGTTTACTATAAGAGAAACAGATCTCCGAACCCAAATCTTAATAATTTATTAAAACAGAAACTCTCAAACTTGATTTAGCTACAAACATTAGTTTTTATTATTGAACTGTAACTTTCCACACTTTCTCCGTATTATTGGAAAATATTTCCTACTTCTTAAAGAACATTTATTCTTTTTTTATTGTTTCAAATTTCAACTGTATATATTTTAGGTTCTAACAAGTACCTACCCAATACATTTGGCTCTTAATAAATTATTAAACTATATTAATAAACCTCCCCAAAATAAAATCTAGTCATATAATTAATGGTATTCACTATTTGGTAATTTATTGTTTGTCCTATATCTGACAGTTTCTCAAAAAGATTCTAAAAATCAAGATGTGAACCTAAAAATAGAAGGAGGGAGTAGTTTGTATTTAACAGATGTATTTCTTTTACATTAACTGAATAATCTTAGGGCACCAGCAAAAACAAATATTGCAAAGAGATTCACTTAAAAATAATCATTTTTAAGTTATATTTATGCTTTGTATGTCAAGATTTAAAAATAAAAAATATATTAACATATTAATATTATATATATTCTAAAATTACAGAATTTCAGTTTTAAATTGTATAAAGGCAGAAAGGGATTCTACACTTAAAAGAAACTTAGATCCAACCTCTACGAATTTTTAACACAACACAGTATGTCTTAGGTTGGCTACAAGATTTTTATATTCAATTTAACTGTAAATAGAAGCAATCAGCAATAAACCATTTGGTTATGGCTCTGTTTTCCAAGGAATCTTAATTTTAAGAACGCTCTTTCTCTTAATCTTTTAAACATTTTTTTGTCTGTTATTTAGCTTTCTTGCCACCATTCTCCAGCACTGGACACAACATCGGCTTATTATATTCTAAATTCTGGCCACAAACTTCTGAATTACCAGCTCTCAATTCCTCATTACCTACATTGGTCCCCTTGATCTCAACCAGAACTCCCATCCTTTGATACTTCCTTTTCTCTTAATTACTCCTACTTAAACTACCTTTCATAATCAGCTCAGACTGCAAGACATATCATTTCAGCTATTACCACTTGCTAATTTATTTGCCTATTTATTTACTGATACATTATTCCATCTTGTTTCAGAAAGAATTTCACTGAATCTTCAAAATTCCATTCTTTGCCCAAATCATCAAAATCCTAAATGTAAGCATTATCTTAGACTATTCCTACTTCCCTTCATAGCCAAGAGAATCACCAAATCCTTTCAATTTATTTCCTAAATCTGCCTCAAATCTTCCCTATTTTCTTCAACTAAACTTTGGTGCCTTAGTTCATATCCTCTTCACACATTAATTCAACATAAATGGCTGAAAGTATGGGTTCTAAAACCAAAAAGCCCATTAACTTGTAACTATTTGCAATAAACTTTATTTATTAGACTATTTGATAGCTAGTAAGCAATACAAACTCATAAGACAATTAGCTTCACTATCTGATAAACAGACAAGAGAGGCTTCCTTAGCAATATGTCACTGTTATTGCAGACATAAAATCATAAACAAGAAAAACAGAAGAACACAAACAGATCTTCCAGAAGAACAGGGCTACAAAATATTGTACAAGTTAAATGTATAAATGTATAAACCTAATGTTTTTTTATTTTTGAACCTTTCATTACTGCAATAAGTACCATGTACAAATAAACTTTTCATTTTATATATATGTATAGCAGTTTACATATACACACTAATTCAACAGATATATCATACCACTAACAACTCTTTCATCACCCTATAAAGAGAGAATAATTAAGACAGGTTTAACTGCATTAAAAAATGAACATTAAGACAGTACTGTGTATAGATAGCAAAACCAATCATTTTCTATCCTGGGCAGTAAGTCAAGAATCTCAAACTAACACCAACACCTGCATTAAACATAAACCCAGACTGTAAACGACTGTCATTGAAAGATAAATCCAAGTGACTATATTTCTGGAGCTTAAGCAAAACTAGTTTACATGAAGCAAAACAGCTTATTAAATGACCATATCTAAAGCAATTCTTTGTTTTGACAATAAGCAATTTAATCATTTTTTCCATCACTGTGGATCTAAAAGGTATGTTAAAATGTTATATTCTGCCAGGTGGATTAATACAGATGTATTACACTATGCTTATACTAACACTGCTTCCTGGTCATTGTAATTCTAAATTACAGATAATGACAGGTTTCAAGAAATGATTGTGTTCAATTACTACTCACCATAAGTTCTGAGTTTCCATTGTTTGATAACTTACACTAAGTAGGAAAGCAGATAACATATTCATAAACTAGAATTTAACCAGTTTATGTGAAAGTTGAAGTCAGATAGCATTAAGGTCTCTAACCTTACTAAATCATAGTGGAAGCAAGCATACAAAATGCTTATGGTCATAGGAGATTAGACAAATCACTCAACCGCTTTGTACCCTAGTTTATTCATTTATAAGAACATAGACTAGATGCTCTGAGATCTCATCCAACATAGTCTACGACTCGAAGAAATCAACATATTATATGTACATATTGGAAGATAATAAGCCATTCCTCTTTAATTATTCATTAAAATGACATAAACTGTAGCTGTTGCATTCACTAAAAAATAAAGTACTAACCAACAATACAGCAACATTAATTTCATCCATAAATTAACAATTAAAGATAAATGACAAACAGAACTGTGCCTATTTGAACCTCAGTAAGATATTTTCATTAGCGTCAATGAAAGTTGTGTAAATAAACTCTTTTTTTAGCTTCACTAATTTAGTTTAACTGAGGAAGAGGCCACTCTGAATTTGCAAAGTTTTAGTGCCAGAACAATTTTACAAGAAAAATCTATCTATTGAAATCAAGAAATGTTACTAGCTTATTTTTAAAGTTCTTTTCAGCTTTAAAAAGTCTATATAAGAGAATAAACCATCTCTATACAGCAACTGATAAACTGAACTGCAAATTTGGCTAGAGGAAACCTGTTTAGTTTTCTTTTTGTAGTTTACTGATATACAATACTGCGGCTCCGTAAAAGTTTCTAGCCAAGTGGTAGTCACAATCTAGTTTTTGATGAAGCATGCATAAAACACAGAAAAAACACTTTAAAAATACCATAACGTAGAACTATTTTACCAGAATGTCTTTAAAATACTTTCCAACATTCTCACTCTTGATAATCTATTTGAAACTAATAATAGTCCATTACACAGTATTACAGTATTGTAGTAAAGAACTAAAAATCTTCTCATGAAGAAGAGACTTTACCAGAAAGTAATTACATCAAAGAATTCTATAGTGTTTTTCTCCTAAAAACTAAATATGCAATTTCTAACAAAGAAAGAAGATTATGATCTCCCAGTTCATGTGCTACAAACTTCAAGTCACTGACTCAAACTGAAATAGCAATTTTGCTGTGTAATAAGACAGATGATTTATGTACTATAAAAAGAAGGAAAACTAGAATCAATAAAGTACAGAAGAAAATAAATATCTGATTTGAAAAAAAAAAATGCTGCAACGTTTAAAGTACCAGAATTAGAATTTATTAACTCATAGATCTAAATAGTTTGATCCCATGGTTAGCCAGGACATTAATTTATATATACTAAAAATTACCAACCAACACACAAAAATATTAAATAACACATTTAAACTAAACTATTATTTACTAAACAAGATTTAAAACAGGAAAAGCGACCCATAAAACCTTTAATTAAAGTTATATTTGATAACCAAAGAAACCTAATAACCAGGGCATAAGATAATATCATTGTGTAACTATGAATATGGTTGGCACATAGTAGTACTCACTATTTGTTGAATTAAAAAAGTAATGAACTTTTTTAAAAGGAAAATATAACCCTAAAAGGAAATGTACCAAAAAAGAAAATGTAACCTAAATAAGGTTTCATCACAACTGTCTGAAATACTTTCTCAACATCAATATAAAATAAACTCACAGTGCTGTGATAGTTTAAGCTACTTAGTGCTAATAATTGAGAAATAAACAACCTGCAAACCTAAAAAAAGACAATCACAAACTTTAAAGCAGTAGGTACTTTCTTTTCCTCAATTATTAAAGGCTCTCAGGCAGATTATAGCTTTTATTCAGAAATCTTTGCAAAAAGATTTTCCTTAATTTATTTAAATTTATATTTGGTATACAATCTCATTTGATTATATAAACTTTAAATGTACAATATAGTGATTCATCATTTTTATGCCTTGTGATATGATCACCCCACTAATTCTAGTAATCATCTGTCACCATGCACACTTATCAATATTATTGACTATACTTCCCTTCCCCTTTTTACCCTCCCCCCACCTCACCCTTCTGGTAACCATCCTCCTTTGGTCTTTGCTTCTATGAGTCTATTTTTGTTTTGCTTTGTGATAAAATACAGTATTTGATTCTCTCTGCCTGACTTATTTTACGTAGCATAATACCCTCTAGATCCATCCACATTGTAGCAAATGGCAAAGATTTCATTCTTTTTTATTGCTGTATAATATTTCATATATCTCACATCTTCTTTATCCATTCATCTATCGGTGGATACCTAAGTCATTTCCATACCTTGGTGATTGTAAATAATGTTGCAACAAACATGGGGGTGCATATATTTTTTCCAATGTCTTCATTTTCTTTGAATAAATACTCAGAAGTGGAATTGCTGGGTCGTATGGTATATCCATTTTTAGTTTTTTGAGGTATCTCCATACTATTTTCCACAGGGGTTGCTCCAGTTTGCAGTCTCACCAACAGTTGTGAAGAGTTCTTACATTAATACTCTGAAATGTCTGCCTTAGTTAAAATCCAAAATATATTTTATTTTAGTATTGTGACTTAAGGGCCAACTAAATATTATGATTGGTAATTCTAGATGACTATCTGAACTTGACTATTCCTAGAACACAGTGAATCTTTCCCACCCTAACTTAACCCAGTTTATGGGCAGGAAAAAGAACTATAAATCAATATATTTTGCTTCACATTCTAAATGAATAGATCATGACATACAAAAAAAATACCATGCCAAAAAAAGATTATTTTTTACATACATTACATACATTTTTCAAATGAGAATTGGTAAGCTTTTATCAAGAAAAAGTAAAATGGCCAAAAAAGTTGAGGAAATTCATTTTCTTGCACTCAAGATATAAAAATCTCTGATTCTTTTTGCTTTTGGGGAATTTGCTAAAATTGCTGTTAAATGAGAGCACTTAGACTGTCACCATGAAAATTAATAATGCACCCAGTAAGAACACAAAACACTGACTCACCTGTATGGAATCCATTATTCTCTGAAAAAAGCCCACGTCTGGTACTAGAGGGCACAATGTACTTTTTACCGGATAAGAGGAGAATGATTTTTCCTTGTCCTGCTTTCCAGCTGCCCAAAGAATAGATCTCATATTAACTGTAATATGACTCTTTTACAGAAATAAAAGGTGGATAGAGTGCTTACAAACAATGGTTTTTTCATACAATTGTATTTCTAAATGTTTTTCAGATTTTTATTACTCAGAAAGTTAAATGATTTTAAACTATAACTTCAATCTGTATACTTGCTTAAAGCACAAATATCAAGGAAAAATACCTTATGTCTATTCTTATAATCACATTGGAGACTTCCTGCTAAATACAAATATTAAATGCAATAAGTATAACTGTGATTTTAGTGGATTAAAACCAATATAGCCTTTATGAAATCCTCAGTGTTGCAAAAGTCTATGAAGAAACAGGAACCCTTATACACTGTTGCAGAGAATTAACTGGTGCACTTTATTAAAAAAAATACAACAATTTAAAAGAGCTATCAAAATTTCATATTATTTCCTTAAGATATATTTTCCATTTGAAATACATATATATTACTTAATTGCACAAAAACTGTATGAAATTTTCATCTTTAATATTTCAGTTCCTCTCATTTTTTTATCTTCTCCCTATCCAAACTGGCTTCAATTTTCTGCTGTTATTTAAATAAAATCTAATTAGAAGACTTACATCCATATGATAGTATATTGCCCTAGCAGAACAAAAAATCTAAGTAGAAACTGCTCTTCTAAGTTTAAAAAAAAAAAGTCATTTTAAATCATGGAATAATTATGAAATCTGTGATTTGAAAGTTATTCAGGGGACAGTATGGGAAGAACCTGGTGATGTTTGGATATTAAATGATGAGCAGCAATCCATAAGATGTGAAATATAAGAATATACTATTTAAAGAAATTCTTGGTGATCAATTCTCTTTAGTAATGAGAAAAATCACTTCTTAATTTATCTGCAATGTAAGTTAAGGGTTTCATGTACATTAAGGCATGTTCCAAGAGCAATAAGACATTATCAGATGGTAACTTTTCCAGACAACTGTAGCATACTCCAAAATGCAGAAGTTCTATTTTAAACTACTTTATGTTACTCTTCCTATAATACATGTATTCAACAAAATATGTAGTATATTGGTTGTGTACTGGCTAAATATAACTGAAACTTTTCTTAGTGACATAGACTCCTCATTATGAACAGAGGTTGCCATAATATGCTAAATGAAAATCAACAAAACTTAACCTTTCATGTAACATTCCATTCAATATTCTATCAGATAATCTAATAATAACTAAAGCATAAAATGAGAGATATCGGTCAGCTGTTCTCTCAGTTGCATTTAGTTCCTAATAACATTTACATAATAATCATCATTTTCATACCCAGAGAATCTACAAACCGACTATGAGAATAAATGAACTTAGCAACATTGCAGGATATAAAGTTAATATACAAAAATCAAATGTAAAAGCAGGGGGAAAAAAAACAAAATAGAATATAGAAAAACAATACAAAAGATTAATGAAACCAAGAACTGGTTCTTTGAAAGGATAAACAAAATTGGCAAACCCTTAACCAGATTCATCAAGGGAAAAAGAAAGAGGGCTCAAATAAACAAAATCAGAAATGAAAGACGTGAAGTAACTATGGACCCCACAGAAATATAAAGGATCGTGAGAAAACACTCTGAGCAATTATACCCAACAAATTAGATAATCTAGAAAAAAATGAATACATTTCTAGAAACATACAATTTCCCAAGGCTGAGTCATGTAGAAACAGAAAATCTGAACTGACCAATTACCACCAAAGAAATCAAATCAGTAATCAAAAACCTCCCAAAAAACAAAAATCCTGGACCAAATGGCTTTATAGGCAAATTTTACCAAATGTTCAAAGAATTAACACCTATTCTTCTCAAACTATCCCAAAAAAATTCAAGAGGGAAGCGTCCCTAATTCCTTTTATGAGGGCACCATTACCTTGATTCCAAAACCAGACAAAGACATTATTAAAAAAAAAAAAAAAAACTATAGGCCAATATCTCTTATGAACATTGATGCAAAAATCCTCAACAAAATATTAGCAAACTGAATTCAACAATACATTAAAAACATCATATACCATGATCAACCTGGATTTATTCCTAGGATGCAAGGTTGGTGCAATATCTGCAAATCGATTAATGTGATGCATCACATTAACAAATTGAAAAATAAAAATTATATGATCTCAACAGGTGCAGAAAAGGCATCTGACAATATCCAGCATCCATTTATGATAAAAACTCTCAGCAAAATGGGAAAAGAAGGAACATACCTCAACATAATAAAAGCCATATATTACAAAACTATAGCTAACATCATTCTCAATAGGGAAAGACTAAAAGCATTTTCCTTAAGATCAGGAACAAGACAAGATGCTCACTTTCACCACTTCTGTTCAACACTGTATTGGAAGTCCTAGCCACAGCAATCAGACAAGAAAGATAAATAAAAGGCATCCAAACTGGAAAAAAAAAAAGTAAACTCTCATTATTTGCAGATGACATGATACTATATAGAGAGAAGATTCCACCAAAAGACTGTTAGAACTGATCAATTAATTCAGTAAATTAATGAGATACAAAATTAATATTCAAAAGTCAATGAAATTTTTATACACCAATGAACTTTCAGAAAGAGAAATTAAGAAAATAGTCTAATTTACAATTGCATGAAAAACAATAAAATATCTATGAATCAAATTAACCGATGTTCTCAGAAAATATAAGTCTTTGAAAAAAGAAACTGAAGAAGATACAAATAAATGGAAGCATATACCATGTTCACGGGTAGAATCAACATCCTTAAAATGGCCATATTACCCAAAGCAATCTATAGATATAATGTGATCCCTATCAAAATACCAATGGCATTTTTCAGAGAGCTAGAACAAATAATCTCAAAATATATATGGAACCATAAAAGATCCTGAATAGCCACGACAATCTTGAGAAAGGAGAACAAAGTTGGAGGTATCATATTACCTGATATCAAACTATACTATAAGGCTACAGTAATCAAAACAGCATGGTACTGGCATAAAGAGATACACTGATCAATGGAACAGAATAGAGAGCCCAGAAATAAATCCATGTCTACAGGCTCATTTAATATGTGACAAAGGAGGCAAGATTATACAATAAAGACAGTCTCTTCAATAAATGATGTTGGGAGAATTGGACAGATAAATGCAAAAAAATGAAACTAGAGCACCTTCTTACACCATATACAAGAAGAGATTCAAAATGTATTAGACTTAAATAAGGTAAGACCCGAAACCATAAAACTTCTAGAAGGAAACATAGGCAGTAATCTCTCTCATATTGCTACTAGTAATTTCTTTTCAGATATATCTCCTCAGGCAAGAGAAAAGAAAAAATAAACTAGATCAAACTAAAAAGGTTTTGCACAGCAAAGGAAACCATGAACAAAATGAAAAGACAAACTACTGAATGGGAGAAGATATTTGCTTATGAAGCTCATAAGGGGTTAATATCAAAAAACATATAAAGAACTCATACAACTTAGCAACAAGAAATAAACCCTATTTAAAAAATAGGCAGACCTGAATAAATATTTCTCCAAAGAAGATATAGAGATGGCCAACAGACATATGAAAAGATGCTCAAGGTCACTAAATATCAGAGAAATACAAATTAAAACCACAATAAGATATCACCTCACACCTGTCAGAATGGTCATCATCAATAAATCAAAGAAAAACAAGTGTTGGCGAGAATGTGGAGAAAAGGGAGCCCTCATACATTGTTGGTAGGGTTGCAAATTGGTATCGCCACTATGAAAAACAGTCTGGAGGTTCCACAAAAAATTAAAAATGAATCTACTCTCTGACCCAGCCATTTCACTTCTGGGTTTCTATCAAAAAAAGAAAAAAAGAAAAAGAAAAAGAAAAACAATAATTCGTAAAGACCTATGCATCCCTATGTTCATGGCAGCACTATTTACAATAGCCAAGATATAGAAGCAACCTAAATGTCCATGAACAGACTACTGGATAAAGAAGTTATAATTCATATATGCAATGGAATATTACTCAGCCATTAACAAAATGAAATCCTACCATTTGCAATGACATGGATAGACCTAGAATTCTTATGCTGAGTGAAATAAGTCAGACAAGAAAGATAAATACCATATGATTTCACTTATATGCAGAATCAAAGGAACAAAAAGAACAAACTAATTGAAAACAGACTCACAAATATAAAGGACAGTCTGGTGAGGGCCAGAGGGGAGGGGATGGGGTAACAGGAGAAAGAAGTGAAGGGTTAAAGAAGTACAAATTAGTAGCTGATAGATGGCTATAGGGTTGGGGAGCACAGCATAAAGAATGCAGTCAGCAGTAATGTAATGGCTATGTGTAGAGCCAGAGGGATGACAGAGTAATCAGGGGGATCATTTCATAAACTATATAAATGTCTAACCAATGTACTGTATACTTGAAACTAATATTAAAATAAACTGCTAAAAAATCAATTGTATTCTTATATACTAGTTGCAAACAATAGGAAAGTGAATTTTTTAAAAAACACCCAATGTAGTAGAACTAAAAAATACAAATTATCTAAGAATAAATATAAAAAAGGTGGCCAAGATATCAACATTGAAAACTACTAAATATTGCTGAGTGAAATTAAAGACAAATAAATGAAAAGATATAGCATCTTCATTGATTAGAAGACTCAATATTGTCAAGATGGCAATTTGCCCCAAATTTAAAGCAACCCCAATCAATATTCCAGCAGGTATTTTTACAAATATTGACAATCTGATTCTAAAATTTACATGTAAATGCATAGGACCTAGAATAAACAAAGCAATTTTTAAAATAAAAAACAAAGTTGGAGGACTTGTGCTACCTGATTTCAAGATTTACCATAACGCTGTAGCAATTAAAACAGTTTGGTTGTATCAGCAAAAATACATATAAATCAATAGAATTAAAAGGCTCACAAACAGACTCACCTTTATTTAGTCAACTGATTTTTGACAAAAAAGCTAAGATGATCCAATGAAAAAAAAGGAAAGATATTTCAACAAATGGTGCTAGATAACTAGATATTTTTGTAGAGAAAAAAAATACTTCACATCATACATAAAAAATAACTCAAAATGAATCACAGATCTAAAAGTAAAATCTAAAACTATAAAACTTAAAACACTAAACATACACCTACCATATGACCCAGCCATGCCACTCTTAGGTATTTATCCAAGAGAAACAGAAACAAATGTTTACACAAAGACTTTTATATGAAAGTTCATAGCAGTTATTTTGTAACACTAACAAGTAGAAACAAGCCAACTGTCCATCAACTGGTGAATGAACAAACAAATTAGTATATCTATACAATGAAATACTACTCAGCAATACAGAGGACTGAATCACTGCTACACAGAAAAATATGGATGAATTCAAAATAATTAAGCTGAGTAAAAGAAGCCAGGAAAAATAATATAAACTATATGATCCTATATAAAAATAGCAAAAGCAAAATACTCTATAAGATAAAGCAAATCAGTTGCTTGGAAATGGGAGTAGAGGGAAGAATGGATTACAAAAGGGCATAAGGAAATTTGAGGGGAGGTGATAGAAATATTTTAATCATGATGATGGTTTCATAGATGTATAAATATGTCAAACTGATTAAATTATACACTTTAGATATGTGAAGTTTAGTGAATGTCAATTCTACCTCAATAAAGTTGAAAAAAGCAAAACAAATTAAAAGTAAAAATCTGGTAATATCTACCAAATTTTTAATGCATACTCTAATGTTAGAAACTGATCCTACAAATATACTCACATATAAACAAAAATATGTATGTGTGCTGAAAACTTATAATATTAAATATCTGGAAACAACCCAAACTTCCATTAATATATGACTGGGTAAATAAGTTACAGATGACCCTTTAACAACAGGTTTGACTACACAGGTCCATTTATACACTGATTTTTTTTTTCAAAAAGTTATGTAAATATATTTTGTCTTCCTTATGGTTTTCTTAACATTTTCTTTTCTCTACCTTACTTTATTGTGAGAATACAGTATATAATACATATAACATACAAAATATGTGTGTTAACTGTTTATATTATCGGTAAGGCTTCTGTTCAACAGTAAGCTATTAGTAGTTATGTTTTAGGGATTCAAAAGTTATATGTGGGTTTTCGACTGTGAGGGAGTCAGCACCCCAACCTCTGTGTTGTTCAAGGGCTAACTGTATTTCAAAATATGGAATACTCTGCAACCACAGAAATTGCAAGCTATGATTATGTCTAGTTGACCAACATCTTTAGCATATTTAAATTTTTCTATTATTGCAAACATTTTATAATTTTTCACAAAGAAACATTATATAACAGTTAAGACTAACACTATCATTCTTAATAATAATAACAGTAACTACCGAATAAATATTAGCTGCTGGATGCAGGGCATAATATGTCAAGCACCTTGTACAACCTGCCATTTATTTAATCTTCACGACAAATTTGTAAAGTAGTAATACTATTTTTATCAACATTTTAGATGTGGACTCTAGGGGTCAAAAAAGTCTTGCTAAAGGTCACATAACTAGTAAATGGTAGCACAAGGATTTAACCCAAGTTCCTCTGCTTCCAAAGTTGATGCTTTTAACCCCTGCACCAAAATATCTCCCTATAAGCATAATCTAGAAATCAAAATTCCATAAATAAATACAGTAATTAGGTATACAGTGTTAGTATATAGAATATAAATAAAAGCACAGGTTTAATTTCTGGTTCTATATTTTGGTAGGAAAAATACCTTGGTATTTATGTAATGTATATAATTGTCCTCTGTGAGGTATTTTATCAATCAATCCACTTTGGCCATATGTTTTAAATAACTTCTAGTTTTATTACATTCTAACTTCTACATAAAATATATAAAAGTTAATTCCAAATAACATAACCTAAAATAAAGCCAACAGGAGACACAAATAATTTCCCAAAGAGGAATTACAAATACTAAACTTACACTAGCTATGACAATTTATTATTATTGACACCATTCCTGCTATAAATTGTATGTTTTTGCATTTAGTTGCAGCACATTACATAGTTTTTTTGCAATTAACCTCCAAAAGAAATTAAATATTAATAAATGTGCCAGATACAATTATAAGAAATAAGACATTCATAATCTGAATAATGCAGAAACATCTATTGTAACATATTACATCTTAGAACTATTTAAACTACCTTAAGAGTAAGAATTTGTCTCTTTAATATTTTCTTATCAACTTAATCTTTCTAAAAAACAACTCCCTTTGCTATCAAATAACTAGCATTAGAATCAATACGAAGTTTTTACCTGCTAACCCTACATTTTATTAAAAGATATCACTTATGTATTTGTTTGACTAGCAATATTAGCATTTTTAGAAAACCAAATAATAATGTAGCTTAAAATAAAACTAAAAAGGATACAAATATTAAAAATTATTCCTAATGCCAAAGAATATAGAAATATACTCTTAAATGGTCCTCATGTATGCTCTAATAGATCTCAAAAATAAAACATCTTCACAATCCTATTTTTTAAAGTTTTTTTTCGCTCATATTTTCTACTCCAATTCCACAGATCAGTAGCAAGAAATAAGATCACATAAAACAAAAAGTTTTGATAACATTATTTGAAACAATACTAAAAACTGATGCTTTGTTTAGAGACAAGTTAGTTATAGTCAGATAGTAAGCACTGTAGAAATATTTATGAAAAAATTATACTTAACAGTAGATTTCAAGACATTTATATTTTAATAAAATGAATTGTTTCTAAGTAAATCAGAGTTAGTGCTAGGTGCAGTTTGTTTCATTTACCTGAAATTAGAATAGCAGGCTCATTAAATATATATAAATCAGTGATGCAGAGGCACTGCACCATATTGATGGAGCCCTCATTAATTTTCAATGATATAGCCACTATCATAGTTGTGTTCTTAAGAAAAGTGAATGAGGTATACAACCATTTTTCTTCATCTCTGTTTTTCACATATTTTAACTTAGTAAATGAAAGAAAAATTAATAATCCATAACATTTCTAATGATGTCCATTAAATTTCTTGTCTTTTTATAGAAAATAAAGTTGTACATGTATGTAACATATACTTTTGATATAAAATATCAAAAAGTGAAACACAAAATAAAAATACTATAAAATTAGTAATCCTTATGAGGTAGTTGATATCTTTCTAGACACCTGAACATAACACAAAATAAAGTCTAAATTATGTATTTTTCAGAGATATTGTGATATCTTTTGCCCTCCAAAGAAACTAAATGATGACAGAAAAAAAGGAAATAAAATTTGCCTCTGATTACAAAAAAGTTATCCTCCAAATCTTTTTTATTGCATAATACAACACATTTAGGCTTTCTACTTTGTATACACCTATACCTCAAAAATAAAATACTGTGACATTGTTTATGTATTATCAATCAAAGAAAAAGATACAGCAAAATACAAGATTGGTGGGAAAATCAATATTGAATGTTTAAAGTATTTTTTTTTATTTAAGGATAGTATCCTGGAAACTAAACTATAAAGAGAAAATTGTTCTAGCATATCAAATTGATTTTGATAATACTGTATTTTCATTTTTATATGAAATAGGTTTGAGTTGCAATATTACATTAATAAAAATTTTATTTCGCAAATGTGATCAAAATTTAATTAATTTCTAACTGGGATTTACACAGAAAGAAAAAAAAGGGACTGGCCAGGTGGGCAATACAACCATATAACCTTTCTTAGGCTTTGTTTTTTCCAGTTTTAAAAAAAAAGGTGGGGGACAGGTATAGAATAGAACTAAAAAGATGATTGCTAAACTCTTCCAAATTTTAAATTAACTGAGACTGCCAGTCTCCTATCAATCTTTTTGACAAAACAAATAGCAATCTGTAGCATGTACTATTGTATTTGATTCTCAGCCTGAGAGCCAAATCAGACATCACTTTCTACTTTCCTAAAGGGTCTAATATTCAGATCTTTCATCTTCAGTGACAGCTCCACAAAAACGTTTATGCATTTGGAAACACCTAAACATTTTTGTTCCCTTGATACAAATTTTGAAGTTTATGATATACCCACCAAAAGTATTTGCTTCCCTAAAGGTCCTTACCTAAATCAGGGCAATGGTTACAAATTTGGTTTCAGGATTTCAGGTTTCTGTTTCTTTAACAGTACTTTTTTACCAGTTTGCTTCACATATTGCATAAAGCTAGCTCACTTTCACTCCTTAATTACAAAGAATATTTTTTACAATTCTAAACTTTCCTTTTCTTTTTTATAAAGAAAAGACAAAAACTAATTTCCTTTCAATGACTCACTATAAAACTAAGGGGGGGAGGTAGTAACATCTGCCACATTCACTGCAGTATATACCCAGCACAGTGTTTTCTAAAATTGCTGGAACACAAGACTCTCCTAGATAGCTAATATAAAATACAAGGTCACTCCCCCAAATATCTTTGGTTGGGCCCAGAAATTTGTATTCTAAATAGGCACCCTAGATGATTCTTAGGATGGGCAAATTTGAGAATCAGTGGCCTGGAAAATTTATTGTGTATAAGAAAGGCTGAAAACTTGTATTTATTAGTAAACATCAACAACTAATAAATTATCGTTGAGCCTTACTTTGTTTCTATGAAAATAGGTTTAACACATTTAAAACTTAAAGAAAACCATTAAAATCACTAGGTTAAATTTTCATTCACTTATTCTCATTCTATTTACTGTCTCAGGTACTAGTGGCTAATATACAAGAAGTAAATTGTCAAAAGATTCCTGAAACTTAACCTAAAAACTATATTTTTGCATTTAGAATAATGAAGATTAACACTTTATAGCTGACTACATGTACTAAACTAAATATAACTAAATACAAGTTTATTCTTCTATTTATCTCATTTCTTAAACTTCTTGATCTGATCCTCACAATAACCCAGTGAGGCTACTGGAAAATATACCATACAGATGAGAAAACAAAGGCTTAAAGAAAATGACTAATTTTCCCTAAATCACACAGCTAAGCATATGTAGCAAACGTAGGGTTCAAACCCATGCAGGCTATCATTACACACGATTACACAGCCCACAGCAGAAAAAAGCCAATGGGAAAATTAAGTCTGTTCATACTTATATCCCTAAAAGAAACTAATGAGCTATTATTTCAGATTCTTGCAGAATAAAATAATTTTCTTTTAACAAATAAATGTGACTAATAGATAGCTTCATATTACCTATTTGACTCTTGCAACACAAATTTGGTATATTCCAGGAAAAGAGTCCTACAGGGTGCCCATTCATGAAGTCAAAGTTCCTATGAAACTATCTGATACTTGCAGGCAAACTTTATAAAAGGTTTCCTCTAAGACAAAAAAGAGAGGGAGAGAGAGAGATAAAGATTAGATAGGTAGGTAGGTAGGTAGGTAGGTAGGTAGATAGATAGATAGATAGATAGATAGATAGACAGACAGACAGACAGACATAGATAGAAGATAATAGATAGTACATAAACAAATCAGCAGATAAAATGAATCTAAAAAAAGGATTCTCATTACAAAAGAATTAGAAAAGAGCTAGATGAGGATAGAGCTATACATACACACATATAAAGAGAAACATTATGAATAACTTAAGTACTAAATATTTATTAATGTCTTAAGAACTACAACATTAAGTTATACTTGATAAGAGAAGGAACAGAAATGAGTATATTGGCACAAACGGCATTCTAAAGACTAAAGTGCACTAATAATCACTTTTGCTCAAACAAAAAAAATATATGTGACAGCCATAAAACAACCAATTCACAGTTCATATTCTGTAGATACAGTGATCAGCACTGTCCCCCATATTGGAAGAGAAAATTACAGCTAACAAAAATAACTAAAATTTTAACTTTATAAGTTTTATTAATGGTATAAGAACAAAAAAAAATAAGACTAAAACTACAATGATTTTCTAATTAACTATTAACTAGATTACCCAAATGTTAAGAGACTAAAGAATTATCTATTCTAAATAAATGAACAAATTATAGTTAAATGCCCGGTCTAAAACTGTAAAACTGGCCATTCTATTACAGCACTAAAACTAGATTTTCTAACTTATGATTCAGGGTTCTTTCCACTACTCATGAAACCAGATTATTAAAACAGATGAGACACCAACTCTTACATATGTAGTAAAAGTAAAAACCACCTCCTTCATAAAGAATGATCTTGAGATCTTCATTGTAATTAATATTCAGAAAATATGAGATACCAAATCTCTAGAACTGGGTCCAGAAGTTTGTGTAGGGAAATGCCTTAAGTCCTTGGCCAAGGAACCAGCTATACATGTGGAGCACAAAACTAACCAAAGCTTAAAAGAAATGGCTGAGAGAAGAATTGAGGGTAGTTAAGGAGTGCTGGGTATACTTTGGAACCCCCACCCTGCTAGAGCAGAGAAACCGCATTAACACCTTATTAACACCTCAGATCCAGCTAAGATACCAAAAAGGACTCAACTAAGAGTAAGGACCACATCCTAGAATAAGACTTACTCTAAACTTGCCCTAACAAAGCCTAAAATCAAGCCCCAACACGTTTTGCAAGGAATTAAAATCTTGGAGGTTGAGTTGCACTAAAGAAAGGAAATACATTGAGCTCTCCATAAAGACATCCTAGCAAAGATTAAAAGTAAGCCTACAAAGCTCAAGATGATCACCAGTAACTAAACTACCTACAAAAAAATTCTTTTTAAAAAACATTCTTCACAGAAAGATAAAATTTAGAAGCTCTAAAATGTACCATCTATATGACCCAGTATGCAGTTGAAAAAAGTATTAAAAATGCAAAAAGGAAAAAGTGATCCACAGTCCAAAAAAATGAGCAGTCAATAGAAACAAACAGCCAATATATTTGGATGGAGCAGACAGAAACTTTTAAACCAGCTAATATAGTAATCTAATCACAGAAATGACAATGATAAAGAACAAGATGAAAACTCTAGAACAACAAGTACAATAACAAATGAAAAATCTACTAAATGGGCTTAACAGAAGATCGGAAATGGCAGATGATAGCTAGTGAACTTGAAGACAGAGCAACATAAAGTACCTACTCTGAAGAACACAGAGAAAAAAGATTGAAGAAAAATAGCATCTCAGGGCTTATAGAACAACACCAAGGAGTCTAACATACATGTAATCTGAGTTTCAAAATGAGAAGGGAGTAAAACTAATGCAGAAAGAACTGTTGAAATTTTTTGAATAGGATATAAAAAAAAAATACTGACTTACATATCTAAGCTCAGCAAACCTCAACTAGGATAAATACAAAGAAAACCACATCTAGCCTTATACTCAAGCTGCTAGAAACCAAAGATAAAGAAAACACTTTGAAGCAGCTCTAAAAGATTTTTACATAAAGAGGACAAAAGATATGAGTAACAGCTAACTTCTTATCATAAACAATGAAGATCATAAAACCATGGAATGGTATCTTTCAAGTGGTGAAATGCCAATCCATAATTTCATATTTAGCAAAAATATTCTTCAAACAGTAGGCTGAAATAAAAACACTTACAGATAAACAAAATCTATGAGAATTCTTCATCGACAATCTTGGACTATAAGAAATGATAAAAATGTTCTTCAGGCACAAGAAAATCAATTCAACTGTAAAATCATATCCAAAGGAAGGAAGGACACCAAAGGTGATAAGTAGGTAAATGAAAAAGACTACATTTCACCACTTTATTCCCACCAGGATGGCTATAATCAAAAAGACAAATAATAAGTGTTAACAAAAGAGTAGTTAAAACAATAACTGCACGTGGGAATAAAAAATGGAAAAGCCACTTTGGAAAACAATCTTTTACAGTTCCTCAAATGGTTAAACACAGAGTTATCATATGCTCTAAAAAGTATACTTCCAAATATATATGCAAGGGGACAAAATCATTTGTCCATATAAAATCTTGTACATGAATGTTTACAGCAGCATTTATTCATAATAGCTAAAAGGTAGAAACAACTAACAAATGTCTGTCAAATAACATATGGATAAATAAAATGTGATATACTCATACAATGGAAAAGTTGTCAGTAACAAAAAAGAAATGAAGTCTTAATACATGCTATAATATGGATGAAACTTGAAAACAATACTAAATAAAAGCTGATCACAGGGGACCATATATTTATTGTATGATTCCATTTATATGAAATTCCCAAAATAGGCAATCTGTAGAGACAAAGCAGATTAATGGTTGCCTATGGCTGAGCACAACATGAATGGGAGGTGAGGGGTGTTGGTAATAGTTAAGTGGTGAGGGGTTTCTTTGAGAACTAGGCAAAATTTACCAAAATTTAAAAGTCACACATACTACTAGGCATTTACACTATGGTGTTTGCCTGTTGTATCTTATGATATATTTGCATAAGTGTTCAAAGAGATAAATAGACAATTTACTCCAGTGAAAAACTGGAAATCTAGATATTCATCAAAAAATGTTTGGTTAAATCAATTATAGTACAAATAAACAATGGACTACCACCCAACTCTTAAAAATAAAGAAAATATATAAATACTGATTTAGAAAAGATACCTAAGATAGCTAAGATAATAAAAAAAGTTAGAATACACACACACACACACACAAAATCTCATTTTCATGAGCGAACATGAGAAAATTACAACAGGGTCATTATAATTAAAGCTATATTTACAAATTTTATAGTCTCATTAATTTAAAGATAATCATTATTGTGCAAGTTTTTCATAGCCGAATAGACCCTATTTTAATTTCATTTTTGCTTACACTCATGCTACCCACAAAAAATAATATGAAAGCCAATATACAGGACAAATGCTATGTGACAGAGACTCTACTAAACACTTCCAAATATTTCACGTGTTATTTAATCCTCACTTAACGTAGGTAGTAGCACTATTCTCTCTATTGTACACATGAGAAAAATGAAGCACAGGAGTTAGTAATCTGCCCAAAGCCACAAAGGCTATAAAAGAATTTAAAATCAGAAATTTGTTCTCTTAGCCAATACCCTATAGACTTTTATTCATTTTATTCATATTTCATGTAAAATAAAGGATTGTAAATGTGGTCTATAACCATCTAACAAGTTAGCAAATAAACCAAAATAAATGCAATACCAGAATGACTTGGACAATTCTGAACTCATAAGAAAACAAAAAAGACTAAGGATACAACAAAAGCAATTTCTAATTAAATATAAATATTTTATAATTGAAAAAAAATGTAATTTTTCCAGTCAAGAAAAAGCTAAAGGAGTTCATCACCACCAAACCAGTATTACAAGAAATGTTATAGAGACGTCTTTAAGACAAAAAAAAAAAAGATAAAAAATACAAAGGGTAAAAGGGCAATAACTACATACCTATCAATAATTACTTTAAATATAAATAGATTAATGCTCCAATCAAAAGATATCAGGAGGATGAATGGAGAAAACAATACCCACATATATGCTGCCTACAAGAGAAGCACTTCAGATCAAAAGACACACACAGACTGAAAGTAAAGGGATGAAAAAAGATATTTCATGCAAATGGAAGTGAAAAAGAAGTTGGGATAGCAATATTTATATGAGACAAAATAGACTTTAGAACAAAGGCTACAAGAGACAAGGAAGGACTCAGCAATTCCACTTCTGGGTATTCAAAGAAATCTAAAACTCTAATTTGAAGACATATGCATCCTTGTGTTCACTGCAGCATTATTTACCATAGCCGAGATATGGAACCAATGTAAGTATCCATGAATAAATGAATAAAGATGGTAATTAAAAAATAAAAAATGATTTTTAAAAATGCCATTTGTTTTACCAGAGTCAAATAATCTTCCCTGATTGGCTAATTTCTGCTAGGCAGACATTTCTTCCAGTCAATTACATTTAGTATCCTGCCAAAAAAAGCAAACTCTCTTTCCTTGAGCACCAAATGTAATAAACCTGATACAGAAAAATGAAGAGAAATTAAACAAAATCTCTTTAAAAACCTAATAGTCAATATACAGTGTTTGCTTCACTTTCCTTTCCCATGCATTCTACTTGATTACTTTTACCTTATTTTTAATCTTTAACCATTCAATTGTGGATCAAGGATAAAAATAAAGATTAATTAGAAAAGACCAATTAAGTTAATAAACCCCATTAAATCATTATAACTACAACTAATCATGCAATTCTATGCTTACCCAAAGACCTTGTCTACTACACGGTAGATATTTCATCATTTTTCATCTCTAAGAAACCTCAGAGAAACTTCAGGAATATAATATATGCTCACCATTATAGCACTTTACATCTCATGCTTTATAGAACACCTTTCATGACCACAAAAATGTGGCAAAAAAAAACCACTTTAACCGGTTTCTACACTTATTCTTCAAAATATACAAACTCAACCACCCTCCTCACCTACTCCCACCCCCACCCCAAAAATGGGCTTTCTACAATCAGACATTCTGTGTTCTAATTCCAGCAGAGTCTATCTAATAAAGTACTTTGCGCAATCTCTCTTTCCCTGTGAAATGGGAATGATACTAGTAACTACTTCAAGAGGCTATTAAGAGAATGATGTGAGATTATTCACGGTAAAGCGCGTAGAACAGTGCCTAGTACATAATGTGCACTCAATAAATGCCAGCCATTATTACATCTCCAAAATTAACTGTCTAGAGTCTTTATTTTCTCCCAGTGATGAGAATCTAACCAAACTCCATCAGGACAAGTGGGCATATAGAGTTTTTAAACTGACTCACACAATAGCAGTATATACTCATAGTAATTTTGTTTCCATAGCACTTTCGTTCTCTTCAATAAAAAAAAAAATCGTGCAAAAATAAACACTCCAACTCCCAAGCTTCTAACCAATGAAATGTCAAGACCCCAATGGACAACACAACCTGAAAATAGTCAATGTTTTCATCGGCTATCGAGGGGGGAACCCGACAAATTGCTAGGTACTACAATCTAGGTACCGGCAGTCCAAAGCAGGCCAAAGCAGCTTAGAGCTAGCGGCTACAGTCCGTTTACAGAAATGTTTCCTTTTCCCATTTTCCTCCCCAGTGTCGAAACTAATGACGTCCTTTTCTCCCCTAAACAGAGGCCAAACCTGCGCGTCCCACCCCCATGATACCCACTGTCTCCCCACTCACAGAGTGTGTCCGCAGACATTCACCATCAGCTTCAAGGAGGGGTTCCGGTATTTGGTGGTTTTACACCGGGGGCAGCCCTGATCGTCCATGGCGCCTTCTTTCGTAAGAACTCCACCCGACGTCTACTCCGGCCACGGCCACAATCACCTCCAAGACCCTCCAGACCCGACGCCAAGCAGGTTTCTACCAACAGGCACTTGGCTGAGGGCGGTCCCTTTACGAACGAGCTCCGGCCGGGGCCAGGCACTGCAGCACAAAAGTTCCGGAAGCGAGTTTTCCGTTCCAGGCGCTGGGGCTCAGTCTTAGCTTCCGTGAGCCAGCGCAAATACCTTGGATTTCAGGGGAGGGCTTTTAAAAAGGCATATTGTACACAAAGCCTCATCTGTGCACCGTGCTGTATTTTTTCAAAGAATATATATTCCATCTTGTTCTGTCTGAGAAAAAATTCCCATGGCTTCAAAGATTTATGCCCGGTGTACGTAAGATATTCGATAATTCAAACTAGTATTTTCTTTTGAACAGTACGATAGTCTGTACTTTATAATTCTCTATACTTGCAGTCATGCAAGCACAAAATACTATGCATTTGCAAAAAGAAAGACTGGAGAAGTTATCTGGAATGAAAAT
The DNA here is from genome assembly GCA_004027375.1 of Macroglossus sobrinus. NCBI lineage: Eukaryota > Metazoa > Chordata > Mammalia > Chiroptera > Pteropodidae > Macroglossus > Macroglossus sobrinus. Next base: position 853,582 of record PVKZ01000315.1, on the reverse strand, counting down.
CTCTGCACCGACCCTAAATATTACAGATTCTCACTAAATGTCAAAATACTTCTATAAATAATATCTGGCATCTGCTCTGCAAAGATCATAACAGTGTCACCTGGCTTACCGGTGTCACCTGGCTCTAATATCTCTTACCCTCCCCCATTGAAGACTTTATTTCCCCCAAATACCAGGGGTTGAAACCACACAAAAATATACACTTTATTTCAGCAATTTCAAGATTTGAAAGCCTGAATCTCTCTGTAAATTGTAAGCCATGTTCACTGCATTTATCAAGACTGCAGTGAGGTCTGTAAACAGTTCTATTAAATAACAAGCTCCTCCCACTGTAAGAGTCATGTCTTATCTCCATAACAAGGATTTGTTGATACTGAATAAGTGAACAAAAAATTAATGAATGACTATCAAATAGTAGTGTAATGTGAAACAAATTTTATGCCAAGCGTTATCTTGTAATCTGACCGGAATTTCATCAGTAGTGGGCATGCAGACAAAGCTTTTCAAATTACCCCATACAATGAATACCAGCTGTATACACTCATACTAATTTAAACTTTTCATGGCACTTTTGCTCTTTTCAAATAAAAACATTAAAAAGAACATTCCAACTCCCACCTTTTTAAACAATGAACCCAGTAGGCAACCCATAGTGTGGAAATACAGTTAAGATTTACATGGGTTAGGAAGGTGGAACCTGATGAACAGTTAGTACACCAAAGCAGGCCATGACAGCACAGGGCTTTATATTAGTACACAGATATCAAGGATTCACCCAATAAACAAATCATATTATCTGCTTGATCATAACATTAACAACAGCAAACCAAAAGTAAGTTTACTAACACAGGTAATACCAAATGCTGTGCTAACCTGGGGGCTTATTATGCTGCTATTGTCTTAATGAAAGAAACCACATCCAAGCCAGTTACAGGACTCAGAGTGAAGCTCTCTAAGAACAGAGGCATTTTTAGGATCGTTATATTTTAACAGAACAGGAAACTTCTGGTGTAAGAGTGAATATGGTCAGTGAGCAAATACAATTTTTAGTCAATACTAATTACTACAATAATCATGGAGCTAGAGGCAGTAGAAAGTAGTGCTTATGGATTTGACTGGATTCAAGTGTGGGCTTCATGGCTTGCTAGCTACATGAACTTGGGCCTCAATTTTCCCAACTGTAAGTTGAGGATAATACTTGTAAAGATTAAATGAGATATGTCATTTTAAATACTTAACACAGTACTTAGAGTAAAAGCTCAATAACTGTCAGCTATTATTAATAGTAATATGAGTATTATTAGCAGTAGTATCTAAAAGATGCAGCATAGTGTAATGGGAAGAGCCTGTCCCTTTGAAACAGTTCTGTTCAGCTAAATTTTTGAATCTCTCTTACCTGTTTCCTTCCTCCATATAATACACTCAAGGCTGCTGTAATGATTAAATTAATGACCTGTTTATATTCAAAGGCCTTGCTACAATGTCTTATAATTAACAGAAACTCTGAAATGTACACCATTATTACTGGGGGTTCACTAACACAGAATAGTCAAAGTTTTGAAAAGAGAAGCACTGACAGCATGAGACTTCAGATTCAAATAGAACCTCAGCCTATGTTAATACCACCAAACAGGTTTCCTACATTTCTGAAGACAGATGCATCCAAACAATGAACCTATTGAGCCTGTTTCTCTTCCCAAATCCATTTATTCTCTAGCAGTCCTATCTCAGTTAAGAGTAGATTCTACCTCCTTCCAGCAGTGTTTCTCAAATGCAGACTTTCTTTACCAGTCCCAAGGCTATGGATTCAGGTTGGGCTTTCCCCATCTGAAGGGCACATTTATTTATCATCCCTCTCCCATCTTATGGAAAACAGATCCTTTCCCACAAGCCTCTGGTGTTTTGTAATGGGTCTACCAAGACAAAGCTGGCCTTCTGGACTAGGAGTTGACATACAATCCTTATTGGACCAATCAGAAATCTTCCCTAGGATTTTTCAAATTGGCAATAAGGAAAAAGCAGCAGAGGACCTCTTTAATGAAGTTGGAAAATGTGAGCTGGGAGTTACTCAGAGCCATGGCTCCAAAGCTTTTGGGGAAAGCCCCTTTGAAAGACTAAAAATAACTTGATGAGAAAGGTAGGGACAGTGTGTCTTCAAGTCCAAACAGCTGCATTCTTGCTCTTCACATTGTTTGGTATCATGATCCAACAAATTCATCTTTTGTCCTAGGCCAGTTCAAATGGAGTTTTCGGCTCCTGGGGAAATTCATATCACCACAAAAAGGCAAGAATGCTGCTGTACCTGGGAGATGACTAGAACCTGACACACATTGCATCTCTGCCAGGATCTTTTCCCTCCACTCTCCCCAATGCAACTCACTAGTCACCCTCCCTCTCACCTCTACCGCTCACTGGCATCACCACAGGCAGATAGCTTGGTCACTGAGAACTTTCAAGCATTACATCCAAATCTCCCTCTACCAATCTTAACTCTTCTCCCCATGCAATATTAAAAAGCCCCAGGAAAAGATTATTTTAGTTTGGGGCAAGTGCCCATCACTGGACCAATTAACTGTGGCCATTATATTATATTGCGATAGCTACTGGAGACAGAATTCTCTGTCCATGACACCACAGCAAACTGAGCATTTCACTCAAAGCCCTTCATAATTTGTCCCAACATGCCTTTTAAGCTAATCTCCCACCACACACTTACATAAAACGCACACTCTAGACACACTAAATTACTCAATATTTCAGAAATACACCACATACCTTCATGGCTCCATGCTTTTAGTCATTTTGTTCCCATTGCCTCTGATAAACTCTATCCTTATCCTCTCAAAATTCTTGTCCTTAAAGATCTAGCTAAAAATCCACTCCCCACTGCCCTCCTCCTCTCAAAATTAGTTTCTTTATCCTCACCACTTCCATACCCTGTAAAGTATTTACTTATGAATACCTTATCTCCCTCACCTGATGTTAAGTCATCAATTTATTCATCTTTCTATCCTTTAGTACCTCATGCAATACCTTGTACTTCATGAGGACTCGCTAAATTTTTGACAAATGAATGATCTTCAGAAATGTTGACTACATATCATCAACTGTTGATCATTAATAACAATAGAAGACCTCCTCTACCTGAAAGATAAATTTAGAACCTAACTTCCTTAATAGTACCAGTACACAGCTTTTCGAAATAGAAAGAACCCACCAAGATACAGTTACATGGCCTTCTTCCAGATAGCTAAAGTCACAAAAAAAAAAGCAAATCTCTAATTTTGGTGGTAACATCATTAAATACAGTCTAGCAAAGTAAAACATTTTGTGCAGAAACAAATTTTCTTCAATACATTAAAATGGCAAAACATTTCTATACACTCTCATCACTCTCTTTGGGCAGAAAGGAAAGATACAGAAACAAGCAGTTTGGTTTTCACTCTCACACAATCCCAGCTTCAACTGTTTTTCCAAATCACAACACAGCTTTAGACTGCATATCAGCACAGCAGACTCAATGTTCACAGCATGGTAGACATAGGAAATAGAAGAAAGTATTAATCAATCTTACAAATCATTTGGCACAACCGGTGCTCTGAGATTAACTCTACACACCCTCAAGTCTGGTGTTCCACTGTAGCTGACCATATTTGTATCAAGGACTTCCAGTCCACTTTAAACCACAGCCAGAATGAGCTCTGAGTCTCAGACTGCTAAAGGAATCCAGAGCCTGGTGTTGGATTTCACTTCTGGTCCTACAGGAATCTCCTCCTGGAGCTATAGAATACCAACATAGCTCAGGCTACTGATATCACAAAAGGTCACGGCTGCTTCTATATAATCTGTCGAACTTGGTGCTTTGGAGGCACTATACTGAAGACATGCAGAAACTCAATACATGGTTTTCCAAGTAAATGTGCTATATTTAAATGATAATACACCTGAAGATTTCTATGACCTAAACTTGGATAGCCCTATAATACAGTCAAATTAATTTTCCTCAGGCATATACAACTGAAAAAGTTATCTACTTTGCACTATCAGGAGGAAGATAATGAACACTTAACAGATTAATTACATACCCAGTGTTTTTTGGCACATCTTATCTCATTTAATTCTCAAAACAATCCTGTCCAATTTGTATAGTCAAGTAGCTAATAAATGGCAGAGCTAGGATTAAGCCTACATCTAGCTAGTTGATCCCAAAATCCATGTCCTTTCTACTAAACCATACCACCCCCTGTCTACTTTGCTCTGATAAATATGCTTTCCAAATTCAAGGAACTAAATGCAATGTAGTATGCTGGATTGGATCGTGGAACAGAAGACACATAAGACATATGTTAATGGAAAAAAATAGACTTTAATTAATAGTATTGTACCAATGTTAATTTGTTGTTTATATAAATGTACCATTATAATGTAAGATGCTAACATTAGGAGAAAATAAATAAAGAGTAGGTGGGAATTCTACTCTTTTGTAACTTTTCTGTAAGTCAAAATTATTCTAAAATGAAAAGTAAATTTTTAAAAACTTCAAGGAAGCTATGAATCTCAGATATTGTCCTGAAGCTCAATATCTAACTAGATATTTCTAAAAGGTAGAAACATATGGTCTTTTCCATGATTAAGAATTTTAAACCTACCAGAGAAGTCAAATCAGCGCCAGTTTCAGTAGAGTAGTACAAAAGCAAGTGAAGTACAAAATCAAACGATATCTTGGTTGACCAACAATAAAATGAAGCCTGTTTATAGAAAAGACAACCTTGCTAAGTTCATCACAACAGCAGGTGACCTAAACAGCTGCTTTATAATATGCTGAAGTGGGCAGTTACCAGTAATTGGGAAGCAGAAACAACACAAGGCCACCCTGAAATAAAGGTTTGGATGATATCATTAAAATATTGAATTTTGAGAAAAAAAATACCAGCAGGCAGACCTATCTGACCCACAATAACCAGAGAAGCAGAGATGGGTTCATTCTCTTTGAGCTAAGACCTTAAGCAAACCATGAAAAAAAGAGAGAACTGCAAAGAGCAGCAGATTCCAATCCCCCTTGCCCCCAGGAACTTCACCTCAAACCCAAGGGCAATCTTCCATCTGTCTATGCTGTGAAAACGGCTGCTGATCCTGCACTGATCTCCTCCAAGACACCTGCACACTGAGATGGTGTTTCCACTAGTCATATCATCTCTGAAGAACTATTTATATATACACTTACATTAAAAAATGTTCATATAGAAGACATGTTTCCATACTGTTATTATAATCTAAAGCTTGGGTCTCTTTCACTGGACTTGCCCAGGATAAACATACGGTTCAATATTCTGTATGCTTATTCACTTAATTCAGTTGGATTGCCAGTCCTTCAGGTGACTTTTAAGATTAAACACCTTTTTTGAAGGCTTCTTGTTTTTGTCTTCTCAGTGGGCTATTTATACCGCTTGTTTTACTGTTTTCAAGTATTTTTTCCTCTTTGGAATTTTAATTTACTGTAAATGTTTCCTCCTTAGAACATTCCCTAGTGCCATTCTATTCTTGACCCCTTTGAATACAAAATCCTTAATTAAGATGTAAGGAGGGCGTGGGGGGGGTGGTAAAGGGGATCAGGGAGATAGGGAAGTTTCTGATTGTCCTCTTTGAAATTTTGTCATCTGAATGCTGAGGGTGGTCTCTTTGTTAAGAGTTTAGCATCTGGACCTTTAGGCCACACAATTAATATTCCCTCTGGAATCGTGAGGACTGTCTTTGAAAGAGTCTGTTGTCCAGCTCTCTGGCCACATTAGGCAATTTCCCGCCCAGGAGCTTGGCCTGTAAAGAATGTCGGTGTTTTTCTTCAGGTATAGGTGCCTGGGGGTCAGGGGGAGAGGGAAAGGCAAGGGGTGGAGTGGAAGGCGGGTGATCGACAGGGATAGAAATGGTGTCTCCTCCTCCCCCTGAATGTGAAATAACCAATGAGGTGGCGCGGCCGGGCCGGCCGGGCCGCCAGTGCCATATAGTATGCAGCAACCCGAGGAGTCACGTTGGGGGAACGGCAGAAAGCAGCTATCCTTTTACACTACTTTGCTCTAGCAGCTATCTTAATGGTGACTGCGTGGCCGGGGGGAAACCTGATCGGCCAGATCCAGCCGAAACCAGGAGGGAGGGAGTGGGCTTTCCGGAGGGGGGGAGGGGGGAGGGAGACGAAGAAGGAGGAGTAAGAGAGGGGGAAAGAAAGAGGAAAAGAGTGCGAGGGAGTGAGGGAGGGAGGAAAATAAACAACAAAAAATGTCCTCTTCCTCCCCCACCGGGCAGATTGCAAGTGCGGCGGACATCAAGCAGGAGAATGGGATGGAAAGCGCCTCGGAGGGGCAGGAGGCGCCCCGAGAAGTGGCGGGGGGCGCGGCGGCGAGGCTGAGTCCCCCGGCTCCAGCCCCTTTTCCCCTGGAGCCGGGGGACGCCGCGGCCGCCGCCGCCGGGGTGAGCGAAGAGGAAGGGGCAGTGGCGGCGGATCAGGTACAACTCCACTCGGAACTTCTGGGCAGGCACCACCACGCCGCGGCCGCCGCCGCGCAGACCCCACTGGCCTTCTCGCCCGACCATGTCGCCTGCGTGTGCGAAGCGCTGCAGCAGGGGGGCAACCTGGATCGCCTGGCCCGGTTCTTGTGGTCCCTGCCCCAGAGCGACCTGCTACGTGGCAACGAGAGCCTGCTGAAGGCGCGGGCGCTGGTGGCCTTCCACCAGGGCATCTACCCCGAGCTCTACAGCATCCTCGAGAGCCACAGCTTTGAGTCGGCCAGCCACCCGATGCTGCAGCAGCTCTGGTACAAGGCGCGCTACACCGAGGCCGAGCGAGCCCGCGGCCGGCCGCTGGGCGCTGTGGACAAGTACCGGCTCCGCAGGAAATTTCCCCTGCCCCGCACCATCTGGGACGGCGAGGAGACGGTGTATTGTTTCAAGGAGAAGTCGCGCAACGCGCTCAAGGAGCTCTACAAGCAGAATCGCTACCCTTCGCCCGCCGAGAAGCGGCACCTGGCCAAGATCACCGGCCTCTCCCTCACCCAGGTCAGCAACTGGTTCAAGAACCGGCGGCAGCGCGATCGGAACCCCTCCGAGACCCAGTCCAAAAGGTGAGCTCCAACTTTCCTCCTCCTCCCCCTTCATCTCCCCCACCCCCTTCCCAGCTTTCTTTTCCTCCGAGCGCTCGCAAACATGGCGCTTACCTTCCCCACCAGCCTGGTCCGGCTGCCCACCTCTCCCCGCCCCCCACCTCGCTGCGCGACCGGGGGCGGGGGGGGCGGCGGCGGCGGCCGGGGGCGGGGGGCGCTCCCTCCGTGCCCTCCCCCCCAGAAGTTTCTGGTCGCCCGCCTGGGTCGCACTCCCCGCCCCCACTTCGGCTGGTCACTGCTGCCGGGTTTCCCACCCCCATCCCGCTGTCTTTGAAGTTGCCACTCTCTCCCGGGTCCCGGCGAGGCAGAGGAGCGTGTGTAGGCGCCGGAAGGGCCGCTCTCGCTGCCGCTAGGGGCCCGCGGAGGGGGCCCGCGCCGCTGGGGTCCGCAGCTCGGCGGCAGTCACACCCGCCCGGCGCGCGCCCGGGCTCCCCGACCCGCAGGGTTCAGGTGCCCCCAGGTCTGCACCGGGGGTCGCCGCGGCTGCCCTGGAGGGAGGAGAGTGTCGGTGCGGGCCGGCGGCGCAGAAGGGGGTCTGGGGCCGTCGAGGTTTTATGTGACAGAGTTAATCATTCACTCTGCCGGCCGTGGTTCCCTTCGCGGCCGCGGCAACGTGGGCTGTTGATGCGGCTCGGCTCTGCGGTGTTTTGAAACCTGATTCTGAACTCCTTCAGATCGGATTTCAGTGCCGCGGGGGTAGTGGGGCTTGAGGGCTGCTTCCTGGGCCGCGGAATAGCGCTTGGCTCCGTCTTGGTACCGTGGTTGGGGGCGGGGGCAGGCTGGCATAAGGCGGACAGCAGGAGAAGAGGGGAGGGGGGGCGCTAGCAACTCTGCACCTCCAGAGCGCCCACCCTGGCGGGTTTGAACTTTTTGACTGGAAGGGTTTTTTCCCTCGACTGGCAGAATATAATCGGGTTTTCCACCTCTTTTGTGCATCCTCCCGAGCTAGACACCTGGTGTGTGGGTCTCTGTGTATTGTTGGGCGAAGTAACGTAAAAAGAAGGTCGCCTAAAGAGATGGCGTCTCCAGCCCCTCGGGGTTAAGAGAGAAAGAATCCAAGCGGAGCACGGAGGTTCTGCCCGGGGAAGGAATCAGGAAGCCGGGGAGCCTGCCCAGCCGGGCGAAGGTGATCACCCGTAGCTTTCCAGAACCCTCCTCTGCCCTCCCTGGCTCCTGCGCTCCCGCGGGGCCCGACATCTCCGGCCTTCCTAACCCCGGGCTGGGAGGGGAGGCAGGCGCTGGTCCAAGCCCGGCCTCACGGTAACCAAAACAAAACGCACTACGACCAGCGTGCACCCTTCCGCAGGCTTGCGGGAGACCCAGAGGAAGCGCATTGGCAACACCACGCCACCTGCCCGCGCGCGGGCTGGAGGCCGCGGATCCCGTCGCTCCGAACCCCGACAGAATCCGGAAGACGGGGACAGAGAGTGGGGAGCGGGCGCGGGGCGCTCGCCAGCTGCCCTGCAGGCTCCTTTCCCCTGCCGGGCGCGTTCTCCAGGTCTCCCCCGCCACACTAACGGCTTCACTACCCACCCTCCAACCCCACACCCCCACTCCAGGAGCATTTGCCTGGTTTAGGCCCCTCTCCGGATCTACCTCCCACCCGCACCCCCGGTGAGTCACCCTCGCAGACGGCGACGGCGGCTCAGCCTCAGCTCGTAAATCAAAGCGCTTTCTTCGCTCCTGGCCCCGCAGCCCAAAGCCTGGATAATCCCCTCCCCTCGGCATGAAAGCGAACCGACCGCCGGGCTCTGCAAGGATGTAGGATCTTATGCTGGGCCAAGTACCGCCGCGCTTCCAAACTGCCAGTGTTCTACTCAACATTTCTTCCCCACCCAGCCTCAGACCAAATGGGAAACCCCTACCACTACCCCTCCCCTATTTGATGTTTCCCCCTAAATCGGGGAGCTGAGGAACCTCTGGAACAGAAGGACCGAGGGTATTGGGGCGGATATGATAGTTCCAGGGCAGCTGAGTGACCCACACCCTTTCCCTCCCACCTCACCAGGCACTGGATGTACGTGTATGTTAAATAGGCCCCTATGGCTTCCTTTGGATTCAAAGTCGACTGCACATAACAGTTCTTGGGTTGAAAGTGCCTTTCCTACAACAAGGCCATCTACTTTGTTGAATGAAAGAGTTGTCAGTCTGGTGGAATAGAAGTTTGGGAGCAGGTGAGAAAATGATCTCTTGTTAACTAACTGGCAAACAAAACACTTCCACCTCCTGCTCCTTCGGCAATTTCATTTACCTTCAAAATTACACTAATCTGAATTGGTTTAAGGGGAGGGGAAGGAGTTACTACACAGGAAAGACTGACCAAATCACTTAATGAGTTTTTTTCTATGGTATAGGTAGTGGCATGTTTAAACGTAAGGAATAACTTCAATGTTAGGAAAACGTATACAATTCTCCTGTAAATCCCATTAGTTGAATTTACATCTTCCCAAATTTTCTGTCTGGTCAGAATCTGCTAAAAGGACCAAAAGACTTCCTGCTGTGCTTTCCTTAAAAACTGCCTTTAATGGGGTTAGAAGCTAGTTTCTCAAATAAATGGCACTATGTAGAATGTCAGCCTCCTGACTTTCTTAATGTCTTGATTTTCCTCTCAATATAGTGAGTCAGATGGCAATCCTAGCACAGAAGATGAATCCAGCAAGGGCCATGAAGATTTGTCTCCTCATCCACTCTCCAGTTCATCCGACGGTGTCACCAACCTCAGCCTTTCCAGTCACATGGAGCCAGTATATATGCAACAAATTGGAAATGCTAAGATATTGAGCTCTTCTGGAGTTCTGTTGAATGGAAGCTTGGTACCTGCAAGTAGTTCATCTGTCTTTCTTAATGGTAATTCTTTCATTCAGGGACCCAATGGAGTTATCCTTAATGGATTAAATGTGGGAAATACACAGACAGTGTCATTGAACCCACCAAAAATGGCATCAAACATTGTGAGCAATGGTATATCCATGACTGACATACTGGGCACTACCTCCCAGGATGTGAAGGAATTCAAAGTCCTCCAGAGTTCTTCAGCTAACTCAGCAGCCACCACCTCCTACAGCCCCAGTGCCCCCGTGTCATTCCCAGGGCTGATCCCTAGCACTGAGGTGAAAAGAGAAGGCATTCAAACAGTGGCTTCCCAGGAGGGAAGCTCTGTCGTGACTTTTACTACACCAGTGCAAATTAATCAGTATGGCATTGTCCAGATCCCCAATTCCGGAGCAAACAGCCAGTTCCTTAATGGATTCTCTCCACTGCAGCTGCCTCCTGTTTCAGTGGCAGCTTCACAAGGTAAAAGTCTCATTTGGTACCATAATGCACCAGTGAATGTTTAGCCAGCTGCGTTAAGTGACGCATTTGGTGAGAGCTATGGATTGATGTGACTGTTCAGGTACCTTATTGGCTGCCACAGCTGCAGAATAGCCTTGATTTGTTTTTCCTTCATAACACCCATGTAATAATAGCCAGCTTGCTTGGTCCTCTAGCATCGTGGAAATGGGCTTTTATTTTCCTAACAACTGAATGGAAAAATACAGTTCCTAGCAAATCTTGCCACTTCTACAATTACAGAAAAATGATGTCAATTGGGACTTACAAAATAACCCACTGCTTGACATTTTAAGATTAAAAATTAATAATATTGCTAAGAACACAAAATTAGTGGAACAGTTGGTAACAATGTGTATACTTTACCTAAGCATTATTTATTTGACTAAAAAGTTTTTTTAGATGAGCAAGACTGGATCAATTGTGTTTAATTCATGTTCTTCCTATAATTAAGATTAATAGGCCTTAAAGAAAACCAGAATAAATGATTGGGTAACTATTGCTCTTCATGAAATGTACTCACCTCCTAAATGTGTGAGTCTGTTTACGAAGGTAACTGTAAGCCTTACTTTATTATGTTTGTGGCTTTACTAAAGGTAATCTGCTAAAGAAAGAATTGATCTAAAATTCAGGAAACTTCAGGCTAACATGGCAGTTCTTCACTGACTTTAAGCAAGTCTGGAAGGCTCTGTCATTTTCTCTATATAGAAACAGGATGGTTAGAATGGCAGTGGAGATTGCATAGCCCCTTGAATTCCAGAGTAGGAGATGTTAGTGCATGTTTGTCTTCTTGTAAGCAAATCTGAAAGTCCAGATTTTTTATCAAAGCAAAATAAGTAATCGTTTGCCTTAAAGATCACCTTCCTGTAAATAGTTTTATTTAAAAAAATTAAATTTATGTACTTTTTTTTTGGACAACTGTGATCTATTTCAGCTTATTTGAGGCATTAATGGAAAAATTATTGTGAAGTAAATTTCATTCTGTACATTTGTTTCTCTTTAGGTAAATGGTAGTTAAACACAAAAGTCCTTTTTTTTCATTGTTCCAGGTTATGGAAAGGATTAAGCTAAGTCACTATCCAATATAGAGCAAAACTATGAAAACCACAGTGGGAAAACCAAAGTGCTTAGTTTTATAATATGGATCTAATCCCTTTTCTCTCTTTAGGAAATTTCCAAACAGTATGTAACATTTTAAAGACAACATATTTGACTAAAAAGCATGGTTTATAGATTGAGGGAGGAGAAAAGCAGAAAACTTTTCACATGTAATCTAGAAACATGGTACCATAGAAAATTATTACAAACTAATGGCTAATTTTTTTAATGGGGCATTTAATATGAATAAGAATAGCATTTTCAGTTTAAAAAGCTAAGATCAGATGACATAGCCGTCAATTCTTAGACTGTCTGGGTGAGTTGAAGGCTTAAGTTTAACCAGATGGGTCCAAGAAGCAATGTTCCTTTCTAGTTGTGTATTTGAGTTCTTAATAAAGCATTTGAGAATTCAGCCTTTCTCAAAAACAGATACCAAGCCTTTCTTAAAAATGCGTGGAGAAGGTAGGTTATCTTTTTATAGTTGGAATTTATATGGAAAAGCGGAATATCTACATCTCTTTCTCTCTTTATAATTGAGAAAATAAATTTTTTTCTTTACCATCATTACAAAGTCATACTTACCATTTTCAATTGGATTTTTTAACTGATTTTGAAATTGTCTAATTTATAATCCAGTGGCACTTACATTCAAATATTGAGTTTTAGATCATATCTGCTTTCCCTTCTTCACTTATAGATGTTATAATTTCCACACATTCAGAAATACTACTTTAATCATATTCAATAGCAGTGGGAAAATGTTTCATCTCTTATGTTATTTATGGCTTCATCAAAAAAATATATCATTTTATTTACCTATCCCCTGGCAAACAATTTTACAAACACATAACACAAGAAAATAAATGTCTATTTCAGATGTTTTTTGCTATAGTTAGCAGCCAACAAGAATTTTAAAGCATACTTAAGTTGAAGTCAAACATTTTCAAATAAAAACCTTTTTTATTTGGTCTAGAACAAATATTTCTCTTAGGGAAGAGCCCAAACATACATAGAAATGTTTTCCTTAACACAAGTATTTCCATGATGACTACTTCGGATGGTCAAGTTTTTTTATAGTTCATATGTAGTGTTTTTGTTTTCTTTTTTTCATTTGAAGACATTCCTTTGCATTTAGGATGCTGAAAAGTGTTTAGAAGGTATATAAACAGCCTTGCGTCATTTATCAATGTAGGTGTTAATATAATCACAATTATTGTAGTAGTTCAAGAAGGGAAATATTTTAGGTGAATTACCTTTACCATTTAGGCGGTTTTCTTATAATAATAAAAAGTTTACTGAACTTCTAATTCAAGATCAGGGTAAATAGCTCTTCTGAAACTATTATGACATAAAATTCTCCCTTGTCCGCCTTTTCTTCAGTGGCAAGATAATCGTCGTCATTTTACTGTGGCTATGTAAAAAATAGAAAGAAAAGGATTTGATTTGATGGTAGGAATAGGGGGAGGGTCTGATTCATCTAAATAGTCTGAGTTACCTGATTTGAATTTCTCAGCTTTCTACTTCCATTTCTCTGCAGACCATTATAGTAAGAACCTCAAAAGATACAAACCTTTTAGAGAAGCATTGGTTCCAGTTCTTTATATTAATCTAGATTTTTAAAAGCATAGTTCATTATTATCATTAATTCTTCCTATCACTACAACACTGAAAATTCAGTACTGGCACAAAAAAAGAAAAAAATCTTATTGTATATTTTGTTGACTTATCATTATTTTATGGTTAGTTTGGCAAAAGGTTGCAACTTGTCTGTACAGGTTTATTATGGTTAACTGTAAGCCCCAGGGTAACTCATTTTATGTGGTATTTTCTACATTTCCATTTATAGTTTATGTGAGCTTGTCCTGAACCAAGGCATTTTATTATGCATTTGTGTTTTCTATTCTAACTGGCAAACTAGTGATAACTGGTACCTAATCAAAAGATAACAAGTTGGGATTTATATGGAAAATAATGTATATCTTTTATGAACCAGAAACTTAATTGAAATTAGAACTTGGAAAAGATTTTTTTCACATTTGGTTTCTAAACCAGTAGTTCTCACTCCCACTTGGTCATCAGAATTCCTCAGGGAGTTAAAAATACACATGTTCTGGGACTTACTGAGCCAGATTCTCAGGAGTGGTGCCTGGGAATCTGTAGTTTTAAGTGCTCAAAGTGATTACTGAACCTGAGAAAAATCGTGTGTAAAAAAAGTAACTTTTTCCTTATCAGTTCCATCAATGATAATCTGTACTTTTTTTTTTTTTTTTTAGGTAGTGTTTCAGTAAATTCAAGCACTTCAGATGGGAGCACATTTACAAGTGAGTCTACCACAGTCCAGCAAGGAAAGGTTTTCTTGAGCTCTCTTGCTCCCAGTGCAGTGGTATACACTGTTCCTAATTCAGGCCAGACTATAGGATCTGTTAAACAGGAGGGCTTGGAGAGGAGCCTGGTATTTTCTCAATTGATGCCTGTCAATCAGAATGCACAAGTAAATACAAACCTGTCTTCTGAAAATATCTCCGGGAGTGGCCTCCATCCACTGGCCTCCTCATTAGTTAATGTATCCCCAACTCACAATTTTTCCCTGACTCCCCCTTCCCTACTAAATCCCACTGAGCTAAACCCTGACATTGCTGATAGCCAGCCAATGTCTGCACCTGTGACAAGCAAATCTACTGTGACATCCGTCGGCAACACTAACTATGCAACTCTTCAGAACTGTTCCCTTATTACTGGTCAAGATCTATTGTCAGTCCCCATGACCCAGGCTGCACTTGGGGAAATAGTTCCTACAGCTGAAGACCAGGTAGGTCACCCGTCCCCAGCAGTACACCAGGATTTTGTCAGAGAACATCGTTTGGTTCTGCAATCAGTAGCTAACATAAAAGAGAATTTCTTAAATTCTGAGAGCAAAGCAACAAGCAACTTAATGATGCTGGACTCTAAATCCAAGTATGTCCTAGAAGGCATGGTTGAGACTGTCTGTGAAGATCTAGAAACAGACAAAAAGGAGCTTGCCAAGCTCCAGACTGTCCAATTGGATGAAGATATGCAAGACTTATAAACACCGCCTCCCCCTTTTTTTCTGGCATCAGTTAGCAAATCTTTTCATGAAGCCCCAGGACATGAAACATTTTCCCATTTAAAGGGAAACACTAGTTTTACAAGTAAATGCATTCAAGAGACTTTGAATTGATCTGCATGAAGATCACAGTTAAATATAGAGTAGAACTGCATTACTACAGCCTTTTTGTTCACATATGTTCTCTTTTAAATAATGGAGATGAACAAGATGGAATATATCAAGTCAAAGTGTATCATTTGGTTGACTTAATTATAAGGTCAAATAGAACTTGATAGTTTTTTAAGTTAAAAATGTATACATCCAACAAAATTAAGTATCGCTACAGAGCATTAGAAACAATATGATTCTTTTTGTTTACTTATACTATATGGGCATTGATAAAGTTAAGAAGCATAAATGGTACTCCATACTATTCTAAGGGTATATTTATGAATATATGCATTTCTTTTTTTCAGCATTTTTGTGAAAGTGTTGGTTAGTCAATACACAATTCCAAATATGATTGCTAATCTGTGTGGCTGAGAAAGTTTGCAACTCCACTAAAAACTCTGAAACAAATTTCAGTATGAGTGTAAATATATTAGTCCTAAAAGTGAGGATTTGAGTAATTACAGTGAATTTTATTTATGCTGTATATGTTTCTCTTATACTTCAGACACTATGAACTGAAAAGAAAAATGTTTTCTTACTGTTTAATTTATTTTTATTGTTTGAACAGGAAGTGAACATAATTATTTCCAACAAAATTTTACTTTTTGTAGGGTTTTAAAAGTAATGATTTTTATCAGAAATCTATAAGGTCAATATTAATAACACTGAAACAGGAAATCCAACTCCTAACATTAGAATTTTGATACTTTTTTTCATATTTTGTTCTTTAGCAGGTCTCTGATTCATTTAAATATGTTTTATATAGACTTCTATGTGCCTTTTTACCTTGTGGCCTTTTTATTCTTACTAAGGTACAAAAGTGTCAACAGAAGCACTGATGGCTCTTTTCTACTATTCTTACAGGGTTAATTTCACCACAAAATTGCTTTAAATCCAAAAAACTTAAGTTTCACTTTTATTATGTATAGTGTTTATGATGCAAATGGTGAACAACTAATCTTTGTTAATGCTTTTCTTTACAATGAAAATAATTATAGACTACCATATAAAATCAATTCTGTAGGCTATGAAAACAATCATTTTTAAGTAAAGAAAGAATATGTAGAATATATTGAGCAAAATTCTGTCCTGTTGAAACTTAGTTCTAAATGTTTTGAATCAGTTGTTACATTATAACATGACTGTTGTTTGCACTATATTATCATGTCCTCTTTAAAAGTAAATATTTTGGGGTTTCTGTAAGAAGTTTGTTTGATAATATTGTGAGCCATGGTTACAGTTTTTGTTAGAACTCTGAACACAAGATGTAATATTGCAAATACATTTATGTGGTGAGTAAAGTCTCTGGTCTCTGAAAAGCATAAAAAGTGGGAAAATTATCTCTTCAGAGATGACTTAAAGTTGAACATACTGGTGTTGTCACATCTTGCTTTCTTTAAGATCAGAACAGAGGGTCCACTCTAGATCTCTACATGCTGAGCATGTTGGATAAAGGGCCATAGAATTTAACTTCTCTTGTTATTGCAAATGGAACTTGCAGGCATAGATGAAAACCCCATGAAGAATTCTTCTCTCATCATTTTGATAAAGAATTTAGATCCCATACTTTTATAGAATTGGTGAATGTTCCTAAACTGCTGAAACTACATGTTTTTTTTTGTTTGTTTGTTTTTTACAAAGTCACATGTTTTAGTGTTCTCTTCCACTCTACCACTACTTACACAGCTTGTTTTTTTCTTTAGGTGTGTGCTTATCATATTACTGAGATTAATTACATGGTTCTATAGTGCAGTTTACATGAAAATGATGTTTCCACTTGTTTGCTGCAGATATCAAAAGTTCATTAATTATTTTTAAATGCCCATCTAATAAGGGAAATGGGAAGGTTTTAAAAGTTACATATGTTACATATATAACTGGAAAAGTTTTTATGTCTTCCAAAAATATAATAATCCTCTTTTATTCAAAGTTCTCCCTCTTTTCTCCTTTAAGAAATAGCACAAAACTTAAGACATACCTAGGAAACTCATTCATACTCTCAACATGATAAAATTATACCCCTACAATCTCTACAGGTAGCTACACGATATACCAGGTAAGAATCAATGCACATTATAAAGAACTTATGTTCTTTTCTGTTCTTTTAGTAAAATACGGGCCAGTTCGTATATAGCCCATATATATGTGAATGAAATATGATAAACCCCATGGTCTCTGTGCACAGAATTGCAAATGTCTTTTGCAATACCAAGGGCCAAACTCAGAACCCTTGGAGTTCACGTGGCAGAATTTCTCTTTTACATAAACCAATGCTTGAAGATGCTGCAAATGACCTTTTAATGATCCCCACAGAACAATCAGGATGGGGTAAATTATTCAATGAGCAAATTCCTACGGCTGGCTGTGGGATTTTTGGTGTGAACCTAACTATGCACTCTATCAGCTAGAATTTGGCATTTAGCTTTTAGTTACATCTAGTAAAGGACACTCTATTGTTTGAAAAGAAGGTGCATTTGTTCCTCAAGCAAGAGCACCTGTGTCGTACTGCTTTATGCATATTTATAGTAACGAAAAGACTGAATTGTATACGTTTCAGTGCCTTCTGTTATGAAAGGCAGGTAGACGTTATAGCCATAGGTAAAAATCCGTAGTTAAACTGCACACTGACCTTAAAAATCCTTGTATATGCCCTTAACCTTTGCATGTTAAAAGTTGGATTATTGGGCATGTGTTGCAGCTTGCCCTGCTACATGTTAGACAAGTGTGCATTAGTACATAGCAAGAAGTTTTTCGTTCTTTAAAATGGTTTTGACATCATCTCATAAAAATATAAATAATTCAGGAAATTATGGGGAAAAGAATTACGCTTTATAAAAGATGTTTCAAAGTCTTCCTAGAACTTAGATGGTTAGAGCCTAACATTTATTTTGTCTCTGATTGTTAATTAGATACTGTTGTGTTCATTTAACATTAACCACCATACGTTTTATTAATCAAAATTATATAGCATGTGACTCTTGGCTTTCAGGGTTCTCAAAAAATTTTTATTCTTTAGTTGCATGTACTGTATGTTTAGAGGCAACCAGTTATATACTCATGTTTTTACTGTGCCTTACACAAAAAGAAAATCTATACAGAATGTATATCATGGGGTGGGGTAATAGAATCTGTACTGCACTGTTAGGTGATGGCACACAGAGCATGTTCCAGAACATTTCTGTGCTTAATTACCCAACCAAAGAGATCTAAAGTATGTATGTTGTACTGTAATAGGGGTTTATGCCTGGACAATTAAGTGTTTTATTTGTTTTTTGAAATGATGTGAACTTATTTTTCTAAACACTATGCTAAATAAACTTTATATTTATACATACCTTGTGTTGAAAATTATTTATCCCCGAAAAAGCAAAAAACAGGAAAAAAAGAAAACAACAACCCTATACACTTCATAGGTTGGCAAATATCAGGACAACAGGAGTCATTTTGGAAATATAAACACACTGTTGGTCTCTACAAAATTATGTAATTCACTTAACTGTACTGCATACTCAAAACTAAATGATTAGATTTCATCCTCCTTAAAGAGAAGGAATGTGTCTTACTCATTTGGGTGTTCCAAAATCTGAATTTGATACTCTAGAAGGTTTAATGGAATTAAACTGAAGGGTCCAAAGACATTTCCATTCCCAATCTTATTGAAAGAGGTCAGTATAACACATCTTTTAAACCACTCCTATTAGCCAAAGTCTGCTTACACCACAGTTGGTTCCACAGGGGGTTTGACTTTACAGTTATAGGCAGAACTGCATTACTGAGTGTGTAGAAGACTCAGCCTTGGTACAGTTTGGTCCTAATTTAAAAATTACATGGTATCTGATTTTGCATGCCTCCCACACTGAAAATGAAGGAGACTAGTATTAAGTAGAAATGTACAATTCTATTACAAAATTAGTTAAAGCCATCAAGTTAATTTTAGATATGCCTAGACCTTTGTATATTCTTGTCATTCAGTTCAGCAGTTTTCTATGTAGCTAAACCAGTTAAAATAGTGTCTCAGTAAGTGAGTACAGGGTCAGAGTATTGTAGAATGATTACTTTTTATAACATCTTAACCAAACAAATATTTCAAAATATTTGACAAGGTCACTGACCTACTTCAAACATTTTTTTTTTTGGCTCCTTGAAAACTAGCAATTTAAATAAAACCCCTTAATAAGAATTCAAGACCTTCCACTCTGATTCCATCCTACTTCTCCCGTTTCCCTTAAGAAATAATAAATGTAGAAATTTACCTATGCACATCACCATTTCCAATGCAAGAGATAGTAAATAAAATACATTCAGATTATTTACTATCAAGAGATAGTAAATAAAATATGTCCAGATAGTAAATAAAATACCCTGTAAAGTCAATAACAGGGTAATGAGATTGAGAATGGAGAAGAAAAGGTGAAGATATACATTAGTTGGTCAAGGAAGTTCTCTAAGGAAGTATCATCAAGAGAGGCTTGAATGATGGACCCAGCCAGCAAAACCTAGAAAAGAGCATTGCAGACAGGGAACAGCAGGGCCCTGAGGGAGGAGCAGAGCAGCTGGATGGCAGTGTTAACTCCAGGGATCATGTGATAGGAGATGCAGTGGGAGAGATAGGCAGGGATCACATCACAGGTAGAGTTTTATTGTTCTCTGCCAGATAATTTGGATTTGAGTCTGGGAAGCAAGGAATGATAAAACATAATTTACACCTTAAAATATCTGGCCTATTCCTTGGAAAATGGCATTACAGCAGGCAAGAGTGAAGGCAGGAATTATAAAACTACATCAGATTGTCCTAAGCTGTTGGACAGGAAATACTTAAAGCATGTATGGCAGTTCATTCCCAAATGTCTCCAGAATTTTGTGCTATCTACTCTGCCTCTTGCTTTAGCCAAAGCTGCCAGCTTCCTGCTGGGATCGTCCCAGCCTGAATCTGTCCCTGAACTCGTCTAGTAGATCTACTTCCCTAAGGGATATTTTCAGAATGTTCCAGTCAATTATGATTCCATATATGAAAATTCCAACTATTATCTTTCCCCTGAACCTGTTCCCCATTCTCTTCCTCATTTTACTAGTGTTCATTCACCATTAGCAAAACAAAAAAACCTATGGTTCACTCTGGAGCCATCTCCTTTCTTTCCACTTCTTCCACCAGATCTGTGTGTATCCATGTCTTCTCCTCTACCTTTTGAATCTGTTCCTTAACCATCACTTCTAAGGTTACCACTATTGTTTAGGCACTTAATATTTCTCAACTAAAATATCACAACCACCTCCTACCTGGTATCCCAGTGTCTGGTCCTCATTCCAGGTTGCATTACAACTATATTCAAATGGAATTTTCATAATTCAAGACTTCTTATTCCAGCCTCACTTTCAAGTTTAGAACCTTCAATGGCTCTCCGTTGCCTATGAAATACCACTTACATTCATGGGTCTCTAAGACCCAGGCCCTCTACTCTGCCTAGTCACATTTCTAGCCATATGAAACTATTCTCCAAAGGGACCAGGTTCTTTCTTACCTACCCAATCTCCAAGACTCACTCAGTAGAGGTTACAGCCTCCAGGAAGCTCTCTGTCTCCCCTTCATAGGCAAATAGCGCATGGCCCATTCAGTGATTAGACAGATTTTTTAATACCTTCTTTTAGTGTGGAACTTATTACATCACTGGAATTATGTGTCTGCCTTTCTATACTTTTGTCTTTATTTCTCTGGCACTTAGTATAATAGAGCATAGTAGGCATTCAAAAATTATTTATTGAATGAATAGTAACTAATGGTCATTCATCCCTTTAAATCATTTCACTTGCTATAAATTAAGGAACTTTATGGCTAAACTGGTTAAAGTATTATCCCTATTTAGACAATAAAAATAAATCAATACATTGTTGGGTAGGGCCTGAGAGTGGCTCTTTGAATCTTCTAACATTAGTGGATGGTTTTATAGTAATTATTTTTCATATTGCTCCAGGATTTTTTCCACTTACTTCCAAATATAGGCTGGGTTCCAGATGATAGAGGTTGGCTAAAGTTTGACAGACAACTGAATCATTGGCAAAAAATATACTCATTAAGCGTTTTTAGATCAATGTTTAAAAATAGCAGTGATGTATAGAAAAGCTATTATTAATTATGAATAGATGTGCTTTCTAAAAATATGCTCTCTGTGGATATATTCTTATTACTTGTATTTGAAATGAGCAGATGTCTAAAGAGTCTGTGAGGAATAGCAAATGGAACGTAAAGTTTAGGCACCAGGAAATCTAGATTCTAATTAGCCTTTAGCTATAGGATATATCAATTCACCTCTCTGGACCTATTTTTTCCCCCATTGAAATGGCTTTGTTGGTTTTGACTGTATTCGAGATCCATGTAGTTATATTTAAAAAAAAGAAGAAGAATTAATAAAATGCACTTCCCCAAACACAACCCACACCTTCTTCAGGTTAAGAAGATCAAATCAATTACAGAGTGAAAGTACACTGTGAACTGCCAAGGGCTACAAACATAAAAGATAAAATAATGGATATTGAGTCAACAACCTGTGACCCCCGAGAATTATTTGAGGTGTAGAGCTAGGTGAGGCAGTTCTGGTTTTGTACTCTTCCACTTTCTTCACTTTTGTTTACTTTGCTCACTAATGGGTCTGCCCTTCTCTCAGGTATTGCCCTATCTCCCTAAGTGCCTTAAGTGATAATCCTGGTGTGGGTGGTTAACAGTTTAAGGTATAATAAACTCAACCCCAATCCACGCACACACGCACGCACCACCACCACCACCACCACCACCACCAGCACCACCACCACCACCCGGGAATCCCCATTTCAAGAAAGGCTTTTAAAGACATAAAAGAACCCAGTTGTAATCATGGATGACAAGATGCAGATTAATAAAACTAAGCAAGGTGTTCCCTATTTCTAAATGCAGCAAGCGTGTGCATGGGGGATGGAGGGGCATAGGGAGAGAAGAATAAATGAGCAAAGGAAAAGAGAAAATGTCACCATTTCTCTTCTTTGTGTGCCCCCTTCCCCACTGTGTATCAGTGAAATCTAAGCTGTGGGATCCTCTGAAACAGTTAACAGTGTAGTTTTCCCCACACCATTCTAATCCAGAGCCTGGAAAACTTCCTTCAAGAAGATTCCTGTGTTAAAAAATCATTAGCTATAATAAAACCATAAAAATTAGCCATAGGAAAAAAAAGTTTTGTCCATTTTGTTTGTTTGTTTTATTTTGTTTTGCTTTTTAAGATGTAAGCTAGGTAGATGTGCCAAAGAGAAACCTAAAATACATATTTGGTTGAAAATCAGAGAATATAAGTTTGTATTCATTTATTTATTTAATTAATTAATAAGTACATTTTTACTGTGTTCTTTAACAGATGACTAGCCTTGAATATCTTAGTACAAATGTATTACTCATTACTTGGCAAACTTATTTTATTAGCATTAATGAGAATGAGGATGGATTAACCCTGCCCCTGCATGAATAATCATAGGCCTTAACCCTTAAGTGACCAAGTAGTCTACCCCAGTTATTCCAAGTAGATTCCAAAATCTCCTAATGAACACACACTACAATCTTATCTAATAAGAGTCCCTTACTTCTAGTCTCATTATACAGTCAATACTCTGATATCTTAACGAACACATATCTGCTTTCTCAAAAACAAGCACAGATTTTCGTATCAGGTAGCAAAACAGATAGTATTACTAAGCTCTCAGTGTGAGTGAAGCTATGTTAATAAAGAATTTGTGGTTTTTCAAGGAGGGATAAGTTAGGCTAAATTTCATCTTTAGTTATTTTATTTTAAATGGTGCATATTCACAATGTAAATTAAATGTATGGACAAGACTGGGTCCCTATATAAAGTATTTAAGGTGGAAAACTATCAAACAATTTAAGCACTAATAAGCCCTTAGAAACGTTCTCAAATATAGTAGCCATTGAAATGTTAAATACAAAGTATTTCTCTGTTTATCATAGCAGATACCCATATGGAGCCTAAAAGAAAATATTTTTTAATTATTATATGGTTTATAAAGAAATTTAAATTTTCTTCTGTAATTAAATACAATTAATAAAAAATTTTATTAATGCAAACTGAGACTTCAGTCTTGTTAAGATGTCTTCACAAAAATTGTTAGATGTGTCTGTAAACCAAGGTAATTTTTCTAAAAAAACGGAAATAGTTAAGTGCAACCTTTCATATAATATCCTAAATCTGATCACATTACTTCATATGCCTGCTGATCATATTAAGGTTGCAAAACCTTAACTTAGAAGGAAGACTCTCTAATGAAGAAATTTCAGGCATTATACAGGCCAACTAGAATAGATATGTTTGGCCTCTATAAGTATATCAGTTAGGACACAGCCAATCTGCTATTCCAGGGGTCCAAAATTACAGTGACTTCAATAAGTTAGAAGTTCATTTCCCTCATGTAACAGTCCAGAGGTGAACAGTCTAGGTTGAAAAGGCAGTTCTGCCTCATGAGGTCATCCAAAATCCCAGGCTGGCAGTTGGTCTCCGTGACCCTCAACATTGATTTTCAATTCCTGTTATTTCTCAGCCCAGAGGAAGAAAGAAGTCTAGAGTAGGAACTTCCTCTCTAAGAAACGATCAAAATAATGATTATATCACTTCTTATATATCATTGGCCCAAACCTAGTCACATGTCCAATGTCTAGCTCTAAGGGAAATACAGTCTCTAGCTGAGTGGCCATACATCCTTCTAAAAGGTGAGATGATTCTATTCCTAAAAGGAAGAAGAGGACAATAGACACTGGGGGTAAAAGAGTACTATCTGCCATTGTATTTAGCCTACTTTCTTGAAGCCTATAGACTCTCCTTTCTAGATAACAGAATGGAATTAGTCATATAAGTGAGTCAGGAAATGCCACTTTTTCACTACAGATCTATAGATTATGCTTCCAATCAGAATAATAACGATCAGGGTAGTGAATACACAATGCAATACACATGTGACATATTATTGAATTGTACACTTGAAACCTACATAATTTTATTAATCAATGTCATCCCAATACATTTAATTTTTTTAAAAAGGACTGATAAAAATCACCTTTAAATTACTACCATTAAAAAAGTCTGATGTAATACACAATTCCTATTTTAAATACAAATTGAAACTGCTCACTTATTAAAGTTCAAACTCATTAGTAATCAAATAAATGCAAGTTCCTTGAGGGCGAGGGGAGTGTCTTACCACTGTTGTCAGAACAATGTCTCACACTATAGGTGCTTGGAAAAGAAATGTTGCATGAATGAATAAGATGCAAGCTTTAAAAATGAGATACTACTATCTCCTATTATATTGGTAAAGATTTAAAATAATAATGCTTAATGCTGATGAAGATGCAATAAGGCAGAAAGTTTCACATATTACAGATGGGAGTATAAATTTATATAACCTTTCCAGAGGGCAATTTGTCAAACAACTACAAAAAGAAACTTTTGTTGATCACAAGGGCAAAAATACAAAAATTTGTTAATGCATTATCTTAGTGAGGTATCTGGAATGGAAGCGGGCTCTTTTGTATATTACTGGTAAAAGTCTGTTTGGAATAACCATCGTGGAGACATTTTGGGAATGCCTAGCACTCATAAAAAATGCTCATACTCTGACTCAGTACTTTCTCTCTAGAGATTTGTCTTATAGACATATTCACACATCTGTGATACTTCTATATAGAAAGGTATTCAATACAGACTTGTTTATACTGTCAAAAGACTGGAAAAAGCCTAGATGTACATCATTGGAAGGGGGAAATTAAATGCCACGTAGCTACCAAAAATATATTGTTAAAATCATGAAAATCAAAGTACACAAGAGTATTTATACAATACCATAATTTGATTGGTTTCTTTAAAGGCGGCAGAGGAAGATGAGAGAGAGAGAGAGAGAGAGAGACCGAGTGAGTGTCTGGGGGAAAAGAAACATGATGAAACATGATTAAAGTTAGAAGCATAACTTGTTCATTTTTATATCCTTTTAAATTATTTAATTATTTTTTTATCATATGTCACTTTTTCAAGAAAAGTAGAAAACTTTAAGTCATTATTAATACTCTATGACTCTGCAATTCTCTTTCTAGCAATATATTCCAAGGAAATAACTTGAGATAAAACAAAAATTTATGCCCATGATACATCAAAAGCTTGGAAGTAATCTAAATGTCCACTATTATGAGAACAATTGTGAAAAATATAATTATTTATTAACATTTTCAATAATACTGGAAATTGATATAATGAAAAACCATGAAGAAAGCTTAGTAAAAAAATCATAAGTACATATAACAGAACATTATCAGTTGTTGCCACTGGAGAGTAGCACTGTGTATGTATGTTATTGTTTCTTTATGCTTTTTTTGTTCGATATCAGTCAGGGCTTCTGACTGTAAATGAAAGAAACCCAAATCAAACTAGCTGAATTAAAAGGATATTTATGGCTCACTGAACCAGTTACTAGGCCTGACTAGAACGAAGGGTTTTTTTCCAGCTCCACCTTTTGCTTTTCTCTGCACATTGGAGTCAATGTCTTTTCTGGTACACATTCTCCACAAGACTAGTAACTGTTGCAAGCAGCTCCTGGATTCACACTTTCTAGTTTTGCCAGGAGAAAAGCAAAGAATGTTTCCCCATTCTTTGGGATAGGCTGGGGGAAGATCCAGCTAAAGAATCCCAAGGAAAAATTCTCATTGCTCCACTTTAGATCATATGTCCAACCATTGCCCAATCACACTGGCCAGGGTGGTGGAAGTAAAAAACTGTGATTGTTTAACCTTGGTCAGGTATCTATTCTTAGACCAATCACTGTGAACAGGAAGGTAGGCTTATGAAAAAAGACAGCACCAAGGGGAGGTAACATGATCTGTTCTGAGTTTGGGGCAAGTCAGGACCTCCCACATTCCCCTTGCCATAGGAGAATTTTTAAAACAATCAGTACCCATTCTGTCAGATGGTTAGTGTGATGAGGAGTGTGATGTACCTAGAAGAGAGCTGCTGGGCCATCAAAATAGCAATTGTCCATTGCACTGCATTTTCAATGAGCATGTCTTACTTGGATAATCATGGGGAAAGTTTAGCAATTAAAAAAATGATGCCATTTTCTTCTTTCATCCTCTTGCCCCGGAGTTTAGTGATACTTCTTTATAGGCCTTCTGGTCACTTGGAAAAACAATTATATTCACCTTCTGATTAGGACTTGAAATCAACTTTGGCTTTTCTGTATACATACTAGATACCTTTCATTTTTAAAATAAATGTATTTATTTAAATTAATTTCAAGTATACAGTACATTGGTTAGACATCTATAATGTTCATAAAACAATCCCCCCAATTGCTCCCTCTCTCCCCTGTAGATGCCTTTTAAAATAACTTATTTCAATGTTTCAGAAAAAATTATATAATGTACTCTATTTTCTTATGACTCACTTTTACTGCACAGTGTTTCTTATATTAATACTATAGTACCAGGCACT
Source organism: Macroglossus sobrinus (assembly GCA_004027375.1). NCBI lineage: Eukaryota > Metazoa > Chordata > Mammalia > Chiroptera > Pteropodidae > Macroglossus > Macroglossus sobrinus. The sequence goes on along the minus strand of PVKZ01000315.1, from coordinate 827,261 downwards.
TAGAACTTGTAGCTCATTAAATCCTAACAACCCTGCAAAGTTTATATCATTTTCTCCCATTCTACACATGAGGACACTAGAGCTCAAAGAATTTAGGTACCTTGCCTAACCAAAGATGAGAGGTAGAAGCTTTAGGATGTGAATCCAGATCTGCCTCCTCTTTGAAGAGCATGTTCCAGTCTAGAAAACTATTCATAAGGATCATCATCACTTAGCAGTGGGTGGGGAGGATCTGTTGCTTTAAAAATCAGGAACAGCTCCTGCAACTTCCAGGGAGGCTGATGGCCAGCTGTGAGACCTTCTTTAAATCACTTCACCTATCTCACTTTCCTCAACTAGAAATAGAAAGAATAATCCCTATCCTATTTATCTCTCAGTGTTATTTGCATGATTCTCACAACCCAAACACTTCTATATACATGCTTGGAGAAGAAACACCTTTTCCATGACCATAGAGATTAAAAAAAAAAAAAAAGATAGGCAGAATTCTTTGCGATCCAATACAAACATTTTTGACAAAATGATGGGAATTAGTGGTTCCTAAATTGAAATAATCTTTAACAAAGCAAATTGAGTTAAAAATAAATAAATTTTAAGACGATTAAGATATTCCCAAGTAAAGCATATATTCATCTAAAGTAAAAGTTTTAGTCAAATATATAATTGTCAATGTAGTCAATACCTAAGTTAAATATCAAATTTGGTAAAACTGGAATGTGTGTGTTAAAATATTGCTGTGATTTATACTACAATAGCTGGGAGTACAAATAATTTATCTAGTTTTAAAATCATTGAACCAAAAAAGAATGAACCACTCCTTCCGATGTTATATTCAGCCCAGAATGTGGCAGGCTTGGGGTATCAGTTGTGTTGCTTTATCCTCAAATCCTCAATTATTTGCTTCTAAAGCACATTCTCTATGCTGAGGTGACAATGTCAGAAGGGCCAGCACTCTGTACCAGGCAGGCCCACCCAGATCTTATGAGTGCCAGGCCACTAGGTCAGACTTTCCTTGCCATGGGGGGTAACTTCATCTGGAAGCTGTTGGTGTCTTTTCTTACTGATTGGCTGCCATAGTGATTATTTCAGTCCTTCAGAGATGTTCTAATAATATAGAACCACAGAAAATGAAATGTTGGTTCTCCAGAATTTCAGCAGATTTACTCATTTTACCACTACCTGCCGTCTTCAAGGTCCAATTCTGCAAACCAAGGGCTCCTTATGACTAGCTTTTGTCAGGCCACAAAAGATCCTGTTAAACATTTTCCCCAGGACCTGGGAGGCCTATTTTACATACACCTGCAAAACTGTGTTTAGCTTCTCAAGTAATCCTTGAGAACGAAAAAGAACGAGAATCTGCACCAAGAGGTCTTGCTGTTTTTAAACAAAGACAATGTTTAAATGCAATTTATGTGGCTGAAGCATAACCAGGCAACCTCACCACTGACATACAGGCACACATGTGGCTGTACACACACACACACACACACACACACACACACATACACACACAGCTAGGTTTAATCTTCCAACTCAAATCCATAAATATTTCTTTGATCAACAATTGTATATACTCTAACAGTTCTCAATTAGAGAACTTGTGAGAGTCAGATGATTTAAATATTTTAAAATTTTTTGTAAATTTCACTATTACAATTGTAGAATCCAAGTCAACAAACAAAATTTAAGGTTATTGGGGTATCAAAATTTACCAAGATAGTTTCTAAGACTTAAATTAGTGAAATACAAGAGCAAGTAATTGGTAAACTCCAATATCTTTTTGTATATATCAGTCTTTTGGACTTTCTACCCTTTAAAGTTCCATCAAGACTCCATTTGTTTAGAATCACAATTGCTAAAATATAGCAGACAGGTTATGGTTTCTGGATCTATAGTTAGAAGACTTAGTTTTCAACCCACCTTGTGACCTGTTGGAGGCACACCCTTCTAGACTCATTTAGTATCTGCTTCATAAAATTGTTGTCAAGATTAAATGAGAAAAAATAAAATAACAGTGTCAGGCATCCAGTAAGTACTTAAACATATCAGCCATTGTAATTACTATAATCTTTTGTCAAATTTAATACTAAGATATTTTAGTTTCACGAACTACAATTACCACTTACTGTTCATACCTATGCCACTGCCATCATTTCTAAGACCACAGAAAGATATTTACATTGTCCTTTACAGCAGTAGGTAATTTTCACATATTCTCAATGTTCTAAAATGCAGAAAGCAAAGAATAATTCAATTGAGAAGACTCCTCTCTTGTTAGTGTCATGATATTTAACCATTTAGCTCAAATATTGATTCTTTCTGCATTTAAATCAATTTTGGATGTAACAATGGCTAATCTAATTGCTAGTGACCCTACAATTAACATAAGAACACAAATCATGGACCTCAAGCACATATTAAAGTCAAATAACAGGTAATTTTTTTTTTCTTTTAGTTCTTTGAGGTTATTGATCAAGCCCAACATAATTTCTCTTTCCAAATGGAATTCCGGCTCTTATGTACAAATGAGGAAGTAACAACATCCCCTGAAAAGGGCTATCAGATCTCCCTGACTAGATTAGGATGTCAATGGAAAAGAGGTAATGAAAATTAAACATCTCAGCTAAAGCACAGATGGAAAGCTCAATAGGTTGATCATTCTCTATTTTGATAACTACATTTGTTAAGGCTAAATGCCGGAGCTGTTTGGGATTGACAGTTACTCTACTAAAAAGAAAGAAAATAAATGATCCCATCAACATTGTGATGTGGTTGACATTTATCCGTATCAAATCTAACCACTTTTTGGATGTGTCAAAAATCTTGATGTATTTAAAAGCTTCCAATTTAGCAGAACTTTCTTCCTTGTCAGCACTCAGAAAAGTCTTCGAAATGGATAGGAACTCTACAAAGGAAGGGGGAATACAAGTAGAGTAAATAAGGTACCAAATATTTTGTAAGATTCCAAATGTCTTTGCTACAGCTACATTTTCCTCTCATGATAACTGAATGCTCACTTTAAGAGAATGATATTCGGTGAATTGGAAACTGGAAATTGGTCTCTAGTGAAGCCTACAACATCTTTGCTATGGTATTAGTGATTTGCAGAGTCTCTCACCCCCTCAGAGCCTCTTCCTATCCACCCTCAACTAGTGTGAACTGGACCAAGATTAAGATGATAGAAATGCTTTTAACCATCTGTCTAGCTTTTCTCACAATGATCAGTGCAATTATGAGCAGTGGTGTTATTTGTATTAGGTTGGTTTACTATATCATGCTGCTCCTCACTCCTAACTTCCATGATTCATTCACAATATTTCACCAAAAATGGAATTAATGTACTCATAAAATAAGGTTAATCACATTGCCTGTTACAGTGGATAGTTATAGCTTTTGTCTCAATCTTCAGATAAAAACATTTTCATTTTCTCTGAGAAATACAATTTCCCTGCTTAATCCATGGTGTCATGAGTGCTGATGCTCATTTCCAACTCTAAAGATGGGTACATATATCAGGACTGATGGAGCCAAAGCATGGAGTCCTGCTGCCCATGGTCTTTGGTCCTCTGCTCCTATTCTTTTATACAGGAATGGCTTTTGACCCCAGGCTAAGTTGGAAACAACATCTCTGAAGACATTTAGGTGGTGTATGTAGCGTATTCATGCAATAACAATTCAGAGTACGAGTTGGAGCACTAGAGAGGACTCACTTTCTTTGGCATTTGGGGAGAAGCTCAGCCTGACCACCTGCCTCCAGCACCCTAAAGTGAATCCTATCATTCACATTCCTACCCCAAAACATAAAACCAAGCTCTAATTCAGGGAAAGCCTGAAGGAACACCGCCCAAGACACCTATATTAAACAAACTTGTCCTTGATTCACAAAAAGATACCTAAAAGACCATAGATCGATAGAAAATTCTGTAGCTCAAGTGGGAATAACCAAAATAAATGTCAAAAGAACTGACCAAGACAGTAGAAATAAAAATAATTTATAAAACATAAGTCACTACATGGAATTTTTATTTGTGTCTAAAAAGAGAAGAGATTGTATCAATTTAAACTAGAAGAGACTACTATGAAAAAGGAGCAATAGGAAAGAATGAAGAGTTCATGAGATTAAATAAAAATACCAAAAAAAAAATCTAAGGAATGTAAAAAATTAAAGTCCAAGAAAATCTCCTGGAACACAAAACAAAAAGATAAAAAGATGAAACATGGGAGAATGTCAAGAGAAGTAGAACCAACTAAAAGAATTAAATAAGAGTTCCAGAAATAGAGAACGAAGAAAAAATTATAAAAAGAATAGAACATCCCTCAGAATTGATGTAAGGTGTAAAACTTTAGACTGAAAGGGCCTGTTAAATACAAAACAAGATGATTTTTTTTAAAAAGCTCATACCAAAAAAAATTCATACCTACACACATTGTGAAATTTCAGAACACTGTGGATAAATAGATAAAAAGAATACACTTAAGCTTCTGGGAGAGGGGTTAGGTGAACAAGTTACTACAAACAAATTACAATTTCAAGGATCCTATTGCCACATGGGGTGCAAGAAAGCAATGGGGTACAACAGAGCAGCTGTAGGAGATGCTTGCTTTTCTGACCAGAGAAGTAGTCAGTGGTGCAATAGAGTAGAGACCACTTACACCTGAGACCGGCTATAAGACCAGCTCGTGTCAGAGGTGGAAATCCAAGTCAAACATAGACATATAAGCCTAATTGAGCAACAAAGAGTGTCAATTGTACTTGAGGCAATCTAGTAGCTGAAAATATCTGTGGTGAATTTTCAGGTGGAACTGAGATAGGCATTCTTAGCTGAGACACCAAGAAGTGGTTAAAGTAGTATTGGAACATCAAGTTTTCTGAAGGGCTTTGTATTAGTTTCCTAGGGCTGCTGTAATAATCACCATAAATTTGATAGCTTTAAACAACAGAAATTTATTCTCTCACATTTCAGAAGCTAGAAGTCTTAAGTGATGATGTCAGCAGGGCTGGTTCTTTTATGGAAGCTCTGAAGGAAATACTGTCCCATTTCTCCCTCCTAGCTTCTGGTGGGTTGTTTGGCAATTCTTGTCATCCCTTGGCATCATTCCAATATCTACCTCTACTTTTACATAGTTTTCTATGCTGTTCTACATGTCCTCTTCTGTCTCTTATAAGGACTCTCATTGGATTTAAGGACCACCTCAATCCAGTATGATCTCATCTCAATATTTAATTACATCTGCAAAGACTCTATTTCCAAATAAGGTTATGTTTGGGGGTTCTGAATATACATGAATTTTAAGGGTACATTACTCAACCCACTACAGACTTAACATGACCTGAATAAATAAATTTATTATGTTCTTGAATAGTATGACTTAATATTTTAAATATGTCATTTTGTAATTACTAAAATAAAATACTAAAAAATAAAAATTGAAGGAGATAAAATGAAAACTTTATTACTAATTAACTACTACAAAAGAAAATAGGAAGAAGGAATAAATACAAGGTGAAACAAATAGAAAACATATAGAATATGGTAGACTGAAACACAATAATATCAATAAGCTCATTGGAAGTAAGTGGATGTCAGACAGTTTCTTAGAAAAGATTAAATTATATACTGTTCATTAGAAATATATTTAAACATAAAAACACAGATAACTTGAAAGTATAAGGATGGAAAAGAGATATAGCATGAAAACATTAATTAAAAGAAAGCTGGTATGGCCATATTTAGGAGTCAAAAATGTACTTTCAGGCAAGAAGTTTTATTAGAGATAAGGAATAACATTTCATAGTAGTAATAGGGTTGGTTCAATAGGAAGACCCAACAACCCTAAATTTGTATGGACATAATAATATAGCTTTAACATATATAAAGCAAAAACTAAGTGAAATGAAAGAAGAAATAGACAAAGTCACAGTCACAAATAGAGGTTTTAACATATATCTCCCAGTAACAAAAAGAAGACCATATAGTCAATAAAAAGATATTTAAACAACTTTATTAAGCAACTTACCCTAACTGATATTTATAGAATACTATAAATATCAGAATACACATTCTTTTCAAATGCATACCAAAGCTGGACCACATGCTAGGTCACAAAGCAAGACTCAGCAAATTTCAAAGGATCCAAATCATACACAGTGTGTTCTCTGACCACTAGAAATCAATACAGAAATATAAGAGAATCTCAAAATGTATTAAAATTATGAAACTTACTTCTAAATGGCCTGTTTGTCAAAGAGGAAATCACAATAGAAATTAGAAAATACTTCAAACTGAAGAATAATAAAAATAAAACATATCAAAATTTGTGGAGTGCAGCTAAAGCAGTACTTAGAAGGATATGTATGGCTTCTAATGAATATATTAGAAAAGGAGAAAGATTGACAATCAATACTCTAAGCTTTCATTTTATGAAACTAGAAGAAGAGCGAATTAAACTCAAATTCAACTAAAAGGAAAGAAAGAAATTTTAAAAAGTACATTTTTAAAAAGTAATTGACGAAATAGAAAGTAAATATGCAGGGAAATCATCACAGCCAAAAATTTATTCTTTAAATAGAGTAATAAAATCTATAATCTCATAGCAAGAATAATCAATAAAAGAGAGAGAAAATACAAATGACCAATAGCAGGAGTTTCAAAATGTGATTTCACTACAATTCTTCAGATATTAAAATAACACAATGAACAACTTTTTGCCAATACATTTGACAGAGTAGACAAATCCTTTGAAAAATACTATTTACCAAGACTGATACAGAGAGAAATAAAATGCTAACATTCTGACATATGTTAAAGAAATAAAATATATAATAAAAATCCTATAAAGATAACCCAGAACCAGGGGTCTTTCAAGATAAATTCTGCTAAATACTTAAGGAGATATAATAATATACTCTCTCAAACCCTTTCAGAAATTAGAGAAAAAGGGAACACTTAACTATTTGTTTTTGAAGCTAACATAAATCTGATGTTAAAACCAAAATCCTTTTTTACATGTGGATACAAAAATTCTAAATAGAACATTAATAAATTGAATACAGAAATATAAAAAAAATACATAATAATGCTATTCTGTGGGGAAAAATATATTTTTAACATATGAGATTAAAATTATTGTATATCCATATAGCAGAAAAAAAACTCAAAAACTTGATTCCTTCCCTATGCCATATACAAAAGTAGTTAAAGATGTAAAATTAGTTATAAGTGTAAATGTCACATTAAAATTTTCAAACTTCTAGAAGAAAACATAGAGGAACATCCTCCCAACCTTGGAGAGGACAAAAATTTCTTAAATAGGGAACAAAATCATAGAAGAACAAAAACATAATTTGACTTAATTGAAATTAAGAACTTTTATTAAAATATCACTATGAGACTAAAGAGGCAAGTCACAGACTAGGATAATATTTTATCTATCTATCTATCTATCTATCTATCTATCTATCTATCTATCATCTATCTATCTATCATCACGAAACGGTTATAGCCAGAATGTAAAAAGAACTTATACAAATCAGATAAGACAAAAAAAAAAAACATAAAGAAACAATTTAAAGAATGGGCAAAAGGCTTGAACAAGTACCACACAAAAGATAATATCCAAATAGCTGTGTATGAAAAGATAGTCGACATCATTACTCATCAGTGAAATGCAAATTAAAACCACAAGAAACTATTATATATCCACCAGAAAGTCTAAAATTTAAAAGACTAAAAACACCAAATGTTGAGAAGGATGTGCAGCAGGTGGAACTCTCAAACAATTGCTGGTAGGAATATAACTTCAGAAAACTTTTAAACAGTATCTTTGAAAGCTAAACATACACAAAGTTTGGGTATATGCCGAAGCAAGATGAGTATATCTGCATAATAAAGAACACATGCAAGAATGTTCATAGCAGTTTTATTCATTATAGTAAAACACTAGAAACAACTCAAATGTCCAGCAGGAGAATGAATTACTAATGTATTGCAAATTCATAGAATGTACTATAAAATACTAATAAAAAAGAATGAATTACTGATACAACAACATGGATGAATACACAGATACTATATTGAGCAAAGGAAGACATCATAAAAATGATTTTATTTATCTTAAATTCAAGAATAGGCAAGATGAATAGATGTTGACAGATGTCAAAAGAGTGACTTCCTCTGGGGTAGGTGGATGAAGTAACAAGACCGATATTTCTGAGATAATGGAAATGTTTTATATCTTGATCTGGATGATAATTACTCAAATGTATACATCTGTAAAAAGTCATTGAGCTGTACACTTCAGATTTGTACACTTTCCTACCTCATATCTATTTTATACATAATTTAAAGATGCTAAACTTTAATAATAATAAAATTAAAAATTAGCCGCATTTTCCCAATCGGATCTGTAAAGATTAATCAGTGTAGATCGGCATTTGGGGAAAGATAGCCTATTGTATACTGTCAAAGAGAGTGCAAAATGATACAAATTTTGAAGAACAACTTAGCAATATACATTAGAATTTTAATATACCTATCATTTGACTCCACAATTTCACTTTTAGCAATTTAATGAAATAGTCACACAAGTACTCAAAGGTTTATGTATAAGGATAGTCACAAACTAATTATTTATAAAAGAAAAAGTTTAGGGAAAAAAAGATACATCCATCAATAAGAGAATAGTTGGATAAATTTTTTTAAATCCTTTAAATATAGCCATTATAAAGCTTAAGGTACATCTGTTTGTTTTGACCTACTAGAAATGAAACTACAAACTGGATAAAACAGGCTTCTAGTGTCCATTATACCACATATCTAGTCACTCAGACATGTTTAGCTCAGTTTCTTTATTAGTAAAATAGAGTTAATATTATTCCTTCTCACCATCTCACAAGTGAGGATCAAATGTAAGAAGCCCTTTGAAAAACAGAAAGTATTATAGACATGCAAAGTATTATTCCTGAAAAACATTTTTTTATTAAGCAAAACTTTAATCACCACTCAGTCCAGATTTCTTTTCCTTATAAAAGTGTTTCTCAAAATGTGGACAGCAAACAAATCTCCATCAGAATGGATGTGAAGAAATTATTAAAAATACTAAACCTAGTCCCGGACCTATCAAAATTTTGGAACCACCGATTTAGATGGAAATAGGTACTAAATCAACCTTTCCCCTTTCACTGAGAGTCTGGGCTGAATCCCATTAATGGTAGCAGGCCAACACGTTTGGCTTTGATCTGTCCTGGCTTATGGCTTGCCCTCACCGCAGGAGTCAAATGGGCTGGTAAGGTAGTACAAATGGTGCCCCCATTTACGCAACCCCAACAGGAGCCAAAGAACATTCAATGAAAAGAACAATGTGATTGCCACTTTGTAGACAAACATCAACCCAGTTTAACTTTAAGGACTGTAGCTGTTGGAAAACACCATCTCCTGGGCAGCTGCTTTGGCGACTGTCCCCAATTAACTTAGCAGAGTCACAAAAATAGAAAGCAGCTTCTGTTCTGTTATATAATAAACAGTTCTTTATTTGACATGACAATATTTACTTTTCCTATAGTGAACTCCAGCAGCCCTACTAGGCAGTGGGCAAACAGAAATGCCAAAAATGGAAACTTGAGAAAGCAGTTTAGCTAGCAGTTTATTCTAACTTCCTACCTGACCAACAAGTAATTAGGCGACCCCCTCCATGTTTCTCTCACATTTTATCTGGTTTGTACAAATCATGAATTCCATGTGACTTTGTCACCACCACGCATATCTTTCTACTTTTGGTGAGTCTTGAAACATGCAAAACAGATGTGAGATAGTGAGTTCTCCACTACTCAAGTGTTTAAGCAGGGCTAGGGGTTGTGTCATCAAGAATATTTTCTGAGGGAATCTACTTAGAGGGGCAGATTCAAATAATTACCTCTTGGCCTCTTCCAACAGCAAAGAGTCTGGTATCTATGTTTTTGTGATCTTATTTTCAAATAATATCTAAAGAAGAAAAATAATAAATTATGATTATTAACCTTTGCCAGTATTTAATTTCCCTCTTACAAGCAAGAAGCTTTGATTTATGTGGTTGTGTTCTTTATTGCAAAAAACACTTTCTACACCTTTATAAGCAACGATTGACCATTATTTACAGTATAAACAACGACGTTTAACTTCCTCTTAGATTTTATTTTCTAGTCCTTTTATCATATTGTGGCAACTCTCCAGAGCATTTCCATTGCTTGCAAATCTTGGGGAAGAGGGTTTCAACTGGTTTACAGTATTCTAAAGGGTCATCACATTGAGAGATGATTTTAAAATGTTTGGTTTTTAAGGTGGCATTCAGAAGGCAATACTGGCTCCTTGTTTTCCATCACACTCCTATTCACTGTTCTTCAGTCAATGAGATTTGCTTAATTTTTCTAAATGGTGCTTGAATTTTTTTTTTCCAGAGATTTTTCTTTGTCTCATTCTCCTGATTTGGTGTCACTTCCCTGCTAACCCATTCAGGAGAAGCAATCACGTAAAGAGGACAAATGATTTCCTATCTAATTACTATCTAGAAACATTTTAATTCCTACAAAAAATTTCAGAAACCCAAAGTGCTTCCCTGCTACTAAAAACCTAATTTAAAAGTCCTCTTTCAAAAATCATACAAAGAAAAGTAAATTCTGGTTAGGTCAACATTTGGAGTTTAAACTTTATTCCTGCTGATAGAGCCTTCTTTTTTTTAATGCTCCTACCTCAGGCAGAGTGAATGTTTATTCCCAAAGAATAGCTCACTAACTCATTGCATTAAAATTACATAGAGTACTTGTTAGAATGCAGATTCCAGGGTCCCACTTTAAACCTGGGGAATCAAAAACTTAATAGTAGGGTCCAGTAAGCTGCATTTTTACAAGTGCCTCAGGTCATTTGCACACTCCCTAACATTTGTGAAGCACTGCCCTCAATATTAACCAAATCCTTTATTTTCTGGGGTTTCTAGTACTCTTCTTCTAAATAAGCCATAAAAAGAATTGTAAACATTGAAGGCATAGGCCAAATCTTGTCACTGAATATGTACTCTATGATGAATCTGTTTATGAACACTTAGTAGCTTCTCTGTGGGACAGTTAAGCTGTAGTAATTACCTCATGGTTCTATAATCTATGTATCCTCCCACATGACATTTGTACCAACTAAGAGTATGGCTTATTTCCAGGATGGAAGAACTACCAGATCTATGTGGACTGATACTACTTCATGTTACATTTTTTCTTGGTAATTTAAAGACATTTATAAAATTTCACACAAGCCTTGAACCTGAATGATAGAGTCTAACTTCAGTAGAATAACATTTTATAACAGTTCACTAAATTCAAATCACTTTAATCATTAATCTCTTTATGGAAAACTGCTTTTTAGATAAATTGGGAAGGACCTGAGATTCATAGCTCTTATCCCTAAACTGACTTTAATTTTATGGGCAAATTATACAACCTCTGCCATATTTTTATAATAAGGATAATCACTCTTTGTAATAAGGATAATACCTCCCAAAGTTCCAAGAAGATGAATGAGATCAGGCTTGTAAAATGTTAAAGTTTCCGGAGTGAGGGATCTTATAAAAAGTATAAATTATTAGGATTCCTTTCATAGGCCTTTAACAAGTTATCGACCTGTCAATAATGAACCTGCCTCTTGCAATATTTCACTTCCTGTTTCTCAGCTTTACTGGAGTAACAGAACCTGCTCTTAAATTCTCCTGGAGTATTTTTGGAAGATTTAAAATTTAGTTACAAACAAGCAACACTACCTCCCTCCCAAACACACATGCACTCCTACTACTACAGTATCTGCATCTTTATCTTGACTTGGTATTGACTAGATTGATTGGACTTACTAAATCATTTGGGTCATCAAAGCCTCAAGTGCCTTAGGTTAGCTAAAGTACTGCAAAGTCCACTAGCTTATTAGCAGTAAACCCTAATGTAGGAAAGTGATTAGAAATAAATTATTTACTTGATGTCATTCTTGGTTGTGAAATCATCCTATCCATCTATAGCTCCAGTTGCTATTGTGCAGAGTTTTAAACATTTTTTGCTTATCCATAATTACAGATTTTTTTATACATAATTACAGACACTCTAATTAGAAACAAAGCAAAACCAACACCTACCTGCATATCAATCATTAAATTATTTAGTAATGAGGAACCCCTAGTTGGCTCAAGAGGATGTTTGAAGATTTCTCCAATGTTCTCAATTTGCAGAATGGTAGAACAAATTTTAAAATATTTAGTCTACTGTTTGAACCTGATTATTATACATAATTTGTCTTATTTTCTAAAGTTTTTTTTTACAAGAACAAAATATGTAATTTATGTAAAAGAAGAGAAAACTGAAAAAAAACAACTAAAATCTGGACTATGTAATAAACAAACAAAATGGGTTGACAGATTCAAAGGAAAGCGAGGAATGCAAGTAAAAAAGTCTGATAATGCTGCTCCTCTTTCACAATAGGTCCATATGGAAAGAAGTTTCTGGAACTGAGTAAATAGCAAATCTCTACTGAGAAGTTCCTTACAGACTTACATAAAAGAAAAATATTTATATCTGTATTGACAGTGACTACAAAGAGACCTGGGTATAGTTCAGTGACTTGGGTTTGGTTGACTTCACTTCTTAAACAAATTTGAGGATTAAACATTCACAAATGTTCCTAATATTTCCTGAACAAGGAAGTGAGATATTAGCACTTTTTTTTCAGTGCTGTATCTACCATTATAGCATCTGTCAGCTTTAACTTTAAGCCTTATAGAGGTATCAGTATATTCTGATTTGAGAGTTTCTTCCACATGGTAAAAATAAATGTGAAATTTCAGTAACTGGCATGAAAAATTTTAGCAGTACCCAGGAAGTTTTCCAGAAACTAGAGCTTTTACATAATATGGAAGTTTTAATGTTTTGAAGGTTCAGTAATTATGTAGTGTACAAGAGTGAAGTCTAAATTACCCACTCAGAAGGGTAACCCTATAGCCCACATGTCTGGATCCATGGATGCAGATGGACAGATACACTTCATTTCTCCTGGGAAGTTTAGTTCTAAAAAGCTATCACTCAGAACAGACGGTTTTATGATTGCATGAAAAAGAAAAGGAAAGATGACAGAGTTGCTATAAAGAATGAAAGGCCTTTGGAGTATTAACAGCTGAAAACATTAAGGCTTAAATGAGGATGTGAAACAAAAATCAGCTTAAAACTGTAAATTAAAAAAAAAAAAACTTGTGCAGAAGGCTTGAAGCATATGGACACCCACCCAGTTTGCAATGAGGGCAATGGGAGCCCCAGACTTTAGCTTATTAAAGATGACCTTTCCCCTCTCTAAAATTTCAAAGCTGACGTTTCAAGTGCTGAGCAGACTGTGTGCCATATGTAACATGACCTCAGCTCCACTCTGCCCGAGCACTGATGGCATCACTAATGAGAGGTGAAAGGTCCTTTTCTTGCAGCTTTTTCAGAAACCCACCAACTCTTGCCTGTGAAGTTAAGCCTCTCCCCCACTTCTTAATTTCAAGAAAACTTCATTTAATACACAGCTCCAGTGCGTTTATTATGGGTAGATTTGCTTATAGCCATAGTCAAATGGCAGGATGTACAATCACATGCAGAAGAAAATATTTATTTTGACTCAGAAGGCAAAGGGATTAAGAGAACATTGTATTAACCTTGCCTTTCATCTATGTTTTAAAGGGAAATTCTCCAGAGGCGTCCACTAGAGTTCTATTTTTTTATAAAGAGTATCAAAGACTTTTAGGCGACCAGGTGTGTGTTTATATGAGGGGAGGAGAGAGAGGAAAGAAGCTATATTAGAGGGGAAAGGCATCTTTCACAAAGCTGCTTTAGAGACTGCAAAAAGATGGGCAGGAGTCTGTTACAGGCATTCCTACCAGCGAGCTCCTCCCTCCCCCTCCCTCCGCCTTTTTTTTTTTCCTGTTTGGAAACAAAATAGCTTTTTTCCAAGCAGGTTGTTATCATATTCATGGCATGGTCAATTTCCGTTTGCCAAGAAAATATTTAGGTTGATCAAAGAAATTACAAAATCGGATGAATAGAAACAGACGTTCCCACAAGAGAAGCGGCTCTCAATGTGAAGAGGCATGCAGACTGAAGCCCACCCAGTTATTCCTAGGAAATAGCTCTCTTGCCAAAGGCGGAAAACAGGGCCACCTGGATTCCGCTGGAAGGCCTAGGAAAGAGTCTCGACTCAAGAAATTCACACGGAGACTGGAGCTTAAGACTCTATGGTGGAGGACATGTAAGGAGATGATCTGTTTTAGTATCCATGTACAATCAGGAGGGCCTTCAACTACGTTCATTAACAAGACTGAAGATGAGTGAGTTTGGAACCTTTGGTTTTGCTTAGCGTGATTCATTACGAGCATGGAAAGACGAAAACACATTATCTTTTGTAAATGACAAAGAAGTACTTTTGAGATGGAGGAAAAGCAGTCTATTAATATCAATTCAGTTTTTAGACTTGTGAGTTTGGGTGGGGAATGGTTGACACTAGCTGGCTTCGAGACCCTCTGGTCATCGAGTTGTGCGCCCTGGCCAACTGATGACAGTAAATAAGAGGGTCTTCTATCTCTTCGTGGGATCCTGGGCAAAGTGCCACCAAACCAGGTGAGGCCACTTGCTACGGGGCTTGAATGTGAAGGGCTGCCTGGCGTTGCAGTTCCCTCTCGCAGGACTCACGTAAAAGGGATCCCGGAAAGGGGATCCAGATTCCAACCACCACCGCCACCACCGTTCGCCTCGGGCAAATAGGAGTGAAGCGTCGCCGACTCTACTATGATACTTCCAGTTTTCCAAGGGAGAAAGCCAGGGGGAAATGGCCCTTGATGAAGGCGGTTCTGGGGAGAGCTAAAGGAGCCAAAGGCTCCCTTCCTGAGAGTCCTGCTGGGGGCTACGCAGCGCTGCAAGGCCGCGGCGGGCCAAACGGTTCCCTGGCAGTTAGTGAGAATCCGTTCAGCCACCCTTGCCCCTCCCCGCTGCGCGCCCCTTACCCCCGCGGCTCAACCCGGCAGATATTTTTCTTCCTTTCTTTTTGTTTTGTTTCGGTTCCTGCCAGTCAGAATCTTTTGCCAGGAAGACAGCGCCCTCTCTCTGCTCCGCTGACCTCTCCCGCGCCTCGTTCTCCCCGCCGCTCTCCCAGGCCATGTCTCGTCCTTCCTCAACGCCCCAGTAATCTCCCCCGGGAACAACCCTAGAGAGCAGCGGGGTCCGACCTGCTAAAGTCCGAACGCCCTGGGCTGGCTGGCCTGCGCGTCAGACTTCTGCCTGCATGGCCAAGAGGAGCCGTCCTGGGCGCAGACGCGGCGCTGGGGAACTCGCGCACTGCCCCGGGGAGGGGTTCCTGGCGCAGCCGGCGGGGCGCGGGTGAGGCCGGGTATGGCACGACCCGCTACCGGGCGGGGCAGCGAGCACGCGGCGCGGTGAGCTCTCCCGGGCTCTGGCGCTCCCGGAGGTGGCTGCGCGCGCGCACCTGACAGAGAGACTTAACCAGGACCCCAGATTGGGCAGGCGAAACGTGGACACTGGCCTGCCTGTGGGGTGATGGGTAGGGGTGGAGTGTGAACTTGAAGAGAGGCAATGAAAACTCCTAACGCCTTGTTCTGAGCCCCTAAAGCGCCTCTTGCCGTCCGCCTGCTGCCTGGAAGCCTCACCCTTGACCGCTTCCAGGAGGGCTGCGCCAAGCACTGCAGCGGTGCTAGAAATGTTGCAAACCCCAAGCCCAGGCGGGTGGACCAGACGCGCGGAAGGAAATGGGTGAGTGGGCACCTTCCCAGCACCCTCCACCTAGTATGTCTTTCCCCGCAGCTCCGAGGACTAGTGCTTCAGACAAATGCCGCGCGGCCCACTCGAGAGCAAAGACAGTCAAGTTTCCGCGAAAATCTGGATCCTTTAGAACCCAAACAATGTACTCGTGTGGAAATGCAAAACCATTTCCCATGGCGTGGATTTGCCCTGACAATGGTACAGGCCTGAGGTGCTCCCACCTACCCAATCCCTCCCGACGCCCGGGAGCCACAGGAAGAGCTCGCCTGGAGCTAACCCGGCTACAGAGTGTAGGCGGCTCTCAGAAGTGCACTAATTGAGTCACAAACCACCCATCGTCCCTTCTCGGCAGCTCAGCGCTCAATTTGTCCGCAGCACTTTCTTCTGCAATTCAGAAGCATTATCTTGTTTTTAAAAGTATCGCGGCAGAAACGTGGCAATTATCCTGGGCTCGGGTTACGCTAAATGGCTTTAGTCTGAGAAATGGAAGAATACCAATGCTGAGAACGTGCTGATCGCCTCCCTGCCGGGCCTGTACCAGGGGTAGGGGAAGCGAGCGAGATTTCCTCTGGGAAGAGGGCAGTACAGCGCGAGTTCCCACCCTTGGTTGTCTCTTCCAAAGACACCAGCAGAAAGAAGTGTTGGGCCTTTGTTCGTAGAGGTTAAGGATTCTGAGCGTTGCCCCTCAGAAGTCAGGAGAGAAGGGGTCGTATCCCGACATAACCCGGCCAAGCTTCTGGCCTCAGCTTTGGGTCAAAAACAGGTTGGGAGCCTCAGGCACTGCTGGGATAAGGTAGGAAAGAGAGGTCAAGGGTCGCGGAGTAGATGGGGAAGAATCCAGGTCCTTTCGGGATAACTACACTAAAATTGTAAGGGTGGATAGTTTAGCAAGAAAATAAACAGGCGGAAAGAGGAGGCAGCTCTGAGGAATGGGAAGATGAGTTCACTCCGGAGCAAGGGGCGGGCCTGTCCCGCGAGCCCCGGCGGACGCCGCAGGGTGAGAACCCAAGTGAGAGCTGGAGAGGACGAGAGACCACCAGGCGTCTTCGTACCAGGGAGAAAAATGCTAAAAGAATCGTCATCTCGGTCCTCCAGGGTGCATTCGGATCTGCAAAATGGGGAGAAAAGAAAAGAGAGTAGCGAAATGAGTTCGGGTGCCAGCGTCTGGCGTTCAGTCGCCTTGCTCGCCCCCGCCGACCAGCCCGCAGTAGTAGCCACGCTGTGCGCGTGTGTCTTTCTCCTTCTGCTCAGACCAGCCCCCACATCTTGAAGTAATCAGCAGCCGAGAAGGGACTCGTCCCCCTGGCATCTCAGGTTAAAGAAGGAGGTCCAGGAAAATGTGGTAGAGCCATTACAAGAAACCCGAGCCGCAGTCATCAGGGACTCCAATTGCCATCGCATTAGGATTGATTAGAGACCAGCAGTACCGTAATGACCCGGAAAGAGGGGCAGCCGGGGATTATTAATATCAGAATGTGGCAGAGTGGGGCGTAAGGGGAGGGAGGGAAGAGCAAAGTGGGGAGGGAGACGTTTTAAGTTACTAGGATTTATATGTAAGTGCAGGCTTACCTGAGGAAACCGGATAGTCAATGAATCACGCAAACAATAAATCTAATTTCATCTAAAATTTCACGAAGCCTGATTTTTTTTGGGGGGGAGGGCGGTGGGTAGTAAAACCATCGTGAAAACCTGGATCACATCTTAGTTTTTATAAACATGTAGTTACATAAATCATTTTAAGAATCCAAGTGAAGAAATGGGAAGGATTGCTGGGTGTTCATTTTCCTTACCAATGGGCCTCTGAAAAAAAAAAATTCGGGAGTGCATTTTTTAGTCACTTTGGATCTTCCCTCCAGGGCTATCGGGCAGTGGAGTAGACAGTTTTGCAGAATTTGAAGAGGAATAATAAAACAATTTTAATCATAACAGTGATAACTGGGTAGAGGGTTTTTGTTTTGTTTTGTTGGAGAAACCAACGATCAGAATCCCTAAGAGATGTAGAGAAGAGAGTGGTTTGTCTCCTTCCTAGGATTGTGAGCCAAAACAAATCAGCCCCTGATGGTCTGGGCTGAAACGCAGCTCACTGGATAATTAACTCCATCTTTCCAGTCCACCCTAACTGTTTATTTAGTGTCACCCTGCATTACTGTCACTAGCACTTTCCTCTGAACAGGAGGAGCTGCAGGCTTTCACCTCCCAAAAGGAAATTCTTCTTAGCTTAGACAGATGCGGTACTCAGGATGTACATTAGTTGAGAAAAAAGTTGATTGGAAATCCAATGGAAGATAAGGACTCAGAGAGTATCTTTTCTGAAAACTTGCCCTAAGGCGATACTAATAAAGAGAAGGGGACAAGAATGTCTTCAATTCTTAAGAATGGATTCTTATAACACTCTCCTTCACTTTGCAGAAAGGTGCTTGGCACCGATGTTGAGTGGCGTCTTCTGGCTCAAATCTGGCTTTTGGCGAGCCCCTGGGAGTGAACCTCCTGAGAGCACAGCTGAAGTCGGCCCTTTTCCCCTAACTGGCCAATCCACTTTCCTCTGTTCTATCCATGGGTGTCCCCACCTTTTAACGTGTCCACCGACTGACCTGACTCCCAGGCCCTGACTTCTGAGTCCCCTGAGTGTGCGACATCAGCATGCTGTCTGTGAACCCTCACAGCGCTTGATCGCAGATCAGAAAGAAACAGGCACAGGAGCCTAGAGCCGTGAGTAAGGGAGGGTAGCAAAGAAATAAAGAGATACAGAATACGGGGAGAGGAGGGAGGGAGAGAGGGACGGAAAGAGGGAAAAGGGGGAAACAATGGGAAGAATGAGACAGGAAAAGAGGGAGAGGTGAGATGGAAATAAGATAGACTGAAAGAGAATTAAAGAATGAGAAACAGTGGTTCACACACAGAATGAATGAGCTTCCTCTTTCAGATTGAAAGGAGAATGAGAGAGAGAGAGTGAGAGAGATTGATTCAGAGAGAGACCAGACGTGGGGACACACACATAGCACACAGAGGGAGAGGATAATCCCTCCAAATACACACATCTCAGCTCTGTTACCCTGAAATCTGAATTCCCTCGAGGTGGTGTCTCTCAGTCTTTTTTTTCTCTCTCTCTCCCTTCCCCCGCCTCGGGACAATGTGGAGACTGTATTTTCAGGAGCCGCGCGGGGCGGCAGCGTTTTTAGCAGCAAGCGGGGCTGGAAGCTCTGTTTGTCCAGGTGTGGGTGGGGGCGGGGGCCAGGGCTCGGTGGGGTGGGTCGGCGGTCCCCCTTCTCCCCCCTGCATCCTGGGCTGGCGCTGAGTTTTCGCACCGAGCAAGAAGCGGGAGGTTCTGTTCGAGGGCTTCCCGCTTCCAGGAGAAAACTCCCTCCATACATACATCAATATATTAAGAGACTAGACAAATCTTCATTGTTCAGAAATAAGCCGTGGAGGCCGGCCGGCTCTCCCTCAGTCCGGCCTAGCATGGCTGAAAGAGAGGGAGGGAGAGAGGCGGGGGCCGTGCGGATCCGGTGTCACGTTGCAGATTCCCACTAAAGATAACGAAACGTGATCTATTTTTCAGAACAGCAAGTGGATGGGAAAGAACCTTGACAACACAAAACTCATTTACTAATGGACTGGTTTTGGGTTTCTCTTCTCCCGGTCCGCAAACCGCCCTGCCTGAGCCCTCGGCCTATTCAGACCACTCCAGGAGTGAAATCCCCCAGGAGGCAGGTGGGCGGCTGCTCCTGCGTGGCGCCTGCGATCCGAGTCAGGGATCCCAATGGCCGAAGGCACCCGGAGTTTCCGACCAAGCAGAGGGAAAAGACAAACGTTATGCTGTCACATTAGTCTTTTGGGGAGTCCCCTCACTGCCCCAGAGCGACGACGCTAATTTATTGAACACCTCCAGATGCTCTTCCTTTCCAAATATCTGTAGGTAGAGTAAGATTCCCGCTGTCGTTCTTGATGGCGAAGGAATTCCAAGAAAGCGGGCCCAGAGCGCCAAAGCATCTCGCTCCAAGCCAGAAGGGAAACAAGTGAGACATAGCCAGAAGTTTTTGAACGAAGGCCTTATGGCAGCCCAGCCAGAAATCCCAGTAGCAACTAGTGCCTCCGCACTGGTCTTTCTGTAGACCAGTTGTGCGCACTCCCGGCCATTACCTGTACAGAAGTGATAAAGAAGAGCTGAAACTTGGCGTGGGGCACCGCTCACCAGCCGCGTTAGCCTCGGGAGCGGCGATGCGGCGAGGGCAGCAGCTAGAGTTGCTCGTTCCCTTTAAATCCCCGACGCATCTCTGTTTTTCTTGTGATTTGCATTGACAGCGAAGGTTTTAAATTACTAGAACAACCCAAACCTTTCTGTGTGCGATTTAAAATGGATCATTTGGTTTATGTGGTTTGTAAATTCATGTCATTTTACTTCTTTTAGTGGTTTTCAGTGAAAGGTTCCATTTTGGGAAACCTTATATATCCGAGCCAATAATTAACATTTATAACAATTGGTTCTCCTATCCAAGGGATCGAAATAGCAGGTAGGCTCGTTAGTACAAAGCGAATGGCACTTTTCCTTTCTAGTTATGCGATCTATTGGATTAAGCGCACGGAGAAAAGCTGGCGGGCCCCAGAACGGCTTGAGGATGATCACCACTGCTCATCAATCCCGGTCTCCGCAATCATGGTATCCACGCGGTCGTCTTCCCACTTGTCGCCAGTGTCTAGTGTGTCCTGGTTACTTTTGAAGAGAGATGAAAAGAAGTGGGCAGGAAGGTTTGGAGGAAGCAGGAAATAAGGTGGTCATATTGGTGTCTAACTGCTATGTTTCTGCTCCCCTTCCTCCCCTGTAAATATATACCTGCCGTTATTTGTCTAAGCTATGCCTCATTTCCTTATACAAAATTGTTAATTATAAAGTACACCCCGTACTCAACTTACGGTTTGTCTTTTGAGAGCTGCGACTACTTACAGACACCTGCCCCACCACACACATATCCTAATTCTGTGCACTTGCTCCAGACTTTAGGGTATTAACTGAGTTTTAGAGCTGAGTTTAAAACTCTGTTCTGGTCCTCACACAGCTGCCATGTCAGTAGGGACTGTTCCAAGCAGACATTCCTTCTGGCAGGACACTGCCGTCTCTTAAAACTTCATCTGAAACATCATGAGTACTAAAATAAGATGGCGAGGGAAAATTACCAGACACATGGGCTTGGGCTCAGCCATGCCAAGCTTCCAGTTCAGAAAATAAGTCATTAGGCATACCATGGGGTAGGGGCTCTTTTGAAATAATATGCACCTATTAAATACACTTTAATTCCAAATGTAATGAAATATCAGCATCTGTTTCCAAGATCTAAGTGCATGAGATACTGCAGATTTTCAAGGATGCAAAAAGCATTGTTTGGGGAGTTCGGCAGAGGAGCAGCTTCTCTCTACTTGGAATATCTCAAGAGGCAGCCAGAAAGTGGAAACCCTTCCTAAGTTTAAAATGAACATTTCAGGGTACACTGGGCTGGGTGCATTATTTTAAAACCATATAAATAATACAAGAGAAAACCCGCACAATGCTTCTTATTCTCCCATTGATGTTTCAATACGCAAAGGGTTCTGTGAATCTGGGCTCTGTCTGATGGAATCAAAACATTTAAAGAAGACAAGCAAGTTTAAAGAGCCTTGAGTTTGTTCTTTGCATTCACTAAGAGGGTGCATTTAAATCAAAAGTATTTTTGAAGTGTACTTACAATTCTGTTTTGAACTTATCTAATCAGAGATAAGTATAGTCATAAAGTCACTCTCCTTCAACCATTCGCTTTCCTTATCTCAACCCATTGTTCTTATCTTCTGCCAGTCTCAGCTACTGACAATAGATTATCTTTGTTTAGAAACGCTAATTGTTTTCAAAATCTTTTTAGTAATTGCTTTGGAACAAGGTGTGCAAATGAGGCTTAAGATAATTACAGCTTCATTTGTTTGTGCAGTTTTACTAAGCATTCTCTGTACATATACAAAATAACAGATGATGGGACTGCAATTGCAGGACATCTCTCATTCCCTGGCAGTAAAGAAGGCTAGCATTGCAACGCGCGCGAGCGCGCGCGCGCACACACGCGCGCGTACTCACACACCCCTTTTATTTAATCTTCTTGGAGCCACTGTCCTCCTCAGTTTGAGGGAAGTGTCCCTCTCCGAGCAGGGCGAGGATTATATTACAACCGGAGGGCTACTGGAGCCGGACACATTTTTATTTAATTTACACCCCATCCAGCACCTTCCTACGAGGTTCCTAAAGCATTTTGCTAATAATAGATAAAGCTTCTGGGCATTCCGCAGTAGCAAAGATGGCCTTGAAAAACGCAACAGCGCAGATGAGGAAACTGAGTCAGAAGCCTGCAGGCTAAAACCAAAGAACATTAAGATACCAAGTCACTAATGAATCCTTGGAATCTTTCTCTGCTCCTCAACTATGCTCTAAAACAGCTCTTTGCGCGTGCCCAAATAGTCGCAGGCTTCTGAGAAAAAGAGGAGCGCTATCCAGTTGGGAGCACACAAGCTCTTTGGAGGACGGTGAGGGTATGGGGTGGGGGTGAGGAGAAAGGAAGAGGGAATTAGGTTTGGCTCCTGGAGCTGAAGCCAGCCCAGAGAGAAGCCACTCTTTCAGAGGCTGCAGCCCGAAGCTCTAGTGCGCTTTTATATTATTTATTCCGTTCCATAAGCTATTTATCAACCCATTATTTATTCATTCCAACATTAAGGTAATTAAATATGAGCTCACCCGGAAAGGGCACGTCTGCAAGGGACAGGGACCGGAGTACAGGGAGAGGAGGGGAATTAGAAGACCTGGAGTCATTGATTTGCATAGAGATGTGCGCGGCTGCCCTTAGGTGACACTGGAGAGGGGGCTCACGTTGCAGGGTCCTGACGCGCTCACCCACTCCCAACCACCTTCCGCTCCCCGGCAGCGCCAGTACCTTATTACCTCCGCCTCTGCCCACCCATTACCCCCTGTCCTCCACCTTGTTTCCCACCTCTCGGGGTCCTTCTTCTCTCACCACTCCCAATCCCCTTCTCCACAGCCTTGCCCTCCCCGCGCTGGGCGGTGCGGCCTCCTAGCCCCGCCGGGCGGTGCGCGGGCTGGCCAGCCCCGGATAGGCGCCGTCCTCAGCCAATCAGCGCTCCGGGGACGCAGCGCGCTTTAAGGCAGCTGACGGGAGAACAGAAACCAAGTTCCCCAGCAACCAGCAGCATCCACCCGGCCGGAGGCAGAAACCAGCAAGGCCCGAAAGACTGCGGAGTGAGCTGGCGGCTCCCTGTCCTGCGTGCGCCCCAGTCTTCCTCCTCCTCTTCTTGGGCCGCCCATCCCCAAATCTCAACTTGCTTTTTCGGCTGGGGAAAGCCTAGGGAGGGGGTTAGGAGCAGCCGCGCCCCCCTCTCTGCGGCTGCCGCCCCCTGCTTTTTCGGCTCTGCTCCCTGCCGCGTGCGCCCAGGCAGTGCGCCCCGGCAGGCCCCAGCCATGTCGATGCTGCCATCGTTCGGCTTTACGCAGGAGCAAGTGGCGTGTGTGTGCGAGGTTCTGCAGCAAGGGGGGAACCTGGAGCGTTTGGGCAGGTTCCTGTGGTCACTGCCTGCTTGCGACCACCTGCATAAAAACGAGAGCGTACTCAAGGCCAAGGCCGTGGTTGCCTTCCACCGCGGCAACTTCCGCGAGCTCTACAAGATCTTGGAAAGCCACCAGTTCTCGCCGCACAACCACCCCAAGTTGCAGCAACTGTGGCTGAAGGCGCACTACGTGGAGGCAGAGAAGCTGCGCGGCCGGCCCCTGG
The DNA here is from genome assembly GCA_004027375.1 of Macroglossus sobrinus. NCBI lineage: Eukaryota > Metazoa > Chordata > Mammalia > Chiroptera > Pteropodidae > Macroglossus > Macroglossus sobrinus. The sequence goes on along the minus strand of PVKZ01000315.1, from coordinate 803,663 downwards.
GTGCCGTGGGCAAATATCGGGTGCGCCGAAAATTCCCGCTGCCGCGCACCATCTGGGACGGCGAGGAGACCAGCTACTGCTTCAAGGAGAAGTCCCGGGGAGTGCTGCGGGAGTGGTACGCGCATAACCCCTACCCCTCGCCGCGTGAGAAGCGGGAGCTGGCCGAAGCCACCGGCCTCACCACCACCCAGGTCAGCAATTGGTTTAAGAACCGGAGGCAAAGAGACCGGGCCGCCGAGGCCAAGGAAAGGTACGCGGCGTGCTTCCCGCTGCTGGGGCGACCGGGTTGGCTTCCTTTCCCCTACGCCCCTTCCCGCCCCCGCAGGCACTCGCCACCGCGTTCTCCCCGCCCGGCGGAGCCACCAGTCCGCCCGGCGGCGCCCGGGCCTCCGCGGCACTGCACCGAAAGTTCATGAACTCTGAGATGGCTTGCTAGGTATAGGGATCGTTTGATTTGAGCGCCCTTGCGTGGGCTTCCTGGGGTGTGAGTGTCGGGAAATATTGGCGCTAGTATTGTTTTTCCTGCCTCTCTGGCTCAAGGCTAGGACGGGTGTTGAGGGTGGAGAGTGGATTTCTAGATCGACTAGAAGGGAAATGTTGATTGGAAACGCGAGGAAAGGGGTTCGGTGGAAGCTGAGGGTCGCGAACCTCTCTCCACTTGCTTCCCGGAGTGGTGGAGCTGACCTGAGACATTTGCTCTGCTCCCACTGCCGCCGTATTCTTTACTCACCCCCTCCTGCTAGTCTTTTGGGAGAGAGGTGGCCGCTTCGTTCTGCACTAGCCTTCCAAAGGGAGGAGTCTTTCAAAAATCCTCAGAAAATAAAACTTTTGGAGAGGTGGCGGCGCTGCATTTACTCCTCTGCGCCCCAAGCCCAGAAAGAATTGCTCCTCCCCAGATCCCTCGCGCGTGGCCGGCCTCTGGACCATCTGTCCGGCTCTCCGCGTCGCCGACTCGGACTAGGCAGGGGTCTCTCGTCTCAGGCTTCTCTCCAAGCCTTGGATCTCAGAAGGCAATACTTAAAAAAAAAAAAAAAAGTCTCTGCCTCCGCCCTCCTTGCACCGACACCCCCGGGCCACCTGGTCCCGCTCCACCAGTTCGCTGTAGTTTCCTACCGAGATTCGGAAGAGCCTAGGGATAACCGCAGGGAGAGCGCTTCGGGAAGCCGAAGAGTTTTAGGGAAACCTGAGTGCTGGGCCGGCTGGATTTCCTTTGTTCGCTTCCGAGCCTGGGGGCTGAAGATGTCGCTTCTGCCTTCCACTCTGGGTGGAAAAAGCACAGAACCTGATACAGTCAGCCGAAATGGGCTTTCTGGGAGAGACTGAGAGAGAAAGGGAAACATGGGCAAGTTCTTGGGGTGGAGAGAACAGTAGAGCGCTCTGAAGGTGGAAGCTGCGAGGGCTTCCAAATCCCGAAGTTTTCCAGCCCCGGCGCCCGGTACCAGCTCACAGGCTGTGCGGGGTCTAGAAGTTTCTTTGGCGGGGAAGGGTGCGCTGGTGTGGATGTCCATAGGGAGTTTGAGAGGGGAATGTGAGGGGCTGAGGACTGAGTGAATAACACAGGGACAGGGATAGTACCGTTCCAGTTAGACTTCAGTTTCAAAACGGCGGTCCTACAAGCCAGGCCCGAGGGCCCATTCCCTGATGAAATTGGAGAGACTGGCTGCGCTCCCTGTGTTTACTCAGGTCACTGGGCCGCTCTGGACACCGCTTCCCATGACCTGTTCTGTGTCTCTGAAACCACAACCTCCGGGCAAGGGCAGGGAAACTCGACGTTTAATTGTTTCCTCAGGTGGGAACAGGACAATTGCCTTGATTCACCCCAAATATATGTGCATTGGACACTGTTTGCCCCCTGATCATTTTCTTCTTCGCTAACAACCATTCGTTAGAATATTTTCACACTTAGTTACTTCTAAAAGTGGTGCTAGTTGATAGGTATTTAAAAATAACCATTGGTACAAAATACTTAAAAATAATTTTTGTATTTCAACTAAGCCCTTTTGCTCTGGCTTTCTAAAATCTAGAAGAGAAAGGGATTTAACTCCCCAGGAGCTGTGTTCATTAGCTCCCCATTTCTGCAGTTGCCTCTGTCTCTCCACTTCCCCCAGGGCCCTTGGGGATAGGTGGGAGGGCAGAGCTTCTCCATTTGGGTCGATGACTAATTGCACAATGGCCCTTTCCTCCTTCCAGCTCCCCTCCTTCCATCTCACACTTTTTTTTAACCTTTTTTTTTTTTTTTAACCATATGGTGTTGTCCTCTATTTCTTAGGGAGAACACCGAAAACAATAACTCCTCCTCCAACAAGCAGAATCAACTCTCTCCTCTGGAAGGGGGCAAGCCGCTCATGTCCAGCTCAGAAGAAGAATTCTCACCTCCCCAAAGTCCAGACCAGAACTCGGTCCTTCTGCTGCAGGGCAATATGGGCCACGCCAGGAGCTCAAACTATTCTCTCCCAGGCTTAACGGCCTCCCAGCCCAGCCACGGCCTGCCAGCCCACCAGCATCAGCTCCAGGACTCCTTGCTGGGCCCGCTCACCTCCAGTCTGGTGGACTTGGGGTCCTAAGTGGGGAGGGACTGGGGCCTCAAAGCAGTGACTAGGGGACACTTGTAAATAGAAATCAGGAACGTTTTTGCAGCTTGTTTCTGGGTTCTTTACGCATAAAGGAACGGTGGACTTTCGCAAATATGATTTTTAAAACTCAAAACCAACAGTGATCTCAAGCTTAGTCACCTTCTCTCCGACTCTTTTCACTTTTACATTTCCCCTCCCAGTACAGAAATCAGGAAAAAAAAGAAAAAGAAAAAAAAAAACCCAAACAAACAAGCACCAAGTCACAGTCTTGGTTCAGAGCAACCCATGTGCCTACTTCAGTATCCTTTCGTTTTTTTTTTTCTTTCTCAGTGAATGAGAATTACAGATCAACTGGATTTTAATTATTTCCTTTTAATTTATTTGTGGAAAAATCTTTTGGGATGAAGAAAAGGAAATGAAAAAGAGAGGAGTCAAAATAGTGAAAATAAGAGCCTCTACCCAGGAAGGAAATGATTGCATTCTTAAGGTGATTAGGAAAAATATAATCGCAACTCTTTTTGAAGGGGAAAAATTAAGTTTACATTTTTAATATTTAATGTTAAAGTTGTATGTAGATTAAAATGAAAGAACAGTATTAGGGGGAAAAACAAGTGCCTAAATGTCTTAATACTCTATGTGAGGCAGTTAGAGATAGAAGTGACCATTAGTAATACAACCATTTTTGTCAAATTTAGTGGAGTTTTTTGGTGGTTGTTTGTTTTCTTGGGTTTTTTTTTTATGGCAAACTTTAAAAATGTACCAATGTGAAAATACACTTTCCTGAATACCATTTCTTCTCATGACCTCCAAGAATTCATATCTGTAGCCTACTACTGTTAGGGTTTCTCCTGTTCTTAGTTTCTAGCTTGCAAAAAATATGCAACAAACAAATCTGGCAACTTGGTATTTGTTACTAAAACAGCATGTGTTTTCAGGTTTCTTTTCTATTGTACCTAAACCAGTCTAAATTAAAACTTAGTAGAACACCAGGAGTACGATTCTGTTTCTGAAAGGTGAGTTGTGTATTGCTGTCATTGGGCCCTATTTTTTTTTTTTTAAAACGAACAGTTTTGTTGCTTTCCTACTTAATGGTGGTTATGAATTGCAGGGTACTTTGAAGGCCATCACCTGAACCAAGAGTGGTGACTGAGTTAATTATATGACAGAAAAAAGAGTGAATTTAGCTTTGGGGGTATTTATTTTTTTATTTAGATATGCAGTTTTGTTTACCACTAGGCTCTTCTCAAAAGCATTCATGTGTTAGCTCTTTTGTATTAACAAGTTTATGACAAGACTGTGAAAGTAAAATAATTTATTTGCTTGGGAAAAAAAGGGGGGAAACTTGAACAAGGATAGGAACTTTGTGAGTTAACCTGTACAAATAGCAGACCAGCAGGACAGGAGCTCTTTGCAGTACTGTGAAGTTCAGAAAAATCCCAGTAATTATGTAGACTCCATATTATTTTTGCCTGGGGCAAAAATGATGTATCTTTGTATTTAGCTTTTAAAATTAGTGAAACAAATGGCATTATTTATTAAAATTCTACTCAGGATAACAGGATTGGCTTTCTTGTGCTTTGTAAAATATTGTTCCCCAGAGAGAGTCTATTTATTTCTAATATGTCAGTTTCATAATTTTGATTTTTCCCCATCTTTAAGTGTCACCATTAATGTGATCATTTTCTTTTTTTTACTCTTTCCTGCTCTAATATAGGAGACTGAAGTTGGGGACAGGTGGTTAAGGCCTTATTATTACGAGAGGTTTTTCTTTAATGTCAAATGAATTTGAGTTCAAGGGAGAAAGGGTCACTGTACTTAACTGTAGTTACTTTTACTTATAAAGTCATTTTTTTCCCTCAGTGATGGACAGATGTGCACACAATCACTCCGAGACCATCATTTTGATTGGGAGCTCAGAGTCCCAATCTCCCTTGTTAGTGTTTTGGATCATTAAGTTAGTGTTTATTTAAGTCACTAGGGTGTTTATTCTCCAGGTCTTGGGCCACGGAGAAATGCCACCCTCTGCAGGAGGGGCTCTCACAAGGGATCTCCGCACATTCTTCACATTCACTCCCCAAAACAAACACCCTGCACAAAGATAGCTTTCAATGACCCTGACAGGCTTCAAAGGACACCGCGGAAATCTCCCTGGAAAATAAGGAAGGGCCAATTACTTTAATTTCTTACATGCCCTCTCTTCCTACTCCAAGGACTATCCCCCCACTCTTTCAGCTCTGCTTAGAATAATTTTGGGCTGGTGGAAGGTCTGTCTCCCTGGGTGCGGAACCCACTTCCTGCTCCCTTGGTGAATCTTGGAAATGTCTGCAGATCTGGCTAGGAGTAGAGCGACCAGTCCTGTAAAAGCCCCTGTGATTACTGCTTGTAAACTCGTTAAAAGGACAATTTTCTGTCACAGTCATAAACTCTTTGTAAAATCCCTGGCACTAGATCCAGAGCGCACATATTCCAGATGTGTTTAATAAGAAATTGCACAATACCTCTGCCTCCGCCACCCTCGGCTCAGTCTGGCTAAACCAGGGAGAAGCAGGAGGAGGCGAGAAAGCTGGATATTGCTTTGAGTTTTCTTGGCAATCATTTTAGAGTGATCATTAGGGGGAACTAACCATATATTTTTTTCCTGGAGGAAATCTTCGAGGACCAGCTGTTAAGGGACCTCCAATTTACTTTCCCAGTGTCGCAGTTTAACTGAATCAAAAGCCACTTTTCCTTTCTCCTCTACAGATTTCATAAGGACAGCCAAAAGTAATGAACAACGGTTTATAAATAAAGTATTTTTAGGACAAAACCTTACAGTATTTTGCCAAGTAAAATGAAAAAAAAAAAACATAATAGGCGATTGTTCGGGTACCTACTACCTGATCGCTTTGACCTCTTAGCTGAGAACTAAGCTTCCTAAATACTTGGATGCCAAGGGGCTTGGCCGGCGGTTCCCCAGTTTTTGGCTTAGCAGTTAGAGACTCAGGAGCCTCTAAGGCTCACAAGCTGCGGGCAGAGAGAGAGGTGCCGCTGGGGCCGGTCACCGCCAGTCTTGAACCTATTCTTCAGGCAAGGATAGCTTGCTCTTGACCCCAAACTGAAGTGCAAACTTCCAAAAAGAGGCAGTGACATTGGCGTTTATGAGTGAATTCTGAGTTTGCTGAGCAATGACCCTTGCTACGTCGCTTTCCCCTGCACCCTCAAGACCAGTCTGGCATCTGGCACCGAACCCGCGCGGAGCCGCCCTTCCTCTGCTTTGCCACCGCAGCTGCTGCAGCGGCGCCTGCGGCTAAAGGGGGTTTCGCTCCTACCGTCTCCCCCGCCTGGAGGTCTTTGGTAAAATCTGCAGGCAAAACTCCAGCTTCGAGATCCAGAGGCCTCCGTTCCGTTCAGCGCGTCTCCGGCTGCAGAAAACTTGGGGAGCTCCTCCTTCCACCCCCACACTCCCAAGGCCTCTCTTGCTACTCTGCTCTTCTGCAGCACAGCGGGTCGGTGCGCTGTTTCTCTCTGCTACCGACGTCAACAGCGCAACTCCAGGCGCAGGGCCTAGTGGTCTGGCCAGCGGAGCCTCTTAGAGCAGAGGCAGCGAGGCTGACCTCCAAAGGTCAGGCAATGGAAGAGGCTGTGGCCTGAGCTTCGCGGGACGACGCAGGTGCCGTCCTCCTGGGCCTCTAGTGCCACCTCCAAGCCCAAGTCCGGGTTTCTCTCGCAGTCGTGGAGCTAAGGTCCAGGAAAGGCACGTGAGCGGCGCGGGACACACGACTGCGGGTTTGGCATAGGCCCTGTGGCCCGGGATAAATCCGTCCAAGCCGCCAGCTGCTGCCCCGCTGGCTGCCCACAGGTGTGGATGCACTCTGGTTCTCAGACCCCGCATTTGCACCCAGGGCAGCGGGCTCAGGCCTCAGAGCCTGGTCCCGAGGCTGCCCTTTCTGCTTCAGATACGGCCCGTCTCCTTTGCTTCTTGTAGCCTCGCTTGGCTCTCGACCTGGGCTCTTCTCCCGCACCCCAGCGGAGGGGTGCAGCCAGAGAGGGCGCCCCTTCTTGGACTTGTCGGTAGAATTTCAACAGCGGAGGAGAGCGGCCCTAGTTTGTAGAGTCTCCGGCAGGACGGGATGGAAGCTCGGCTTCCTTGGTGGAGCCTGGTGGGACGTTTTGCCCCAAGGCCGTGGCCCTTGAGCGAGCATGGCCTCTCCCCTAGGCACCACCCGGGGAACCAGCAGGTAGGCACCGGTCGATGCCCGCGGCGCGCTTCAGGCCCAGATGTCAGTGAGCACGCACATTCTATCCTTTGATGAGGTAGGTGATGTTGCATGAGACGGGTGGGTCAGGGTTAAGGTGAGAGTTGCTGATGGTTCATGTGCTTTCTCTGCACTACTTCTCCTTTTTCTGAGTCTTTCCCAGGAGTAGAAGACTAAAACTCTTCTAGACTACCTCTTCCAGCCACCCGAAGCCAGTGGAACCGGTATGCGTGCCCACTTGCCTCCGATGGGGCAATTCGCACTGAGGGCACTGAGGGCTCAGTTTTTTAGCCAGCAGGTATGCTCTGCGACCTTAGGTGGGACTTCTGAGACCTCTCGAGATCATAGTGACCCCTCCCCCAGTCTGATTGGATCCCATAGCTCCATCTTGAAGATTCTCTAAAGAAATGGGTGAGCAGGCAAGGAACGAAAAGAGTCAAAATCGTGGGCTTATCGTCTTCCAGAAAAAGTGCTGCCCTGGAAAGGCCGCGTTTTTCTCTGTTTTAAACCAATTGTACACATACAACTTCGTTCCAGCTGATGAAACTGGAAACCTGTTTTCCCACTGAGGATGACAATCAGTGTTTTTGACGCTGTGGTCCTTTCAGACAGCGAGGAACAACACTGCAGTAGCATTTAAAAACAGAAAAAGAGACTGCTTGAGGTGCATGGAAGCTGGTCTCTTCCCCAATCTGATTTTCAGCTTTTTCTCTTTTAACTTGTTAATGGACAGCTGAGACTCCAGTTCTCAGTGGATAGAGCACAATCACCTTAAAATTTGTGCCTCTCTATTGCTTTGCTAATGGGTGTCTTCCCTCCACCCGTTTTGAGAGAGTGCTCATTGTTTTCCTTTGCCATAAGGTTCAAATATTCTTAAAATTACATATCCACCCTGTGATCAAACAGGAAAATGCACAAAGAAAAACAGACAAAAAAACTAAAACCTAAACGATCTTATCTTTGAAAGAGAAAAAGGTTAATTTCAGATTTAACGTACACTTAAGCACCTGAAATGGCTACCCAATTGTAATTAAAATACTATTTGATGATATTGGCTCTTCGCCTTTCTTTACTGCCATTGGTGGTTGTCGTGAAAATGACAGATAAGTAGACAGTTAGATTCTGGCCATTTACTTACAATAATAAGGAGGCATTGGAAATATATGTCCACTTTCTCCATCTGGTCCCCTGTCCCTCTAATCCTCCCTAATTTAGAAGTTTAATTTTTTATGAGACTGACAGAGGCAAATCCAAATAGAAACACTCATGGATTAACACAAACAAATTTATAATAACTTTCTATAAAATTTATTTTAATTTAGGATTTAACATTGATTATGACTTAAAATGCTATGGATTATTTATAATAGATACATGTTTTGGGGGAGGCAGGATTGTGGCGGTTCAGAATCTGAGTTGATATGCATGTGGGTTCTTAAAGGAAAAAACAGTCCTAGACTACATGTTTTTACTGACATAAGCCAATAAATTGTTTTAGGATTCTTAAAAAACATTGAAACATTCTTTAACATTTCATAGTGCTAGTCAGTCAGCATCTCTGATACAAAATCTGCCAGCCAGTGAGTGAGTCTGTAAAACCGGCTTTCTAGGTGTTCTTTATATTAAGTATTTTTATAAACTCAACTACTCTCCTTTTTCCCCCTTAAGGCATGGCTTCAGCTGCTTTGCAGTGCTTCAGTTCTGAGTTGCCAGTTATCCAAATGATGTAAACACCAGGAAAAGGCAATGGACTGTGAAAAATAAAAATAACAAACCCAACCCAACCCACATAGCTGTGACATCTTTAGTTGGCCTTCACACTGATATTATATTTAAACTGTAAGCATCAGTATGCAATAATGTTCCCCTTAACTTTTGCAGCTTTGTGTGTGTGTGTGTGTGTGTGTGTGTGTGTGTGTGTGGTAGTCATGGGGTTTGGTGTGGTTTGTGGAGGGGAGCAGAAACTTATAATGCTTGTACAGAAAATGCACATTTTGAGGGTGAGGTGGCACAGTCTGCAGTGCCTTGCAAAAGGCAATTTTACCTCTAAGTCAAGGAGGTAGTTACAAGGAAGAAGCATTAGCTCTGTATTTATATAGAATGCTGTGAGTATGAAAGTAGGTAACAAGCATTAAAAAATTAAGCTAGATAGAAAGTCAACATGCTTTCGTATCTATGAAGTAAAAAGAACATTTAAACAATTGGAGCCTTGTCTTCAGATATGTGGTGAATATTTTTTATGCGTTGCTGATGTTATATAAACATGCTCCTTCTAAAGCTGAGTTCTCAATTTTAATTTAAGAATAATATTGCTCAGGGCTCTACCTCTGAGTACAAATAGCTAATCTAAGAAAATCAGTTCTGGGAATCTGGAACCAATGGCTGTTTTCAAAATAAACAGACAAAATCTTCATAAAGAAGGCTAGGAGGATTATTTTTACATACAATATATCCTGATTTCTTACAAAAAAAATCTTTTGTGGAAAAACTAAATTGCAGAATGATAATGTAGGCTTTTACCATATTTCTTTCTTTCTTTCTTTTTTTTTTTTTAAATCAGTCTGATTTAAAGCTCCCAAGCTCTCCTGGTTAACTTTTCCAGCATTAACATATCTTAGAAGCAAATCCGTATGCTTTTCCTCTTTCCCTCTAATTTTTTAATTTTTCTAGAGAGGGAAAGAGATATAGGAAAAAGAAGTGGAACAATATAATATAAAGATATAATTTACTATTTGTATTACAATATTTAATAAGTAGCAGTTAAACAGTTTACATACAACAAAGAACACCAGTCTGCTAACCTTTCTGCTTTGGTCAACTAAGGGCAAGAAGTAACTTTAAAAAAATTTCCTCTGAATTAAATTAGGAATGAAATGAATGGAGGAAATTTTGAAACTGTTTAGATTTTCTAATACAGAGCCAAACATAGATGTTCAACAGATTTGACTCAGAGAATAATTCTGGGGGAGAGGAAACATCAGTTTACAGAAATTTCTTAGAAACTCCTGTTAGGGTAGGATTTTCCTTTTACTAGGATCAAGCTTTACTGCACTGACACCCAGGCAGGAAGGAGATGTTGAATCTACCTCAATTCAGAAGCCACACCAAGGGTCCTTTCAGTAGGCAGAACCAGGTAACTGAAAGATGCCCCATTCTGCCCTGGTTCCCCATGTTCCAAGTCCCACTAAGGTGGGAACGCCATAAACTAAGAAATTGCCAAGTGGAGCAGGATGTAAAGATGCTCCATCCAGCTCTCATTTGGGCACTTTGGTGTGAATGTGTGCATTGGGTTTTCTGAAAATATATTTTTAGTTACCCCTGAGGGAGAAGAAAGAGTTAATTTGTTTTCTGACAGGTTTCACACTGTGGGCAGGTCTGCCAAAAAGAAGGGGAAACAGAGAACAGCCCTATGTTTAATTTTACCTGTTTTCCCATGAGCGATCACCTGCTGCAGGGGTCATGAATAGCAGGTAGCTTCTCTCTCTCCAGGGTTCTGAGAGCTTCGTTTGTTTGGTGACAGCTGAGTGACAAGGCCTGAAACCCGAACCCATCGCCCGGTCTGATGGGGGGATAAAAACCCTGGATGTTCCCTCAAACATTTCAGGAAATGAAAGTTGTAACGCGATCCCTCCTGCGCCCACATCTCCCCCAGCGAACACAAAAGCTCAAAGGAGCCTTCTCGGATTGAATTCGGCCTGGAGTTGATGGAGGGAAAGCGGAGCCTAGCGCGGGGTGGGGGAGAGAAGCGAGAGGGCTGGGGATGCGGCTGGCAGGCTTTCTGAGCCAGGGAAAGAGGAGAGCAGAGGCGAGGCGAGCGAGAGATTGCTGGGCGCGAGAGGCCCAGGCAGTGCCCTGGGCCGGCTTCCACGTCGCGTCCCAAGCGCTCTGAGCTTCCATACAGCTGGGCCAGCTGCCGCCGTCATGGTTACATCTGTCCTTAGGGTCGACCGGGAGTGGGAAGGAAAACCTGCGGCCTGAGGCCCGCGCAGAACCCTGCGGGGTGGCGCGGCCTCTGCATGTGGGCCTGGAGTCCCCAGCCGGCCGCCAAGCGGGCTGGGCCCAAATTTTGCGTCCACGCTGGCCTGGGTGGAGGCTCTGGGCCCCTGCGCTAGCTCTTGAGAGGAAGCGTCCCGGGTGGGCACGGGGTGAGCTGCCGGGATTCGGAGGCCGAGAGGCGACGACGCGCGGGCCTCACTCAGCGCGCTAGCGCTCGGCCGCCCCCATCAGTCAGCAGTATCCATCTGCCTCCGGGCCTCGTCTGTACTGGCAGTGGAAGCTCTCGGCTGGCGGCTGGGAGACGGCGTGGGGATGATGGCAATGGGAGAAAGCTGAGAAGTTCACGCTCCCAGCCCCACGCGCCCAACCGTCCCTTGGTTGTCCTCTCCTGTCAATCAACGCGCCCTGTGCGGGTGCAACCTCAGAGCTGGTAGGAGGAAGTAAAGCCAAGTCCCCTCAACATGAGTTTTTCTCCTTAACTCAGACAGCTGCGACTGCTTTGTTCTCTTACAGAATTTACTTTTTTCTTTCTCCATGAATTCAGGACTTTCCCCGACAGTATAATCAGTCTCTGTCTCCCCAACCTTCATGGGGACTAGGTAGGTGATTCTTTTTCCTTTTTTTAAAAAAAATGTAGAAGCAGCATAATGCATTGTCACAGATCTATCACTTGCACACACTTGCAAATTGTTGTGACTTTGGGCAAGTTATCTAACTCCTCTGAGCCTCATCAGAAAAAATAGGAACTATGATACACAGCAGGGTACTATGACGCTTAAATGAGCTGAAGTATTAAATATAAAGTGCTTGGCACAAAAGACATTTAATGAATAGTAGCTATAATTATAACATGCTTGAAGCCTTCTTAGACTTTCACAAAGCTGCCTGGGAAAATTCCCATGATGCTAGAGTTTCCAGTGAGGGCAGATTATGGCAATTTCCTCCTTTTGTCTGAAACACTGAAAGAAGCCCAGGTTCTTCATTCAGATACAGACCTAAGGTCTTATGAGCCTTTGGGGGTAGCCAAAGCTGAAACATTTCTTGAAGCTCTGAGTCTAGAATATAGAAGCTTAACTCCAGTAATTAAATTATGGAATGATATTTAAATCTATAGTGATTGGATTTTGTCATCTCTGTTGTTTTTCATGATTTCAACGCTTAGGTAGATGCCATCATATATGGTAGAATTACACTGATGAAAAATAAAACCCACTTAAATGTTCCTGAAAATGACAAATTGCTTAGAAGAGAACTAAAGCATTCAGCTGAGTAGGAAATTTAAGGCCCCACCTAAATGTGTCAACATAAGTGTAGAATAAGAACCTACTTTGAAGATTTAATGCCCTGCTGATTTTAACACAGTGCTGGATATAATAGCACCTGATAAATATTTTTTGAATAAATGAATGGGCTGCTGAAATGACAAGAGAGTCTTTAGATAGAATACAATTCCCAGAGTTGGAGTTTTACAGGACCCTCTTGGGTACATTTCTTCTCTTGTGACACTCTGTAATGATCACCAGGGATGAATAGCTCATTTTGACATATTGCACATCCTTCTCTGATTTCAAGGACTTTCTCATTAAAGTATTATTAAAAGCAACAGCTGAAACTTGCTTGGGTGAACGAGGGAGAGAGAGAGTAGACAGAGACAGAGACAGAGACAGAGACAGAGACAGAGACAGAGACTGAGAGACAGACAGAAAATGAACTTCTGGAATTATGTTGGGACTCTCCCCTTAGCCTGATTCAGTGGTAGAACCAACTGAAGGAAAAACCCCAGGAAAGGTAAATGTAAACCTAGAGAGTAGGTGGAGCTGCATGTGGGAGGTGTCTTGAAGGATGGATTTTCATGTACTGCAATCCCTTCACAATGACTTCACTCTCATTACTGGAAGAAGCATTATGTGTTTAGTTTTTTTAACACTACATTTTCCTCCAGCATCTTCATTTTCTTCAAAAGTATCCTAACCAACTAAAAACTACATGTTTACGTTTTTAGTTTAGGGGATCATTCAATTTGTAGTCGATCACCATATAGACTCAGAAAGACTTTAATACTTTTTTTGTTTAAAATTTTATTTTAAATTCACAATTTTTCTTGAGGCAAAATAGATGGAGCAGATGCATGTTTAGAAATTTACCCCAAAGGTCTGTTATATACATATACTCTGCCTTATGCCTGCAGAATTGCACTTGTCCACATAAATGCTTATTTTTGGCAAATACGTGTTTTAACATTCTTTTATTTGAAAGTAAAGATTTGAATGTAAGATGGAAATGGATAGACAAAGTGAGAGTTCAGGCCCATCACTTTTAAGCATGTGTTCTATAATCAGAGAAACATTTGGTAAGAACTATGCCTATACCACTGCTAAATCATTTGTATATTGTGAAATGATTTGCATAGTGCCAGGGCCAGGAGTTCTCAGAATTATGCTTTCTGCCATTGTTTTTAACATGACTGAAATGAAGAAATGTGTAGTATTTTTTTTCTAATTGTTCCAGCATCCACATGTTTAGAAACACAAAAATATGTCCATGTGCACACTCAAAAAAATAAATAAAGAGAAATAAGAAAGAGCATTTTATGCTGAGGAATAAGTTAATTTAAATTAGATTAAACTTTGCAGAGGGTGCTTTGAGGAGGTTTGGGTAGATTCCAAGCTTTAGCATATCATTCAAGAAATGAGAAGCCTTGGGGCATTCCAAAAGGCATGTCCGCTCTAAATCAGCTTTAGTTCATTTCAAATAAAAAAAATATATGACTGAACTTGAAGGCTGGATAAAAAGGGTAGTCTTCTTTCTACCCTGCTGATGTAGCATAGTGAAATAAAATAAGTGTGGAAATCTAGGCCCCTCAATTTTAGAGTTTTTCTAAAGAATTTATATATAAGTGCTGAATCAGTAGCTCCTGTTCAATTACTTAACCTCCATGAAACTGAAGGCTTATTTATCAATATGCTCAGAAGTATAATAACATTCTACTGGAAATTATTTATAACTAAAATGGATTGTCCCTCATGGAGTGCTTATAAGATAACATACTAGATGTTTTCAGTATATTTCATGATGAATGACATTTTATGATTTTAATTATAGGTCAATCTCAAATAACTGACTGGTCCTTAAATTGTTAAAAGCATTTTCTTCTTTTGATTAAGGACAATAAATAAATAAATAAATAAGTCAATTTCTTATAAAATTTAAAGATTTCAACATTAGTTAGCTGAGCTAAACAAGGAATAAAAGGACATACAAGCTTTATTTTACAAAGATCAAGTTTCTGGCATTATATGGTGACAAAATCATGCACATGACAAATGTTATAAAGTACAGTAAAACAAAAGTACCAAATTTTTGTGAAGATATGAGCAAAACTCACAAACAAGACTCCATATTGATTCTAATCTTTTATTACACTTCTTATGAACAACATAAATGAATAAGAAAGACCTATTTTCTTTGTTGCATACTTCCCTTGAGAAGTGTACCAGAGGAATTATGGTAATGAGGATTAGGAGAGTCAAATACTGCTAGCCAGTGGGTATACTGTGGATTGTATTACCTGCAGGAGTGGAGGCAAAATACCCATAAAATAGCCTTTCAGATTCAGTTTGTCTCAAGTTACGTTGTGAAATTCATTGGTTTGGTACAGTTGTATTCCCATTGGCTCTCTAGAATCAAACAAAGTTGGGGTGGGCCTACCCTTGTGCAGAAAGATGTGCAGGTGGTACCAGAGGTTTGGGGGTTTGTGGTTTCCTATGAGAAATTCTTTTGGTGATTGCATCCCCTCCTGGGTAGAGTGGGTAAGAGGCAGAAAGTCCAGAGCCTGATCTCTAGCTTCTTCTTGGTTCACAGGCCAAATTATATTATGAAGACTAGTTTGAAGCAGACTATTATTTGTAATTCCAACATTGACTTTCTTTGACCAAGCACACCAACTGGTTAAAAACTGAAATCATATCTTTTATCTATTAAGAGAAGAGAGTTCTAACATGCCATATTTCTAAGCTGAGAAATAAAACTTCAAGTCCTGACCACATAATTCACCTTAACATTCTTTAGTTCTCTTGGAAGTGGTATCAACAATCCTGATATGCTGGCTGAAATTCAGGTTTAAGACCTCCCTCATGCTCATTTATGTGCTAGGCATAACTGGAAGTGGTATTTATCCTTCATTTCTTTTACTAGACTTTAGTGTGGTATTTTTCTGTGGATGGTTGTTAAGCTGATGGCCAGGGAAGTTTTGAAGACTTTCTGTTAAATATATTTTAATTAATTTAATCTCTTAAGACTGAACAAAAAAATTATAATATCTACACATACTTTTTATGAGAGAAAATATAAACATTGTTGAATTTTTAGTAAATTATTGAGACTATGATACCAATGGCTATACACATACTGTATCTATTTGTCCTACCAGGTTGGTAAATTATTTTAGTAAGAAAAAATCAATACTGGGTTTTATAGGAATCAAAGAATTATTAGGATGAATGAAGTACCATCTTAGACAAAATGCATTCATGGCTCAGCTCAATGTTAAAAAAGGTCTTATGTTGGACCAACTATTTTAGAGATAATAAGCAAGACCAACAGTGAATTTCTAATATCCATAGTTTTTGGTAACATATGAGAAATGAGAGATCCCTGTAACTTATTTAATTTCTTGGCAATTTGATATACGTAATCATTTCTTAAAACCTGTATCCTTCTCTCTCTCTTTTATTTTCTTTCTTCCTGTTTCATACACTTTCATTGCCATTCCAGGTAATTGTCTCTACAAGTGGAAGTAAATACTATCTTTATTAATGATTGATTTATTCATCAACAGTGGATAATTGCTTAAGGCTAGTGGAAGGAGACATTAGAGTTGGTAATGAAGGTGGATTAAAAGGGATAAGATAAAATATTTTCTCTCTTTTTCTGATAAGGTTGTGCTTCTAATTTGCCAAAAATTTGAAAAAAAGGAAAAATGTAATGCAGAAGGAACTAGATGATTGAGTGAACTTTTCTGTGATTGTGCTGCCTGGTTAAACCAATTGCTTTGACTATAGGAAGCAGACATGTCAGCACAGCAATCTCTGCTTAACTTCTGGCTCCTTTGGCTTTCACCAGAAATGAATCCAACTATTTAGATATGCTATCGGTGTTACAATTAAAGTAGAAATTTTGCCTAGAATGAAATTTCAGAAAAAGTGAAATTCATGGTGATGTATGTACAAGCAATGATAATAAAAGTGATGTTTAAAACAATAAACATCTCATGAGATTTCAGACTCAGTAATGTCTTTGTTTATGATGGATGCAGGAGAAAGTGGTGGTGGAATGTACCTTTTGCTTTTATAGGAATATTTTCCTACCTTGAGAATTTGGGGATAGTAAGAAAACCAACAAAGAGAAAAGCCTCTCTCCTCCTGGTAGAATAATTTAAAGTGGCTGTCTCAGAAAGAATCTGTCCATGGTCACTACTAGCTAATTCATAGAATTGAGGTCATATTAATTTTAAAGAGTTGACCAGTTAAATATCTAAAAAAGCTCTCATTTCTAACAATTAGTGGAGAATTATGGTTTAAAATGTTATTTATGAGCAAACAACAAAATGGTTCTTGGGTCAAATGTAGCATTAACAGTGAGAATTTGGCCATAGACTCTAGATGCAACCGTATATGGGATAGCCTTATCTTCCTGTCCAATCTTTCCTGATAAGATTGTGCTGGTGAAAACTGAGAACTCTTCAGGTAGCTGAAATGACTGGCCTTGAGACAGACTGTCCCTGAGAAACGGGAAGCATAATCACACAGAAAAGCATCATGGTAACATCACATGTTTTATAACAAAGGTATAGACTACTTTAATTGAATTGCATGTAATATTTATTATCGCTCATGTTTGGGCAGATAAATATTTTTATTATAAAAATTTTAAAAAGAGCGTCTTTGTTTTTAGATCGTAACTCTAGACCTTTGCTAGGCATGGTTTTCATTAAAAAACTCAAAACAAAAATGCTGCCAGAGCATCCAGGAAGGTGTTAACCATAGTAAATATTCATGAGGTAATGAAGGAAAGATTGTTATCTAACTAGATTTGGTGAATTTATTGGTGTTTAATTGCGTTTTAAACCAAGAAAAACAAATCTAATATAAACAGCGCTATCTTTCTAGAAGAATTGTAGTCATATTGGTTAACAAGTATAAGCATGTGTATGAGCTACGGTTACACTTTTTTAAACCACATTCTTCCAAGTGCCTAAGGTTATGCCTACATAAAACCAGCACCACAATTTTATATATATATAAAAAAACAACTACTCCAAACCCAGTGAAACTAATCATTTGGCAGTCCAGAGAGCAAAATACCTGTTGGACTGAATGATCTAATTTTATAAATAGTTTGTAAATTCAAATTACCATTTTCATCACCTTCTTCTCCCACCCCTAAATTCTACGTCTGTTAAGGTATATTAAAGCTTTTAGGCTGCCAAGGTTCCATTTCTATATTTTTATATTTTTAAATTTCTTTCTATATTTTAAATCAGAACCACATTTTCATCAGAGATCTGCCAAGGAGTACACTAGCAGCCCGAAAGCCTTACTGTACCCAACATGTTGGCAAAATCTATTTATCGAGAGTATAACTTGTACATAATAAATAATTTCCTTTACTGAAATTGTCAAACCTATTGCTTGTCGTCTTGTTAAGAGTTCAGGGTGGCTAGGAAAATTTTTTTTGAGGTTCTAGATAACTTGTGAAAACAGGCTGTAACTTATTGAATAACTATTATTTTTAAGGCTTCAGCACAAGTGTTTAAAGCTTTACCATCACCTTTGATACCCACTCAAAACTCTTCAATATGTATCTTTTAAAAAGACTTTCTGGTATTATTTCTAGAAACAATAATTATGGTCTCAATAAATCCCTTCTAGTCTTATTCAGGAGAGGGTTAGAAAGGCAAGTATAAGCTTTAGTTCAGCACGTTAATTAAACATCAAAGGGTCTAGAACTGGGACTGAAATTCCAATGATATCTCATGGATTCTCAAATTGTCCACTCTTCAGATGGGATCAGTATACAGTGATTTGGAGACTGCGTTTTGTCAACTTCAGAAGCTGGCATTATAGTTCCTTTATGTTTATTCCTCCCCTCCACAAGAACACCTTGACCCCACTGGTTCATCAACAATCTAGGCATATAGTTTTCTGAGTATTTGATACATGTCACTGGAGGGCTCTCAAGTTGTCAGATGTACTGGTTGTGGAGGCTGCTTGTTCTTTGTTTAAGGTTCAGGTAAGAGATTCATTATCAGATTCCAATCACATGCAGGATCCTAGGAGAGTCTCATCAGTCTATATTTTTACAAAGTCTGATTTTTGAACATTTGAACATTCCTCTGCTCCTGTTTTCTGCTGAATCTAATTTCCCTCTGTGTTCTTTTTTTGCTTCTTTATAATACTAAGTTTTATAGCATGGACAGCATCTGAGGGAAGATAAATAGAGGAAGATGATGGACATCTATCATATGAAAGGATGTGTTTTATTCATCTTGGTATGACCAGTGCCCAGCTCATTGCCAAACACTAGATGGTGCTTAGTAAGTGCTTTTTGAATAGATGAAAAGATGATGTTCAAAAATGTAAGGAACAGTGAATGATAAGAACCTTTCTCTTTTTATTGAGTACAGCACAAAAGGGAACAGATAGGCCTTGCGGGGAGAGATTGAGATGAGACTATAAGGAAAAATCATGTGACTCTAAGGAGTCTGGGAGAATTTAAAGAATGGGAGATGGTTATTTTTGAAAAGTTGTATTACCCAGAGTCAAAGCTCTTAGTCAATATTTCTGTACTGATGTTTCACAAGTGTAGTCTGTAGACCACCTGCATCAAAATCCACTGGTATGCTTACTTGCATTTTAAACAAATACCACAAATGATTCTTCCACAAACTAAAATTTGAGAAAAACTGTTCCAATTAATATTCCCATTATATAGCACATGCCATCATTATCCCTTACCTGGATTTCTGCAATAGTACATGTAGTTTCCCCTGCTATACTTGCTCTCTCCAGTGTATTCTCCAAGCAGCAGCAGCCAGAATGAGTTTTGGATTATGTCATTTTTCTGCTTTAAGTCCTACAATGACTTCCTATTACACTTAGAATTAAGTCTAAACTTCTTACTGTGGTCTAGAAGGTCCTGTAAGAACTTTTAAAAAATCTGATTTCACACTCCTTTTCAGGCATCATACTTCAGTCCTAGGAGCTATTAGTGCTTCAAACAAGCCAAAGTCATTCACTCTTCCAAGACTTTATGGACACCATTTCCTCTAACCTTAAAGATCATCTCTCTTCCACCTAATCCTTCCTGCCACTTGAGTGTTACCTTCTCAAAGAGGCCTCTCCTCCAAGACCTAAGTATGGCAGCACAGAGTTAAGGTGTGTATAGCTGCAAATATAAGAAAACCACAACTCAAACTGGCTAAAACAGTAGGGCAGGCTCCAGACATTACCTCTAGGCAGTCTGCTCACAGGAGTCCTCCTGGCTAGACAATCTTCTGTGTGTTCATGTCATCCCTGGTTTGTTTACAAGGGGGTTGCAGCAATTCTAGGCATCTCATCTAGTCACAGCTGCATCCAGAAAGACAAGAGAAACTTTGTCTTCCTGAAGTTCTCAGGATGAAGAAAGCCTTTTTTAGAAGCCTCATCTCCAACATCCTTTTTTTTTGTTTCATTGGCTAGAATTGGTCAAGTGCTAATTTATAAACCAATCACTAGTGGAGCAAGTAGGGTTATTGTGATCAGCCTAGACCAGGTATTCTTATTCAATTTTGTACCAAGCATACCATGGGTAGTTTTGTAAAATTCACAGGCCCCTTCAGAATAATGTTTAATTGCACAATATTGAAATCAACTATAAAGAATTATACTTAACAAAATTACTAAATTTGTGATCTTGTAATATATATTTTTTATTCATCACTATTAAACCCTAATAATAGTTCATAATAATTGGTCTAGTAATAACAAGTGTAATTTTTAAGTAGTGACTAGTATAAGTGATATTTTGAGGTATATATAACTGTAATGTGACTTGAAAATATCTGTGATTTCTATTGGTGACAAAGTCATAGGTACTATAAATATTATTTATAGTATAATTGAAGGAGATGCTAAATTTTTTTAGAGGTTAATTAAAATATAGGTGTGATTTTTTTTCCCCATCTAATATATGGACACCTTGAATCTAACCCAAGGTTAAGAACCCCTGGTCTAGACTAATCATTTGAAGATTAAATAATATCATAAAGAGGTTAAAGTGTAAGCATAGAGCCTAGTACATAGTAGGTTCAAGAAATGATAAGATAAAACACAAACATACACAGAAGCCTTGGGAATCCAAAACCCAAAATAATGTAATTTGAATCAATTCATTTTATCCTAATAAACTAGAAATGCGTTACCAGTGCAATGTATTAATATGCTTCTCCAAAACAATTGCACATATAAATTCCGAAGCAGTTAGAGGAATGGCAAATGAGTAAAACTAACTTGGTGTATGGGTTAGAACCATATCGAGAAATATTCAAAATCACACCAAGCTTATTAAGGTTAATAGTCAGAGACTTTGTCCCATAATGCCATGGTTTGGCATTACCCTTCACTATGATTGATGTACCTGGACTATAGCTCAGTATACATCATGTTGCTGGTACTGGAAAAACCTGAAACAAGGGTTGGCTCTGCATTCTGTGGTGTGGTCACCTTGGCTCAATGCTAGGTGGTTCTGACTTGCACCAGTCATGGTTCTTCATTAAATTCTAGTTACTCACCCTCTTTCCTTGAGAAGGATGTAATTTTGTGATCATTAAGATATCACATTTTGGTCAGGAAGATTAAAGGTCATCTTGACCCACAAGATGGATTGGGGGAGGCAAGACTTTTGCTTTATCCATGTGTGTTTTTTTGGGTGTGGAAGGAGAAATTTCAAGAGATGACTGCTTTCTGATGATCATTCTTGTATAGTCTCTCCATAACAGGGAGTAACTCCATATATTCCAGAGTGTTATTTTATTCTCAGAATTATCCTGGTTTAGTCCTTCAGAGGCATAGTCTCTTATAGGCTAAGCACCAGGGTTTTGGAATCAGACAGACCTTGAGTTCAAATTCTGACTCTGCCATGTACTGTCTGTGTGACTCTGAGCAAATAACTTAACTGTTAATAATAATAATAATAAAATAATAATAATAATAATAATAATAATAAAGACAATAATAAATAGTAGTAGTAGTTGTTGTCATAGTAGCAGTAGTAGTAATAGTAATTACATATTTAGGACTTACTCTTACCAGGCTAAGTACTTTGTATAGACTCTAATTTTCACAAGTCAAAGAAATTGTTTATACTTTTATTCTCACTTTACAGATGAGGAGATGAGGCTACAATAGCTCGTATAACTTGCCTCTAAACTTCATTTTCCTTTCCTGCGGAGCGGAGATAATTGTGCTACCTGCCTCACAGAACTGCTGTAAAGATTAAATTGCTGTATGTTGCAGGTTTTTCAGTGTATGTTATAAGAGCTCAGTAAGTGGCAGTGTTAGTTACTATTAGTACACCTGATCTTATGCAGCTAATAAGACCTTATAGTACTTCTACTTATTTTACTAAGATCAGAGAGTGATTGATTTTTCTTGTTTAGAAAGAGATGATATGGACTAATAATCATAATTAGTGCATGTGACTCAAGGGCAAATAAATTCTAAGCATAGTCCATGATCACAATGATTCCATCCCTTTTGCAAAACAGTTCCTGGGCTTTTATAAACATTATTTGTAGCCACTATTGTCATAGTAAGAGAATCTTTAATAAAGAATGCCTTTTATTTTTCTCTGCTGAATTCATTCTTGTTCAAAATGATTTTGGCTTGCTTTTTAAATATGCACAGTTATATGTGGTTCCTTAATCCTATTCCAAATATTGCCAAATTAGGAAAGAGACGACAGAAATACCATATGCCAAATTACCGTAGACAGTATGGCTTCAACAACAAGCAATTATTTTTCACAGTTCTGGAGGTTGGAAGTCTGAGATTATTAGGGTACCAGCATGTTTGGGTTCTTGGTGAGTGCCCTATTCCTGGTTTACAGAGGGCTGTCTTCTTCTTGTGTTTTCACATGGCAGAAAGAGCAGAGAGCTAATTTGTTGGCCTCTTCTTATAAGGGCACTTAACCCCATTCATGAGAGCTCAACTCTCATGACCTAATCACTTCACAAAGATCCCATCACCAAATACCATTATACTGGGGATTAGATTTAAAAATATTAAATTTGGGAGGGGGGCACAAATATTCAGTCCATAACATCCACAAAAGCTATATTTTTGTGTGGAATTTCTCCATTCTTGGATTACTTTATCTCCCCACTCCCCCCAAAAAAGACATAGATTAACTAGTTGCTTATATCCAATGTCAAAACTTCACTTAAGAAGACAATAGGAGAGAAATTCGTGGTCTTCTACTAAGAAGGCATCTGTCTACTATTTACTGAGTGAAATGAACCAATTTTTTGTGAACAAAGATTTCTCCGACCTGCAGGAAAGCCTTTTGTAGCCTTGGATGTGAGTGCCACCTGCTGGATGCTGTTCACAAACACCTTCCTGTCCCTCAACCCAAGAATGGTGAATCATTGCAGTTCTAAATGGGAAAGTGCCCAAGTAACACCCTTTTGATTTTAGGTCACAGGAATGGCTGTTATGCCATTGGATAAGCACTGAGATTTATGAGAAAAACATACTCAGGAGACAAACTCAATGCAAAAATATTCCACTGAGCTATTGTTGGTAAGCTTGTCTGTTCCAGGAACATAGGAAATAGTTCTCTGTTTATATCATGAGCTCGCTGCGTTTTACACATTGGTGACATAGGTAGTTGTGGATGGCTTCTTACCTTAAGGTAACTGTACCTATATTTTGCAGAAGGGTAGGAAATTAGGAACCCGCTGGCTGTGACTATGTGTTTGTTTTAATGACAAATATATAATTGCATCCTAGAATTTTGGTTTTGCCATCATAGTCCATGTTTAGGGTCTAGAAGAGAAGTGTCCCTTTGCATCACTTTCCTCCAGTGGACTCTGTAAAGATAACTTCACCTGTGACTTATGGGGTAATTCAGTAAAGTGGCACTTACAGGAGCATTGGGATAATAGTAGAATAGCTTTTTAGGAAATAAATACATATTTTAGAAAATAAATATATATCTTGGTCTATTAAGAACTTCATGAAGTTTCAACCAGATGAGTCCTTGGGAAGGACATGAAAATTGCAGAGCGTTGGTTGTGTGTTAGCTACCTGGAGAGGTAGAGGGAAGGGGGCCCTGGAAAAGGGACAGTCATTTAGCCTTCTCCTTGGGTCATTTTAATCACTTTTGCAGAAAAATTAAAGTTCCAGGAGTTGTTCCCTAGGTTATCACTGACCCTAGGATTGTCTTTAGTATATTTATAGAAGTTGGTGACATATATTTCTCTGGCTCCCTTTTCCTAGCATTGAAAACATCATGTATAATTCACAAAAGAATCTGTTAGGCTAAAGCAAAAATTCTCTTTCTTTGTTCCAAAGTCGGTTAATGGCTTTTTGTGGCTAAATTTCTAAACCTACAAAATAGGATTCAGATTTGGAAAAGGCTCAAGATGGATAGAACTTTCTATTTTTATTTCTGGTTATGTCTAGCTCAGGACCCTGAAACACAAGGCTGTTGGAATTCAGTATTTTATGGGAGTAATGACTGATGCTTGGTGAGATTTTCACAGATTTCTAGTTGACAAAAATCTATATTGTGTGAGGTCACATGACATTTGGCACTCTTGTCTTTACCAACAAGAATGCCAAGTTAGAGTACAGAATGGAGATGTCACTGCTTATACAATGGCAAAGTCAGCTCATGAGATTGAGGTACTCTGTCCTTGCTAACGATTATATATTCAGATTTTTGGCTTCTCTTTACATTTGTTTCTTGATTTAACTGTTCTTCACTGAAAGTAAACCCCACTTATTACTTGTTTTTTGGATCTCTCCTGATGTTATATGTTTCTATGTTTCCTGCACTTCTGGTCTGTGGAAACATTTGTCAATTCTTGGATTTGCTTTCTCCAGCTCCTCTACCCTGTGGTACTCAACCCCAGAAATTTTTTTCTTTGCTGTTACTTTAAAATTATTTTAGGTGTTGTTATAGCTGGTTCAGTAGTGGTATCATGTGGATTTGTATCATATCTGTAGCATCTTCTTGATTTTATATTGAATTAATTTTAATGAACATCTCTGCTTTTTCATTGTTGGATTCTCAAAAAATATTGCTGGGCAGAAATTTGGTTCTGAAAATCACAGAGTTTCATAGTCATATGCTACAGAAGTCATCGGGTTTTGCAAAAGAGTTTGAAACAAGATGGGAATGGAAGTGCAAATCTCAGTGGGTTCTTTGTGTTTCATCGCAAAGTTTTGTGGTGAGACCAAGATGAAACCACAAGCTTTGCTGTTGGCCAGACTAGTCCTGGAAGAATGATTGATTTTAAGGTTAGCCAAGGTCAGGCGGAAACTTGGCTTGTTTTGTTCATATGTTCAAACCCCAGACCTACTGAGTTTTGCATAGGTTGGGGTTTCCAAACCAGAAAGTGTTTTGGGGCCCAGCCCAAGGCTGAGGCTTAAAGACTAAGGGTAAGAAAAAGTCGTTCTGTCTTGGTTTACATTTTAGCAATACCAAGGTGAGGGATTTTATCTCCAGTTAATGTATGAAACTTATTTACTTAAACTTTTCTTTGGAAATTTAGAAAACCAAAGCATGTCTTTTCTCCCTGGTTTTCTTCCTCGTAGGAAGACCAGTCTTCTTCTAGAGTCTCTAGACATTTCCACAGGCCACTGGGAGAGATTTATTTCTTGAAAAATTTTTATGGCTGCACTTAGCAGCCTTCATAGACTATATTCAATTTATTTGGCTGAACATTTGGGTAAATCTCTAGGGGTAATGGTAACAATGTTACCTCATCTAAAGAAAAATGGACCTAGGCCAATAGTCTGAAAAAAATCATACAGCTCTTCCAGAATAAGAATTTGAAGAAAATAAAACAGTGAAGTTTAGAACCTAAGATCTGTCTCTCAGTGGAGTAAGTGAAATGTGACACATAAAAAATTCAATCCTTTGTCAACTTGTGGGTAGGCTAAGTTCTGACTAGAGCATCATCAGTTGGTATGAGGTTAGGAATGACTCTAGCTATTCCAGGACCAAGTCTTCTAGGAGGTGGCAAAACCCATCAGGTCAGTCAGGTATGCTTTCAGCCACAAATTATAGATAACCCTTTCACACAGGTTTGAATCTTAAAGGGTGTTATTACTATTATTATTTTTATTTTTGGCAAGAATTCAAAGACTGGCAAGGTGGTTCACTGCTGCATCAGGAACATAGCCCTTTTCCCCTTTTTTCCACCCCATTGCTATCTTTATTCTGGTAACCTTAGGATCTCAAAATGGCTGCTGTTGGTTCCAGACCTCATGACTGTGTTCCAGACAGGAAGAAGAAAAAGGGAACTAAAAGTCAAAGGGCAAATGCTTAAGGGAAAAATGGCGAAAAAAAAACCCATTTTATTAGGAAAACAAGAGCTTATTTTGAAGACTCACCCAACATATTTTCACATGTGTTATAATAGCTAGAACCACTGTGACACATGCCATCTCAGTAGAAAGTGACTAGGTCTAGGTGGCTAGGTTGCAGATATTGGTTGGGTCATTCAGTCAACAATACCTTCCTCAACTAGCTCAAGATAGGTGGTCAACAATATGAGGATACCTTGGAATCACACAAAAGAGCTGGTGTGAAGTATTATTGCTAAGGCAGGTTTCACCTACAAATCAGACCCATAGAATAATGTCCAGTAGAGAGCATTACAGCTAAACTTTGGAGGACTCTCAAAGAGAAGGTGCTCCGTGAAAGTTCATGAAGTCCAGGGGAGTTGGTATCAAATTATCATAAAGTGATTGTGTAAATTAGAATAATTAGAGTTGAATTGATTAAAATGTATTGTTATGAGCTATTGTTGACCATTAAATTTAGCGAATTAGCTAAACCCCACACCTTTCAGGGTCTTAAGGAAACATATCCTCCCTTTTTCTTCCTTCCTTCCTTCTCTCCTTCCCTCCCTCCCTCCCTTCCGCCTTCCTTCCTTCTTTTCTTCCTTTCTTCTGCCTTCCCTTCCTTTCTCTCTCTCTTCCCTTCTGTTCTTTCCTTCCATTCATCCTTTTAAGTTTTTAATCATGAAAAATCCGAGCATACAGAAAAAGAGAAAGAATATGCATTACTCACCATTAAGTTTTAATAAATTTAACACATTTTACTTATCTTTCATATATACAAAGTTGTATAAACACACATGTATATAACTATATATGTATATGTGCAAGTGTGTATATATGTGTACATACAATACACACATCTATAAATCTATCTATCTTTGGGCTACTTAAATAGATTGTAGACTCTTAACCTATAAACACTTGAACATACATCTCTTACAGAGACATTTTTGTCTGGATGTCTAATTGCAGTGCAGATCTGTGGCAAAAAGACTGAAATAAAGACATATGATTTATAAAGAAAGTGAGACAAGAGTAATCTATGAAGCAAGTATGCACAGAACACGGAGTGTCTGTCAGCGCAGGTTTATCCTTAAAGATGATGCTACACTAGTAATTACCTGCAAAACATATGCTCTCTGTATATAAAACACATGAGAGAAAGACATAGCTCAGAAAACATATATTTAATTTTCTAAATAGTAATTTTCTAACTGTATCCTAACTTTGGGGGAGAAAATAGTCAGATTATGAAACATTTTCAAGTTCTTTTACTAAAATTTTCTTTTAAGTTATGAAAAAAATTTAGAGAAAAGTTATTAAATACTCATGTATATGCCACCTAGAATTAAAAATGAAAATTTAGGGGTAACTTTGCATTTTCAAAAGAGAACAGCAAATCTTAATCTTTGAGTGCAAATGTATTAGAGGAAAAGAAATAAAGGTGTTAGTAAGATATTACATAAAAAAGATTGTTTGGAGAATTAAAACAATTGGAGAGAGACAAGTTAGTTTGATTTGTGGAGACTTTAAAAGCCTCAGGATGAAATTACATGAAAAGGGTAAAACAAAGCAAGATAAATTGGTCCCAGGCACTCTTTCACACCTACCTCATGGAGTGATCTACCTTTTTTTCTGCTGTAGGTGTTAAAGTTCCTGACATATTGTTCTGCAAAGTCCAGTCCTCACTGCCGGCTGGTGCTAGTGGCCAGTCCCAGACATCCCTGGAAACTAGGGATGCGCTGCGCCCACATTGCCCCTTTCAGGGACATATCTGTTCCTTCCTCCTCTGTGAGAAGAACAGCTGTGGGAGCCAACCTGCATCAGTGGTGCCTGGGCCTGTAAGATTCCAGCCAAAGCAAGCTCCTTTCAAGTGACTTGTGGTAAAACAAAAACAAACAAATAAACCAGTGGGGCCGACTAAGAATCAAGAGTGAAAAGTGAGATTAGTGGCTCAAGCTCAGTCAACCCGAGGTAGGAATGGATTACAGCATCAGTGCCCAGGATGGGATGGCTGTTTCTAGCCCTCCTTGCATTGCCAAACAACTTGATCCTGGATGTCATCTACCACCACCTTGATAAACAAAGCAGAGAGACCTAGCACTGTGAATTTGGACGTATATTCCTTTCTAAACCACCTTGTTTCAACATTAGGTTTTTAGGCTGCTTAAAAGGATAAGCAAAATTGTTTTCTTCCTTCTTGAATTTGCTACATTCTTATTTTTCCCTAGTTACCCTGTTGTGTCTGCTTTTGCTATCATTTCTCTTATCAAATCTCCACTCTCATGGGCAGCATGTTTATAGCCGGCTAGGCTAGAGGAATAAAAAAGTTTCCCTCATTGGCACTGATTTCCACTGGCATCTCTTAGGAGCTGATATACTCTTTTTCATTATTTATTTCTTCTGACTCTGGAAATCTCCTTTCCTTTTAATTAGGTAAACCTAATCTCAGAGCTCTATTGATGGGAGAGGACTTTCAAAAGCAATATTCAGAGGGTGTGCTTGCCAGAAGGTTAGCCCCAAACACCCAGCTCTTGTATAAGACCATCTGTTCTCTCAGGAACAGGCCTCCATTAACAGACTTTGTTGCTGGAGGGGTTTTTATTCTTTTCTCTTTCAGACTTAGAAGGATGTCTAAAGTGTTTATTATTAGCCTAAACTGAGAGCAAGTGAGTGGCCTTATCATTCAAAAAACAAATACACCTGTTTGGCAGCAGGAACTCTGCCTGGCTTCATGAACCAGGAAAATCAACACTGTATTCAGAACCCAGCCAGTAAATCTGAGGGGCCTGTAAAGTCATGTTGGAGAACGGTTCTTTGTGGAAGAATCCAAACTTCCACAGGCTCAAGGATTCTCACAGGAGAATCACACTTGGCAGTCAGTTGTCTGTACGAGCTTATATATGTGTCCTATGTTACTAAATGTGGAATACAAGAACTCTGATGGGTGGGAACACTTTGAAAAATCAGTAGAGAGGAAACCTAAGGGATAAAGAAAAACTAATATCCTGTGAGTGCTGTCAGGTTGGCACTTCTTTCTGATATCTACCGAGGGCCTCAGCTCTTAACTTTCCTTTTTGCTGAAAAAGGAGCTACTTTAGTTCAAAAACTTTGTCATGCCATTGTCCTGATTTCTTTTCTTCTAGAAATAAAAATGAAATTTAAGGATAACTTTAGTTTTCAAAAGAAAAGGGACATCCCAATACAGCCCACATTTCCCAGGCTGTAACACCCAATAGTCATTCAGTTATTTGACTTATCTTGGACTGCCTGTGAATCTTAAGGTGCTGTGCTAGTATGGATAAAGTGAAAATGCAGTCTGTGGCCCTCGCCCTCTAGAAACTTATCTAGTGGGAGTACAAGATGTATACCATTCAGGCCCCCCATACATTCACTGTCCCTACTCTTTCATCATCAGCCTTGAGGACGTTTTCATATCGGTGGCAGTTTTAGTCACCTACTGCTCCTGTTTCTTTACTCCTATAATTTTAGGCCTTCTTAGATTAGTCCCAGAGAAATATTTCTTTAACAGGTTTGGAGTCACCTGAACAGGTGGACAGTGTTGTCTCCTATTAACTTAGCTGCTTGGATGTGGTTCGATGATTTATCCATGTGGAAGAGATTCCTAGGTCAAGTGTAGAAGTTTGCGTGGGATGAGAAGGATACTGGTTTTGAAGGAATAAAAGCATTCAGGATCTGTTTCAAGAAATTATCCCAAATTAAAGAATTATTGAATGTATGGTTATTAGTATTAATGAATGCAATCAACCAAATTTAGAAGTCACATTTGTCATATTTTCAAACGTGTGATAGCCTGCTAGGGAGTGTATGTTTTGAAACTAGCAGAACTGTGTTCAAATTCTGCTCTGCCATTCAGAGAAGTAACTTGTTAAGCTTCTAAGCCTCTATTTTCACCTCTGCAAAATGAAGATTGGTAATATTCACTTTTGAGAGTGGTATGAAGATTAAGTGAGACAATGTATATAAAACTTTTAATTCCATGCCCCCAGTGCTAATTCTATCCCTGACTTTTTCTATACTTTTCTTCAGAGGATTATGCCTGTATTTTATTTTAGTCCACACTTTTTTTTTTCCCCTGTTCTTGGCTTTTCTCATTGTTTTTGTTCTTATTTTTTCTGGCTGATCTTGTCTCTTTGGTTTCCCCCTCTCTCCTCTCTGTGGATGTTTGTTTTGCCTGTGTTTATTTTTCCACCGTGAACTTTCCTTGAGTTCCTTCTCATTTGCTTTTTTGCAGGCATCTTTTGTTTTACCTGGGTCTCTAGCCCTTTGCACGTTGATGTCAACACTGACTGCTGATTTTGGACTTTGCTGGGGAAAGAAGGGTGGAAGGTGTGGGAAGATAGCTCTTAAGGGGCCTAGAGAAAGAATATTGGTAGGAAGGGGTTGAAGCGGTTAGTTTCTTTGCTATACATATTTTGCAGACATATATTTCAGTTCCTGGCCAGAATTCTGACATTTTTTTCCCCACAAATCCTCAGAGTTTTTTATTCTGCCTTGATTGCACTTTTTCTTCCCTCCCATTTCCCTCTACCAAACTGCAGTGGAGTCAGCTTTCCCCTCCCCAACTTCCTGCTCTCTTGCTTTCTCTGAAACATATTTTACCTATTACTCCTCTTCTCCAACATTTCACTTATGTGGAACACCCACTTGGAAGGGGAGTTGTTCTTGAAGAAGGAGGACATTATTGATTATAACAATAAGGATAATAGTTGCATATAAAGTGCCAATGCTCACACAAGGCCAAAAATAAGAGAGCAGGAACTCATGACCCTTTTCCACTGGGCACAGATTCCTAATAGAATCCTGAGAGTTCAAAAGATAGAGGCAAATTAAGGGAGTGGTGGGTGGTGACAGAAAGGAGAAGCCAGGGAGAATTTCTTGCATTTTAATTTCCACAAACATTTATTCATCGTCTATGCTGAGCCAAGCAGTGTGCTGAGCTCTGGATATCATTTGATGAACAACATACAGAGAAGTTCTATGTCTTTAGTAGTCTTTGATGGTACCAATTGTATTCTAGAGAGTTAAAATTTCTCTGCAACTCTTAAATAATATTTTAAGTTTGGATCTCATTTTCTATCTTGAGGCACCATGGAAGGGGAGCCAGGGCTCCAGTGACAACAATAGATTTTGTCGTGCTGGTGGGCAATGGTTTGTAGCATACCCCTATTACTTTTCACATGTCCTTAAATATTTTTATTGTGGAAATTTTAAGCAAATGTAGAGAGAATAGAAGAAGGAATGTTTACCATCCACAGTTGTCAACATTTTATCAATCTTGCTATATCTCCTCCCTCTTCCACTATTTTTTTGAAATATTTTTATGCAAATTTCAGATATCATGCCATTTCACCTTTTTTTCAGTCTGCATCACAATTAGGTAAAGATTTTTTTTCTCCACATAATCACCATGCCATTATCACATGGAACAAAATCAATAATAATTGTATAATTTCATCTAATACTCATTATACAGGTAAATTTTCCTAGTTATCTCAAAGATGCCTTTTTTATATTTGATTTGTGTGGATGGGGATCAAAACAAAACCCATGCATTACTTTTGATCATTCTGCCTTTTATTTTATTTTATTTTATTTTATTAATTAATTTATTTATTAATTTTTTTTCTCCTCTTTAATTCCCTCCCACTTCACTTCCACCCCTGACCTAGGGATGCTGCTGTCTCTCCTTAAGAACTGGATCTCCGAAGGTGGGGCGTCTCCTCCCACACACTTGCTGAGTGCACCCAGGGCCTGGAGCCTGGGGCCCGAGGCCTGGCACCCAATACCCCTGGTACACTCGGGGGCGGGGGGCCTGGCACACCCAAGGGGCCTGGCATACCCAGGGCCTGGTCCATGACTCCCTGGAACCTGGCTCCCCTGGTGCACTGGGGTGGGGGTGGGGGGAGGCTGGCGCACCTAGGGCACTTCGGGGAGCTGGCATACCTGAGGGGCCTGGTGTACCCAGGGCCTGGTCCGTGACTCCACCTGGGGCGTGAACCGAGGACCTTCTGCGTGGAAAGCAGACATGCTAACCACTACACTATGGAGCCACTCCCATTCTGGCTTTTAAATCTCTTATTCTGTAATAAAAGTCTCCTTTCCGTTTTCCCCCTATATTATTGGTTTTTGTAGGATTTGATGTAGTAGATGCTGAGGTGTGCTGCCCAGATCCCTGCTTGCTGACCAGAGTGCTCATTCCTGTAGCTGCCAGGAATGTGAGTTGCTGATGGCCCAGATTGTGTGTCTAATGACAGGTTGTTTACAGGGCAAGAAGATCTGGCTCTTTTGCTTCAATTTGGGACTGCTATGAAGGACCATCTCAACTCCAGAGCTCCCTGTGGGACTGGCTGAAACCTCAGTTATGACTACATCACAGATCAATTTTTTCCTCTGCCCAATCTCTCTTTTTCAGGTATTTTCCTGAAGCAACTCCTCAGTTAAACTCCCAAACACAAATCTCCATATCAGAATATATTTCTTAGGAAACCTGACCTTGGACAGTTGATACTGCTCCTGGCAAGCAGAATCTAAAATGGGATTTTGGAATTCGATCACCTGTCTATCAGCTGGCAATATAACACCATCACTGGTGGTAGGTGGAATACAGATCACATTCATATGGTGTAGATATGCAATTTTAAACCAACCATTTATACTCCATTTTTCTATCACAAAACATTTCTTCTCCTTTCTTCCCTGTAACTTCTTAAGGAATAATTATTGACATGGCCTCTCTCACTTTTTATTGAAAAAAAGTGTTTTTTTTTTTTTAGGAAACTTTTTATTTTGAGGTAATCATAGATTTACATGCAATTATTATTTCAAGTATATCATATAGAATTATTAACTATAATTACTATGCTGTACATTAAATCCCCAGAACTTATTCATCTTGTAACTGAGTTTGTACACATTGTACCCCTGGCAACCACCTTCCTACTTTCAGGTTCTGTGAAACTGACTTTTTAAAATTCCACATGTGAGATTATATAGTATTTTCTTTCTGTGTCTGGTTAATTTTATCTAGCAAAATGCCCTCCAGGTTCATCCATGTTGATGCAAATGACAAGATTACCTTTCTTTTTTATGATTCTAAGTATCATTAAAGGGGAACAATGAGCCCTGTGACAGGGCTTCCTGATGAAACACAATTGTAAGTACACAGCACTACCTATAAAATATTCTTGCCAAAAAGTCTAATCGATGTTTTATAACTAACTTCTAGATTACAGGAAATGGAGAGTGGCTAAATTAAATGATACCTCAAAGACTCAAACAAATAAGTCCAGAATATGGGACATTCTATGGGACAATTGACCTGGTTTCTACAAGTCAATGGCATGGGGTAAAAAGGAGAAACAGATAAAACAACTAAATACTTGTGTGAACCTTGTTTGGATCATGATTCAAACACAACAACTATAAAAAAAAAAATTTGAGACAATGGTAGAAATTTCATCATAGATTGGATGCTAGATGATACCAGAGAATTATCATTAATTTTGTTAAATATGATAATGGCCTTTTGGTTACATAAGAAAGTGTTCATATTTTTTGGAGATGCTTATTAAAGCACGTAGGGGTAAAATGATGTGTTTAGTTTTTATTTAAAATGCTTCAGCAAAGAAAAAAAAAGAAATAGACGATATAATTGCAAGTGTTGGTAATTCTTGAGTATGAGTGATGTGTATATTGGGAGTTCATTGTCTATTCTTTCTGTTTTTGTGTGTGTTTAAAATTTTTCATAAGAAAAGGAATAGAGAATAGAGCATATTTTCAACTTTGTCTAAAAAACTAGGTCTTAAGTAAGTTTAACATTTATTATAATGTCCAAATTTATATGGAGAAACACTTCTTATAGGGCAAGATGGAATGGTGGAAAGTGCACTGCCTTAGAAGTCAGACAAATGTGGTTTGAATCCTACCTGTACCTCAAGGTCCTGAGGAGGGAGGAGACATGGCTGGAGCAAAATTGACAAGAGCAGGCGTATGGCTGGTTTTTAACATCTGTGTGTGTGTGTGTGTGTGTGTGTGTGTCTCTGTGTGTGTGTGTGTGTGTGTGTGTGTGTGTGTGTGTGTGTGTTTATATTTGAGTCAGCCTGTGTCAAGTTTGGAGCCAGCACATACTTCCTCTGTTTGTCTTTTTGTCTTGTTTTCTCCAATATTATTTCATCAGTCATAATTACTATTTTGTCAACAAGAAATTACCTAAAAGAAAATTGTTGGAAGGTTGTCACTTTTGGAGATCATGCCCTGGAGGCATGTCTGCTATCTCTCCTCTCTCCCTAGGGAGAGGAAGTATAAAGTGAATTGAGGCTGGCTAGTGGAGGTCAGATCATGCAGGGCATTGTAGACTATCCTAAGGCGTTTTGCCTAATCCCAAGAGCAAAGGGGAGTTATCTAAGGATTTTAACAAGATATGCATGTGACATGATTGGCTTTGTGTTCTGAAATGATGCCTCTAGCTAAAGTGAGAACAGATTAGAAGGGGCCAGAGTGGAAGTACTTCGCTCTATTTGGAGGCCCATGCTGTTGTCCCTGTGAGAGACAGAAGTAAAGTAGTGGTGAAGATGGCGGAGAGTCGATGATTTGAGAGACGCTAAAGAGGTAAGATGGACAGGACTTGGTGATATGTTGAATATGGCAGAGTGAGAAGTTGATGTCAAACATGATAGGTTTCTGACTGGTAGAACTAGGTAGATGGTAGATTAATTCACTCACAGATCCCTGGAAGAAGACCAAGTTTTGAGGAGTGAAAGAAATAATGATTTCGGTCTTGGGCACATTGAATTTGAGTTTAATGTGCCTTTGAGACATGCAAGAAGTGATGTTAAGAATGCAGTTCAGTATTAAAATCTGGCGCTCAGATGAGAAAACACTGTAAGTCTATTAGTTTGGTAGGAAAAGGTAGTTCACTTTTGGACTTTTCTATATAATTATGTTACTATTATGGCATTTGCAAGCATTTCACAGCTATATTCCTATGAGAAGCAAGTTTACATATAAACCAAGATAAAGTTTTATTTTATTTGTTTCACAAACGAGCAGGTTCATTTTTACAGGAAAACAGTTACCTTTTTTTCTGCTTTTTATTTTTTATTGGAAATGTTCAGGAATTCTAGCAGTGTCTAAGACTTTTTGTGAGCCAAGTATGCCTTAGTTTTCTCCTATTATTACAGTTTCTCTTTTTTATGATGTGCCAGTTACTAGTTATATCAGCTTTCTGTTGAAGGAGATTGCTCTGGAATTACAATCCAGCAATTTCTAAGCAGAAACGTCTCTCTCCACCCCATTAGAGAAGACCACTAGAGAACTTAATATCTGAGGAGTCAACTCCTAAATATATTTTAGGTGTAGAACAGATTGAAGAAAACTGGTGGGGAGAGTGTGGTGGTGGAGGGGGTGCTATTTCTAATCCTACTTTTAAGAAAGTCAGTAAAATGTTGCTTGTGTAAATAATTTAACTTCTTAAAGAGCTATAATTCCCTCAGAGCCTTTGGGAAACTCAGACATATCCTGAGGTCAATTGTCCAATTTGATTAGTTTGCTTAATTTCCCAGAGAACCCTTTGAAGTGATGCTGTATTTTTAAGTGGGGAAAGGAAGACAGGTTGATGATGCACTAACTAGTCCTTGATAACAGTTAGGAGTTCATCACTCTTCCCTTGCTGCACTTATTTATTCACTTGTAGGTTTTCCTAATCGCTTCTTCATTTTGAAGGCGAGTCTATGGTTTGATCAATAGATGAAAATTTTCAAAGCACTATCTTTGATTTATCTAATTCCTTTCTCTTATTTGATTTCCTATATATAAATTCACTAGAATTTACATGACATCTCTATCAGTGAGTTAGAGAAGATCAGGCGCTATTTCCCCATTTTTAAGTAAGGTAACCAGTGACCCAAAAAGTTAGTGAATATCAGAACCAGAGATGGAACACAGATGTTTTGATTTCTATACTAACAAGGGAAAAAGAAAAGAAAGAAAGATAAAGGATAAAGGGAAGAATAAAAAGATCAGAAAATAAAAGGAAATGAGTCTACTTATTCCCTCAAGAAAATCATTTTTTTTAACATTGTCAGTGTTCCCACTCCTGAGAACACAATGATGTGTGATGCATGGTTACATCATTTAGCCAGGAGCTAAAACTCCAGTGGGAGAGAGAAACCGATAAATATTACAGAACAATGGAAGAATTAAAGAAGGGCCATGAAAGGTACATTGCATAAAATAAATTATAACACAAAATAATTTCTATGATAGTCTCAGTTTTTCAATCCCTAATATCTGATACCTTCTTATTTGTTTCTCTTGAAGTGGATATTATGTGTTATCTGATGTTATTACTTTTCATTCAGGCTCTTTCGTGTCCTCTAGCTATTTTGCCCACATTTTGGCATGAATCTGTAATTTCTCTCAAATGTGTATCCTCTCTTAGCCACATTTGTCCACTGAAGTTGTGAACTCCCATTTTTAATTTATGCTCCCAGAATTATGGGTTTGGAGCAATGTAGGACTTGCAGGTGATCCTATGGCCCTGTCTCCTGGACTCTCCTTGTATCACTATGGCAAACCTGATGGAACACCACATTATGCTACTGGACTTCTAAATAGTGTCTATTTTACCTATACAGGATGGTCAATCCAGGAATAATTAACTAATGGGCTAGATACTAGACCTTTGTTTACATGTTTTAAAAAATATTTTTTGAAAAGATCTTGTTATAGTGTTGAAAAATAGAATTGCCTGGGATTGGGTACAGAAAAGATGTGGTAACTGATGTGACCCACTTAATAAAATACAATTAGCCTTTTTACCTAATACATTCATGCTACTTGTGTGTGTGTGTATACATGTATGTGTATACATGCTATTTGTATGTGTGTACGAATTATCAAGAAACAAACCACTACTACTTCTTTACATTTGAGATGTGATGGCTGATCTATTCTTGAGGTCAATTTTGTAAAAGGAAGTTTGCTTACATATGCATTTTTATTTTAAAAAGCATTTATTGAATGCCTACTATATTCAAAGCACCTTTATATACATGGGAGATATAGAGGTGCCTGGCTCCCAGGGTAGTGGTAAGATTCAAATGAATTAATAAGATGTGTTTATGTGAAAACTGCTTTTAAACTATGAAGTAAATACATTAGTATTGTAACAAAAGAAAATCAATTCATCTTTTCCTATTGTTTGTTTGGCACAAAGGTGAAATCTTTTCAATTTTGTACCTTTTTAAACCCTGGCATATGTAACAGCAGTAAATTGGTCCTGGACTTGGTTCATACTCTTAGATCTAAGAAGTTGTGAAGACTATGGTTGTGACAATGCCATTCATTTTGTCCTCTGTAAACCCACAGAGTTATAATCTTCACTCCAATTGGGGTAGAAGAGGAAGCTGAGACTAGTTTTGCCTTTTGAGTCATGCATACATTTAGTGACTTGGATTTTCATCCTCACTGATTTCTTTTGCAAAATTTTCCTTGCATGTCAGGTGTGGGCAGAGAAACCATGGTAGGACTCTCTCCTCTTGCAAAGCAAAGTGGAGTGTTACTGTCACAACAAATGCACCTTTTCTTTTCTTCTAGTTTTCATAAATGCCCAGGTGCATAAACAGATGTCCTGAGACTATCTGTATCTTGCTCAAGGTTGTAACAATGTCTATATTTTCTATGTTTGTGGGTTGTTTTTTTTTTTTGTCTCCTTTCCTAAATTCTGTTACCTGGCCTACAAACGAAAAAGGCTTATTCTCAAATATAGATAAAGAAAAATATACCTCCATATAGGAAAATCAGTGACAACTCAGCTGGTTTGGCCTTTGTTCACAGTATAAGAATTGTATATTTTGATTATGTTCTGAAATCTTTGGTACAAATTAGTAATGACCTTAGTTGTACTTGGCATTGAAAGCAGCAGAGAGTAAGACACATTTTATTCTACAGAGTAGTTCCAGCTGGTGCTGACTGGAGCCACTTGACTTTTAAACCATGTTTATTACAAAGGTCATCTTACATCATTGCTCTATTGTCCGAGGTTAATTGCCATTTGTTTTTAAATATTATGCAAAAGCGTTGGCTTAGTTGCAGAAATCTTAATTTTGGAGAATCTGACTCTCTTAAGGATGAATAATTAATATCTTGTGAAGTCACATTTCTGAAAGAGAATTCTGAAGTTCTCCGTGACCATTCTTCTTATTTCTCCTAAGTGAATCCTATTTTTAAAAATTCTTGGAGACCACTCTATGTTAAAAAAGAAACAAAAAAATTGAAAGCAAACATGCTTAGGTAAAAGATGGCAAATTTTGTTACATAAAGAGCTTTATATAAATTTATAAGAAAATGATTAAGAATACATAGGTAAGTGGAGAAAGGATATGAACAAGCATTCTACAAAAGAGAGAGATCAATTAATAAGTATGGAAAATCAGTCAGTTTCACATGTGATAGGTATATAATTTTTTTGTTGTTAATATTAATTAAGTTGGAACAGGCTTGAGAAGATTATAAGATGTTGAGTATGCTGAAATAGGTACTGTCTTGCATCATTTGGGGGTGCATAAATTGATAAGATTCTTTTCCAAAGTAAGTTGGAAAACTTTATGAAGATTCTTAAAAATACTCATACTCTTTTTTTTCAAGTAATTCCACTTTTAGGAATCTATTTTAAGAGTATGATGTTACATAAAACACATAATGCACAAATATACTAATTTAAAGGAAAAAATTAGAACCACAATGAACGTGTTCAATAATAGGAAATGAGTCAATAAGCTATGTGTATTTAATACTAAGTTATCACTCAATAATATTGTAATTTTAAATTGCAAAGTCTTTCACAAAAGGACAAATATTTATGATTCCACCTATGTAAGGAATCTAGAGTGGTCAAATTCATAGGGACAGAAAACAGAATTGCCAGGAGCAATTGCCAGGTGATTGCCAGGAACAGGGCATGGGGATGGATAATGGAAAGTTATTATTTAATGGATGTAGAGTTTCAGTATGGGAAGATGAAAAAGTTCTGGAGACAGATAGTGAAGATAGTTGCACAACAGTGTGAATGTACTTATTGTCACCGAATTGTATTAAAAAAATTGATAAAAATGTTAAATTTTATGTTATATATATTTTACTACAATAAAACATTGCAAGGTTTTTATAATAGTACAAGGAATGATTGTTATATGATTTTAGTTTTAAAGAACTGCATATATACTCTGCAAAAGACACTGTCAAGAGAATAAGAAGACAAGCCACAGACTGGGAGAAAATGTTTGCAAATGACATATGGGATAAAGGATGTTATCTACAATATACAAAGAGCTATTAAAACTCAACAATAAGAAAACATGTAGATCAGAAGAAAAAAATACAGATGAGTGAGTCTTAAAGATACAAAAAGATGCATGAAACATGGTGAACAAATGCTGACTGAATAAAACAATAATTATTTTACCAATCCATACTTAATTTTGAGGTAAAAATATCATTTACTAAAAATAAAATGAGAGGTTTAACATCCATCTAATTGGAGTCCAAGACGGGAAGACTAGAAAGAATAGAGGGACCCATTATTCAAAGAGATCTTATCTAATGATTTTCTAGAATTGATTAAGACATAATCTTTAGAATCAGGAGACAAAATGAATCCTAAGGAGGACTTTCAAAAAGCAATTCATAATTAAATATGTCTTGGTTCAACTGTAGAACACTAAAGACAAAAAGTTTATAAAAGCAAGCAGAGAGAAAAGACAACTTACGTACAAAGGGTATGCATGACAATTACATTTGGAGAGGACTTCTCATCACTAACACGGAAACCAAAAAACAATGGAATGATACAGTCAGAGTACTGAGAGAAAATAACTGTCAACAGCAGCTAAGCCATTGTTAAATAAATACACTTTCTAACAAATAAAAACAGATTTTTTTTTTTACCTTTAATAGATACCAAAGGTACTTCTGAAAGAATATACTTCAGGAACAAGGAAAATGTTCTCAAAGCAGGGTATGAGATACAATAAAGAATTGTGAACAAAGAAAAGAAACTGAATGCAAATATTAGATACGACTAACATGTAAGATGGGAGGAGGATGATTCTAATTCAAGTGTTCCTGGTTAAGTAAAGCATAGTCTTCAAGAGCACAGAATATGGAACCAGAGTGCCTGGGTTTTAATCTTACTCTCATAATTTATTATTTATGTAACTTTAGACAAATTACTTAATGTCTCAGGCTTTTCATAACTTGTAAATAAAGTGCTTAGAACAGTTACTAATAAATAGCAGGAACAGTTACTAATAAATAGCAGGCACCCAATTAACATTAATTTTATTATTATAAAGGTCCTGAGATTGTTTAGAGAAAAGTTGACATACTGATTATCTTTAGACATTAACCAAGTATATGAATTAAAAATTTAATGGTAACTAATGAAAGTGCAGAAATAGAGGTTATACTTTTGTCATCACAGTGAGAGAGGAAAAAACCCTTAGTTAATCCAAAATGAGACTGTAAAAGCAAAGAAAAAAAAAGTTTGTAAAAACAGAACATTCAGAAAGTACAAAATAAGATGCTAAACATTTATGACAGAAAAAAGAGATATAAGAAAATATACATGAATCCATTCATTTGTGTAAAAGAACTATAGGAAGGATAAACCAGAAATTAAAGAGATTGGTGGGAAAGGTGTGCAGAAAGTTTGATGAGGGGATGAGAACAGAATAGTAGGCATATGGAAGGAGTGTCACTTCTCTGAATATCTCTTTTTTTATATTTCTGTTAGACTCATAGTAATATTATACATATTCTCAAAAATAAATGATTAAAACCAATCAGGATATCAAAGAGAATTCCAAACAAAGTATAAATAGTTACAGATAAACCTGTTTTACAAATGAATAATATTACCACAATGAAAAGAATGGGGAAGAAAAGAGCTAATATAAATGACTTTGGAATATAATATTTTGACTGGATACTGTAAAGAACTGTATACAATACTGTAACCTAGTAAATTGTTTTTCACAGGTATATGGGTAAGCAATTCCAAAACTGCATTATATGTACACTAAAATAGAATAAATACATATATAGAATATGAAGGCAGTGTTTCTTACAGTTGTAGAAATAAGATATAAATAAGGAAAAGGGGAAGGTGAAAATGAACCTTGTGGTATTGGATTGGAATCAGAGGTATCAGTATGAACTCATTATTTATATATATATATATATATATATATATATATATATATATATATATATATATACAGGGGTCAGCAGTATATATACACAGTGTAATAATTTAACACATCTATTTGAGTGATTGATAGATAAAACAGAGAAAAATAACTATGTGCATAAGAAATTTTAACAATTGATAAGATTGGGCCTGGTGATCAAATATAGAAGCATACATTCAATGATTACAGAATGCACATTTTTCTCAAGCACACACAGAAGGTTGTGGAAAAGTGAACATCAAACAAATCTCAATGTATTTCAAAGAATTAGTAACATACCAATTACATTTTCTGACTATAATGTACTTACATTAGAAGTCAGTTACAAGAAACAACCAACCCTGTTGCTAGAAATATAAATTGATCCAACTACTTTGGAAAACTGTTTGATTATATCAATTAAAGCTGAATATACACATAAAAACTATGACCCCACAATTATTTTATCCTAAAAATGCATGCATATGTTCACCAAAAATATGTACTAGCATGTTGACAGTAGCACTATTCCTAATAGCCCTAAACTGGAAACTACCCATGTCCATCAACAATAGAACAGATAAAGAAATTGTGGTACATTCATTCAATGAAATATTCTACAGCAGGCACAATTAACAAACTACAAGTGTATGCAACAATATGAATGATCTCACAAATAAAAGGCTGAATGAAAGAAGACAAAATAGCTTACATATTGTATGATTTCATTTGTATTAAATACAAATGCAGGCAGCTCTATGCCATTAGAGGTCAGGGTAATGTTTACTCTTGGGGAGGAGGTAGTGATTGGAAGGGAGCACAAAAGTGGCTTCTGAAGTACTGACAAAATTCTGTTTCTCAATTTTGGTGTTGGCGACATGGCTGTATTTAGTTTGTAAAAATTTATTGAGCTGTGCATTTATAATGTGTCCTTTGTGTATGCATATTATTCTTCAATGAAAAGTTAAAATTAAACCCATATGACCCTTACATATTTGGAAATTTAAAAGCATTTACTAAGTAGCTCATGAATAAGAGTACAGTCAAAATGGAAATTTGTAAATGTCTAGAACTACCATAAAGAAAATACTAAAGTTAAAATTCATGAAATACAGCAAAGTAGAGGGAAATGTCTATTTTTGAATGTTAAATTATAAAGAAGGAAAAATTGAAAAATTAATGAGCTAAGCATCTAACTTAAAATAGCAAAAGATTGGTGGAATAAACCCAAATAAAATAGCAGGAAAGAACTAAAAATAAGAGCACACATTAATGAAATAAAAAAAAAGAGAGACAGAGAGATAAAATAGAGAGGATTAACAATGCTAGAAGTTGATTCTTTGGAAAGGCTAATAAAATAGACAAATCTTTGGTAAAACTGAAAATGAAGAAAAAGAGAAAATGAATAAATAGTATTAATAATGAAAAAGATATATAATTCACATTCCACAGAAATTAAAAAGGTAAGAGAACGTTATGAACAATCTTATTCTGATAATTG
Organism: Macroglossus sobrinus; assembly: GCA_004027375.1. Taxonomy (NCBI): domain Eukaryota; kingdom Metazoa; phylum Chordata; class Mammalia; order Chiroptera; family Pteropodidae; genus Macroglossus; species Macroglossus sobrinus. The sequence continues at coordinate 761,495 of PVKZ01000315.1, read as the reverse complement.
AAATTTTCTATGAGAGTAGAACTTAAGGGTTTACACACACATGCGCACACACACACACACACACACACACACACACAGATATGTAATGTAATGGATATGTTAATTTCCCCCCAGTTTTATTGAGAAATAATTGACATGCGTCATTATGCAAGTTTAAGGTTTAAGGTAAGTTTCAGGCCATTCTACCATGCATGAGGTGATATAGCTCACTGTGATTTTAATTTGCAATTCTCTAATAACTAGTGATGTTGAATATCTTTTCATGTACTCTTTAGCCATTCATATATCTTCTTTGGAAAAATGTCTATTCAGGCTGTTTGCCCATTTTTAAATTAGATTAATTTCTTTCTTTTTTTTTTTTTTGCTATTGTATGAGTTCTTTATGTAGTCTGAATAGCAACCTCTTATCAGATATGTGGTTTGCAAATATTTGATGGATATATTAATTCACTCGATGGTGGGAATCCTTTCACGGTATATAATTTATAGCAAATCATCATGTTGTACATATTAAATAAATTACAATTTCCTTTGTCAATTAGAGCTTAATAAAGCCAAAAAAAAGAGAGAGAAGATAAAATCTAAACAGATACTGCCTTTTGAACCACTTGCTATGTTAAACAAGAATTCCAGATGTGCTCTTTATAAGAGACATATCTAAAACATAAAAGACACACATAGCAAAAAGATAGAAAAAAACACATTGGATAAAAGCCATAAGAAAACTAGTGTGGCTATATTACTATCAGATAAAATGGACTTTAAGACAAAAAATCAACTTCTAACTTAATTGCACTATGTTGAGAGATTATGGTATATATGATTTATTAAAGCTTTCTTAATGGCCTAGTACATGAACAATTTTTGAAAATATTACAAAAGTGCTTGATAAAATATATACATTCTCTTTTTGTTGGATGCAGAGCTCTATATTTGTGCATTAAGTATATTAATTGTGCTGCCACTTTTTCTGTCTTTGCTTTTTTTCTATAATAAAAATGAAATAGGAAACAAAGATTCAGTATAGACTAACAAAGCCAAAGGTGATTTTTTGAAACAATGAACAGTAAAAACAAACCACTGATGAGATCTAGAGCAAAAGGGAAAGGATACAATTTTAGGAATGAAAAAAAAACATATGAAGACAAAGTATGGATTGAAAAAGAAGAGAACACTACCAACAACTCTGCCAACAACTCTATGCCAGCAAAATTGAGAAAGACAAAACCCTAGGAAAAACAATTTCTTAGAAAAAATGAAAGGCTTTGAATAGTCTTACACAATTATAGTAGTTGAAATAATTGAAACAATAGTTAAAATCTCCCCATAGAGAAAATAGTGATAGTTTTATGGGAAAGTTCTAATTTTTAAAGAACAGGTAAAATATGCAAATTATTTAGGACAATAGTAATAGAAAGAATACTACCCAATGAATTCTGTAAGGCTAGTATAACATTCAAAATAAAATGAACACAGTATCTGAAAAAAATTGCAAGGTCATTTCACTAATGAAAATAAGTATAATAATCCTAAAATATTAGCAAATTTTTAAAAACCGTATAAAAAAGATAATACAGTACAATCAAGTTGGATTTGTCCCAGTTATGCAAAAATAGTTTAATAAATGTGGAAAAACTCACCATATTTATATATTAAGGAAAAAAACCTCATATGACCATCTTGAAAGTTGCAGAAAAAGCAATCATTAAAGATAAACAGTAAAGAGAAATGAAAGAGAGCCTCTTGATTTTGATAAAAATATTTATCAAATACATAGTACAACATCGCCCTAACTCTGAAAACTTTGGAGAGGGAGAGGCCCTAAAACTGAAGGAACTGAGAAATACAGCCAATAAGAACCAAAGCCGCACAAATATGACCTCATTGGCCATTCCAGCCAGCCCCTAGCCATTTGAGCCATTCTAGCTCAGGCTCCAGATGTGTGAGTTAAGATTCCTTCTTGGACATTTGAGCCCCAGCAGCCATCAGGAAGAGAAAAATAAACTGTCTCTCTGCTGTGCCTTGTACAAATACTGACCCAGTCTCATGAGCAAGAAAAAAATGGTTCTTGTTTTAAAACACTTAAGTTTTGAGGTAGTTATGTAGTGATAGATATTTCAGACACCATCAGTCTAATGCTATATATACATTATTCTTTTAAGCTCCATGACATACAAGATGTGTGTTGTACATATATGAGGGAGAAATGTGTGAGGCCTTTCATCTGAACTTTGCTATATGAAAGTTTTCATTTGCTTGATAGTTTGTATCATATGCTATGGATTATGTGGCAGATAGGTGCCAAGGTGACCCCCAATGATTCCTACCTCCCTGTGTTCATGTCTTTGTGTAATCCCCTTGAATGTAAGCAGAACTTAAGACTTGCCTCTAACATGCATAAATAAAAAGATGATAGGATGCCACTCCCATAATTAGGTTATGCTACGTTGTAAAGGTGATGGGATATCACTCCTGTGATTATGTATTATAGTCTATAAGACTCCATCTTATCAGACTGGAGCTAGAGACTTTCCTTGCCGGATGAATAAATAGTCATATGGAGAGAGCCTACATGTCAAAGAACTATGGGAAGCCTCTAGGACCGGAATGAGACTTCCAGTAAACTGCTAGCAAAAAACTAGGGCTCTCAGTCACGTAGTCACAAGGAAATGAAGTCACCAACAACCTGAAGATCTTGGAAGTGGATTCTTGCCCAGTTGAGCTTCCAAATGAGAATGCAGCCTGGCCAATGCCTTGACTGAAGCTTTGTGAGTCTCTGAGCAGAGGATCCTGTCAAGCTGTGTCTGGACTCCAGATTCATGGACACTGTGAGATAATAAATGTTTTAAGGCAGTAAATTTATGGTAATTTGTCACATAGCAGTAGAACACAAATACAGGAAAGCTTATGTTGGGGTGAGTATTGGTGGAGCATCACCTATGTGTTCAGCAAAGAAGAGCATTACTAGGCAAATAAAAGAGGCTGCACTAAATTGCACACATTATTTCATTCATAGGATATAGCTGGTAGTCATCAGTATGCCTCCTGATTTTGATTTGGAATTAAAGAAAATAGTGAAAATAAACGATTCATTTCAGTAGGTTGAAACTTTAAAATTGAGTTCTGGAGACAGTTGGTACAATATAACATCGGTTTTGTTTGTTTGTGGGTTTTTTGTTTGTTTTGGTTTTGGTTTTGGATTTTTGGTGCTTGATGTCTGAATAAGGCACTTCCATGGATGTTTCTTAGGATTTCTGTTGGCTTATTTCTTTCTGAGTTTTCTGTATCCATGCTCCCAAAATCTAGAAATATTTTTATATTCTAGCCCTGACATATCAGATGCAGAATTCCATACTCTCCTGGTTTCCACATGAAAGCCATTAACAACAAATGTTTTATGATTTTTTGGAGGAGTGATAAGGATGGTATCCTTTTCCTGAAGGTCTGGAGAGAATCAGAGTGTGGAGTTGTGAATATGCAATGCCCTGTCCAACATTATCTTGCTGGGTCTTCCCTCTCTTGTTCTCAGTTGCTGTCTGTCTGTTTCGGGAGCAATTTAGTAGTTTCTCTCTTCCTCTCCCCCAGAGAATTTCTGCCCTCCTTTTAGGTCCACTCAAGATCTTAGCTTCTATCTGAAATTCCAAGTAAGTATTTTATATGTGGCAGACTCTGTCACTTGTCTACCTAATATCTATTCACCCCTTTTTCTTATCAAAAAACTCAGATAAAGTATTAGCTTTCTTAAGCCAATAAGATGTATGTATGCTATATGGAGCTTTAGGGAAAACTATGATTTCCTGATATAAAGGGAAATACACAGATGGTATTTCCCTTTTGCCCTCTCCCCTTCTTCCCACTTAGACAGATCCAGTGGTTCATAAGGCTGCCGCCACCTGGTAATGTTGGAGGTGAATGGTAGAGCAGGAAAATAGTAGGACAACCTTGAAACTTTGTTGAGCTGCTTCACTTGCCCTGGTTATCAACCTCTGGACCTATTGTCATGGGAGAGAACAAAATCTCATATTTAATTAAGTCATTGTGTCTGTTATGTCATCCTGGTTAATGGAGTGCTCTTCCTGAAAGGAGTTCTGGTGAGAAGTTTATTTTCCTTTCTACTTGTATTTTTCTCTTTTCTGAAAGGCTTATTTTGAATAATTGAAATAAAATTGTTCCATTTCATTCCCTCCTTAAGACCTCCCTCAGCATGGTGATTTATCTCAAAGAAACAAAAACCTGGCTTCAAAAAGTAATGATGGTGTTTATTGGAGCCTCTTGAATACAGGAAGAATGGCCATATGTAGCTCATAGCAAAACTTGCCCCAAATTTCTCTCCAACGTCAGACATTGAGCTATACATCTCCCCATCTCTCTTTGCTAACTCCTCCTCAGAATTGTCCACCTTTCTTTCATCCTCTTCCTGCTGCCTTTGAGTTGGATCTTTTCTTCAAGAGAAGCTTCATGCCACCACTTAAGTAAATCAATCTATTCCCTTCTCTCTTTCTTAATTTTTCAGCTTTACCTATTAGCTCTGGAAACACATCAAAGAATTTAGGTATAGTCAGACTTATCCTCAGAAGGCAGCTGGTGAAGAGAGCTGTGAAGAGAAATACTTGAATATTTCCCCCCATGTATTATTAGTCAGGGTTATCCAGAGAAACAAAACCAATAGGATTGATTAGTTGGTTAGCTGACTAATTGATTTAGGATAAAGAATTGGCTCATGTGATTATGGAGGCTGACAAGTTCCAATATCTGCAGTTGGCAAGCTGGAGTCCCAGGAGAGCTAGTGGCTGAAGAAGCAAGAAGAGCCAGTGTTTCAGTTTGAGTCAAAGGCTGAAAAAAAAAAAAAAAAAAGATGTCCCAGCCCTCAGGTAGTCAGGCAGAAGGAGTTCCCCTCTACTCAAGAAAGGATCAGCCATTTTGTTCTATTCAGACCTTCAACTGATTAGGTGGGCCCACTCACATTAGAAAGAGCAATCTGCTTTACTCAGTTAACTGATTCAAATGCTAATGTCATCCAGACACACCCTCACAGACACACCCTGAATAATATTTAATCAAATATCTGAGCACATGTGGCTCAGTCAACTTGGTACATAAAATTAACTGTCACACCCTATCATGTTTGTACCTTTCACACAGCTCTCTGCAATATGCGCCAACTCTCCAGACTCATTTCTTCTCACTTCCATCCTTCTGCCCTTCCTCCTTTCACACTAGACTGTTGGTTCTACATCCTGGAGTAGACTTTTTTCTCCCCACCTTTTCCATCTTCAAACCTCTGTTTTAAGACTTAGCTCAAATGTCACTTCAACATATTTATGGTTCCTCTCATCCCCAACCCCAACAGCATTTCTTATAGTCTTGCCCAACAACAAAGGTATTTGTTTGCTTTTTCTCCTGTTTTCTCTCCTTGAAAAATACTATTAATTATTATAATAAAAACATTTCTGAAAAAGCAACACCAAGCACCACATGCATTCCAAGCCTGTTTTTTGTTACCAGATTTGCTTTCCACACATTATTCTCGCCATGAGCATGAAGTTACGGTGCCCTTCTTATGACGGGATATAGTTGGCTCTGCTTTGTGGTTGGTGCTGCCAACCTCTGGATTAAATAATAAAGAGCCAATTGTATATTTCCGGGTTATGCCATTTAATCAGGATTTTTAAAAAATGTATACAGTAATGGAATCTGTAAATATATTTATAATTAATGCTATTTTCATTTCACTGGAGTAAAAATGTGGATTATGAAGGGAAAACTATTTTAATATTTCTTTTGTAAAAATGAGCGATTTTCCACTTAGATTCTCATTACTCAATAACCCACCCCTAAAAAAAATGATCATAACTGCCTGTTGGATAAAGGGGGATCAGTCAACTCTAATATATAATTTTAGTAAAAACTAAAAAATAATTAAATAATAGGATATTTTCCACATTACCATATATAAATAAATGTAGTGTCTTTAAGTTCTATACATTGCAATATAAGAAAAAGGTCCTGAAATGAGGTAATTCTTATAATTTAATCCCTTCTCAAAAATTTTCTTGCAGAAATCTTTTAAAATGTGCTATTGTGAAGAGAGATATTTACCTTGGAGGAAAATAAATCAGCATCTAAATAGCCACTTTCTATAAATCATGGCATTTTCAAAGCAAAATCACAGTTCTTTCACCATATTTTTAATAAATAAAATTAAATAAATTACATATCACAAAGCTCTTTGGGATGGGAAAGGCCATAAATTGGGCATTTAAATGGAAAGTAGAAATTTCCAAGAGGATTCCATGGTACCAGACCTGTCCATATACAAGACCAGCTTCTTTGGGGCCAAGAAGCTGAACTCACTAGGAGACTTTTGCACTGAGGGAACAGTGCTTAAATAGTAAGCTGCCTGTTATGAAACAGTTTAAAGAAGTCTTCCAGAAAAAATATAAGAAATCTGCTATGTATTCAGAAATGATCTTTCCCAGATATAGAAGGGACATTACTTGCAAACCTAAAATATTTTGGAAGAGAAGTCATTGGCTCATATCCACTAAATTAGGACATTTCAGGAGTCCTTTCCCTGGTTGGCATAGAGAATAACTTCTATTTCAAGAAAAGTCTGGTATTCCAATCAGAAACAAAAGGTATTCCTTTTGGCTTTTACATTCTTTTTGGTGACTTGATATATCAATTCAGAGTATTTTGAGAAAGAAGAGTTAGAGCTATAGAATTCAAATCGAAGTGTCTTTCGCCAAATTGGATTGACCTTGGACAAGTCATTTACCACTTTGGGCCTAGGTTTTTTTCACTCTGTTATATTTAAGTAAGTTGGACAGGATTTCATATTTGTTGCTCTGGTAGAAGAGAAAAATGTGTCCTTGGCTGGAGAAGTAGGAGGTGATGTGGTAATCTTATGTTTCTATTTTTAGCTATTAAAGACTTGTTTTCTTAACCAGAAAGTTAGGATGATGATATGTATTTGTCGAGAATTTGATCAATGAATGAGCAACAACAATAGACATGCAAATTATTGCTTCTATGTGACTTTCAAAGGATCATAGGGACAACTCTACCTCTAATTATATGTCGCTTAGATATGGCACTTTTCATTAGAGGATGTCAAAGTGTTTTGCAAACATTAATTAAGACTTGCATCTTCCCTGTGAAGTGAATATAATTATTTTCCTGGTACACAGAGCAGCAAACTGAGATACTGAACATTTTAGAAGCTGCCCAAGATTCCCTGCTGAACAGTGTCATCAAGAGCCAGAGGGGTTATTTATAAGTTACTTACTCTAACCTGCAACACTATATCATTACTTGGTAGAGGTCAAGTTATTAAAAAACTTTTGAAAGGAGTCCAGTCAGCTTTGGTGCCACTGGCCGAAGTTCTCAGATGCATTAGAATTCATCTTCTATGCAGAAATGAAGGCAACCCTAAGTGAAGGACGGAAAGTTACCAAGAGACTGACTGGTTCTGTCTTTTCTTCAGAAGTTGCTGTCTTCATTCCCAGCTGCTATGTTCGGTAGATTTTATGGCATTAGGTGGAGTTTATATAGCAGGGTTTCTGAGGCATAGGGATATACTTCCCCAGGTATTACTGTGAATACCCCTGGAGGATTCAAGGTCTAAGTGGAACTGGCTAAGGGTTGGATAAATGGTCCCTTTTCTGCATAATCTCACTTTTCACAAAAGTACAAAAAATCTGAATCACTCCAGAGACTACTGGAATAACCCCTGAATACCTTATAGGACTATTGAAACAACACCCCCCACACACACACACTTTTTCCCTACAGATGCTTAACATGGGATGATATTGCTCACGAATGTTCACTTGGTGGCTGTGAGGAGAAATGACTGACAGACAAAAATAGTAGTTATGATGGATTTTATTTTTTTCTTCTTTTCTCATTGCCTCACTCCTGGACCACTGCCTCCTCATTAGGTTTGTCATATTTAGTAGTTCTTTCTTCAGTCTATCCTATGCACAACTGCCAGATTTGTTTCAAGCACTGCTTTCATGGTACATCTCTTCTTAGAAATCTCCCATGGCTCTTCATTGCACAACAGCATCACCAGTAACAGCAATATATGTAAGCTGAGTCCTTAATTATGAGTAGACATTGTGCTAAGGGCTTTACATATCTTATTTTTATTTAATTTTAAATATTTCTGTATAATTTTGAAGACCCCTCCAAAACTAGATCCTACCCTCCTTTTCCAATTGTATTTTCTCCTGACATGATCTCTCTTTTCTGGTGAGACAGTGTCTCATTTCTGTGCTTCCTACCCCCGCACCTTGCCACCCCTGGTCTGAATGCCATTCTCATTACCCTTGGCTCATTCTGTCTCCCACTCATTAAAGTGTTTTCCACTTTTCTCTGCCCATCTGATTCATCTTTCAAGGAACAGCTCAAGTCCCACTTCAAGACGTCTATCAACAATTCTGTTTTCCTTCTATATACAATTTACTGTTGTCCTGTTATATAATTACGACTCAATTATCAGACAATCTATTTTCTGATAGACTATCAGGACATACTGAGTACCAATGTTCAAGATGTTCCTTGATCCCTTCATTTTCTCTTGGATCATCATCTCTTTTTAGACCTGATTTCTATATCAGGCAGGATAGGCTAAGGTATGCTGCAGTAATAAATAGGCTTCAATTTTAATAGCTTATAACAACAAAGGTTTATTTGCTATCTATATTACACATCTATTATAAGTTGCCTAGAGACTCTACTTTATGTCTCCTTGTTCTGAAACTGAGGATGATCGAGGAGGAACATCTGGAGCACTGCCTAATGCAGTGACAGGACAAAAAAGATGTGGCTAATAGTGCACTAGCTTTTGAAGCCAGACTTATGTGTCTTCTCACTTTTCTTGGTCAAAACAAGTTCCACGGTCATGCCTACCTTTAAGGGGTATAGGGAAGTACAATTCTATCATGTACTTGACAGAAAGGAAACTAGAATATTTGCTAGAAATTCTGAAGACTAATACAACTTCCTTTTCCATGTAGCCCTAGAACAGTATCCCATTCTGATCATATCCCATTATAAAAGCTATCTTTTATGTCAGAATTTAGTATACAATACATATGTTCACTAAATTTATTTTATGACCTACTGATGAACTGTAACCCAGGATTTGAAAAATACCAACCTAGAAGCCATGGGCCCAGCACCCTCAACACTTTCCCACTGCAAATCCCCAAATTTTTCTCATTTAAAATCCCGACCCATACATCCACCTTATCTATTATCTATACCCTTGCTGCTAAGTACTGCTGGTGAAAACTCATATACTTGTGGTTGAGACAATATATTTGTAGAGGTCTGATCCCCATAATTGTGTGATTTCATCCAGCAGCTCTTTGTGTGTTCTATCTATCCTCCTCTTCTCTCTGTAAAAACGCATGTGTGGGAATGCTCCTTCAACTTCTCACCTCTTGTATATAACCTTATCTGCATTTCTTCTCACTTCCCTTTGTCTGGTCTCAGAGAAGGAGATGCTACAGTATGACATTTTAAGTGCTTTTATTATTTATTCAGGTGTTCATCTGCTTCCTTCAGGAGCAGTTCTATGTCATTGGGCTTGCATTCTAATTATCCTACCAGTTCTACCTCTTTCTGGCTGCTGGACTAAAAATAGTATTATTTTTCTCTTGGGTTCATTTGGTGCTCAAACCTGATTGCTGGTGTATTCTTACATGGCAGGAATTCTGCAGAAAGTGCAAAGCAAATTCATCTTTGGCCCAGCAACAAGCCCCTCCTCAGGTACCCAGAAGAGGCCTTCTGCTCTCTGCCTTCCTAGCTTGAAGGTCAGGAAAAATTAGCCTTAACTTTGCCCCTCTCCTGGCTTTGAGTTCAAAAAGATCAAATTTGGGGTCAAGGTAGGCTATCCCAGAAGCCACTGTTTCCTGAATGCCAAGTTCTTCCCAGTATCCACTGCCTCTGGTCCTCCCCCTTCAGTCTGGTTCACAGGGGAGGAAGTCTCATACCAGGTCACTCCTCCAAAAGCCTGTATGGCTAAGGCCTCACCTACATCCTGTTTTTGGCAAAGGCAACCATTCACCTCCTAGTTGCCACATCCCTTGGAGTCTTCATGGTTCTCAGGTCTCTCTTGACCTCTCATCAGCATTATTCTTGCTGACCACTCCCTTTGACTCTTCCTTTGGCTTCCATGACAATACTCTCTTCTAGTCCTTCTCTTATTTTCATGATTCTTCCTAGTCTTCTCTTCTGGCTTTTTCATCTCTTCTATGCTCTTCATTTTGGTGTCACCCATAGTCCTGTCCTTTTCTCACTTAGCTTTCTGTTCCCTGGGTAATCTCATCTAAGCTTTTAACTTCTGTATTTAGCCACCTGTGTATGAATGACTCCCAAATTCAGGTCTCTAACCCACATATGTCTTTAAAACACCAGATTCATTTATGCAACTGCTAACAGGACATTTCCACCTGGGAATTCCATAGGCATTCTGACCACAGCATTCCAAAACAAAAGGTAATTTCTGTCAGAAGTAGTACCCCTGAGTATAGCTCAGAGGTCAGCAAACTAAAGCTCATGTGCCAAATATGGCCTGCTGCCTGTTTTTTATATGGCCTGAGAACTAAGAATGGTTTTTACATTTTTAAATGATTGGAAAAATCAAAAGAATAATATTTCATAAGACATGAAATATAATTTTATGAGAAGAGTTTTATTGTAACAGTCCCACCCATTTGATTATTTTATTGTTTATGTTTGGCTATAGTTTTCCACTACAATGACAGAGATGTGTAGTTAAAACAGAGATCAAATCGCTCACAAAACCTAAAATATTTACTATCTTGCCCTTTACAGAAAAAGTTTTCTGGCCCCTGGTGTAGCTAAACAGACCTAGCTTTGAGTTTCAGCTCTGCCACTTGTTCACCATGTAACCTGGACATATTACGTCTCTTAATCATAGTTTCTTCACCTATAAAATGAGAATAATTATATTTATTGCTTAAGTTTTTTTTGTAGATTAAATGAGATAAAGGATATAAGACACTTGGCACTTGATATATATATTACCTCATGAATGTTAACTATTGTTATTTCCCCAAACTCACTCTTCCTCTTGTTTTTTTCTATCTTTGTGACAGCTGCATGGTCTACCAGTCACTCAAGCCAGAAACTTCAAAGTCATTCTAGGTTTTACATCTTATTTGTTGTTGATTTTACCTTCTCTAAATCTAAGATGTCCATCCTATTTTCTTCAAGTCCACTGCTATGGTCTTAGTTCAGACCCTAATTTTCTCTTTCCTGGACCATCTCTTAACTTGTCTGCCTGACTCAGAACTTGTCTCCATTATTCTGTTTTCTATGCTACAATTTGAGTATTTTAAAATAAAGATCTTGTCACGTTACTTTCAATATTAAAACCATATAAGGACTCTTCATTGTCTGCATGATAAAGCCTAAACACCACTCACCATCCTCCATTGTCAGCCTCAGCTTGCACCGTGCCCACCTTGGACACCATGCACCAACCTTGTAATGGCTTTAAATTTGAAAGGCAGCCTGGAATTCCCTTCTCAATCCTGTCAATCCAGACAGCTTCTATTTCACTTTCAACATTTAACTCTAGCATCACTGCCACTATGAAATAAGCCTTTTTTTTTTTTATTCTCGCCTCCCTCCATTCTCCTGCAGAATTGAGCACTCCCTTTGTGTTCTCATGGATCTTTATGTTATTCAATCACAGCATGTAATTGTGATGTTAAGTTATAAGCTCCTTGAGACCAGGATCCATATTCAAATCCCAGAGTCTAGTAGTGTTTGACACACTACAAAATTTTATGAATGTTTATCAAAAGAAAAGATGAACAAATACCCACAAATGTGTAGTAATGACACACACAGACACCCAAATGACCATTTATCTGCCTGTCTTTTCCCTCTGTGATTTTTCAAAAGATCTAAGTGGTTCTTAAAGAATGGTCTTTCTGACCAGCATCACCTGGGAATTAGTTAGAAATGCAGATTCTTAGTCCCTATCCCACATTTCCAGAATCAGAATCTCTGGAGGTAGGGCCCAGGCAACTGTTTCAATAAGCCCTCCAGGTAATTTAGATAATGCTAAAGTTTGAGAACCACTGCCCTAGATTAGTTTTTGTCAGATGTGACTGTGGATCACCTGTATTAGAACCAGCTAGGCTGATTGCTGAAGCTAAAGATGCCAAGCCCTATCCTGTGTTCTCTGGGTGCATGCATGACATAGCTGTGGTTTCAACCCTTGCTGCACATTAGAAGTACCTGGGAAAGACTTGAAGGAATAATCAGTGCTCTCATTTATTCCCAGAGATTCTGATTCTTTGGGTTTGGTGTGAGATCTGGCATGTTTTTTTTTTAAAAAAACTTCCCAGGTGATAAAAAATATACTAGGACCCCTGCACTATGCTCTGTTAGTATGGGTGCTGGGGTCTGACAACTCAACTTCTAGTCTGAGCAGTATGACTTTGGGCAAGTTAACTTTGTTTCAGTTTCTTGTCTGTCATGAGAATTAAATAATATAAATGTGTAAAGTGCTTAACATAGGGTCTGGCTCATAGCAAGCCCTTAATAAAAGTTAACTATTTTTCATTAATGAAAATAGTGGTTATTTAAGAACTAATATTTAAGAATCATGGAGCCAGAGAGTAGCCTTATTCCCTGAAACTGATTGAGTACTAGTGGACTTACTTTGCTTTTCATATGATTTAATCAGGAACCATATAAATCCTTCAATTTTCAGGTGTCCCATTTCATCCAGGTAATCACCCCATTTAGTACTGATGGTGGTGACAAACTACAGGCGTACCTGAGGAGATACACAACTTTGGAAGTACTTTAAAAGCGTATCTCATGATCTGTTGCTCAGAAGTGTTTCATAGATGTGTATTTTCTTCCTAACTAGATTCCAAGTCTTGTGGGCAGGGCTTGAATCTTGTATTTGGTTTTCATATCATAGTCCGTATCAGAGTGCTAGATGTACAGAGACCCTCAACTTGACTGAAATGTAAGCTCCACACACGCCAATCTCAGTCTTGCCTGGTGTGATCCTGATTAGACTCTCTGAGTCCACTGTGTCTTGATTTCCTCATCTGAGAAAGGGAGGGAGTTAGTTATTTCATTTTACTTTGCAGAGCTGCTATGAAAAAAAAAATGTCCACACAGCACCTCAGCATTTCTAGTATGCCTTCAATTTGCCATAATTCGAAGAAAACAGACACAAAGTTTCCCCACAGCTGATGCTGAAGCTCTGAGTATCTATCTTGGAGTGACATTGCTGGTATCTCCATATGTCTTAGGTTAGCCTTTCTTCACTGTGACATTTCATTGTGAATGTTCATTTTAATATGAATTGTATAAATACCCAATTATAGAAAGAATTAAGTTTTCAGACACAGTTGCTTTTTAAGACTCACTCTTGCCCTTTTATCTTCCTCCTCTTGAAATTCCAAAAGACATCTCTAAGATTTAGTTGGCACCTTTAAAAAAGAAAGATAATAATTAATTATAGAAACACAAAGGGCCACTGTATAAATCTCATATTCTTTGCAGATTAAGAATATGTTAAACAGATGAAGATTTTGATCTTTGTCGATGGTTAAATACATAAATCTTATTTCCAGGACACTAGTGTAGTTGTTTAAGCAATTAGGGCTTTGTAATGATGCCATGTACATTATTTTTATCATCAAATCCCCTTAGAAATGATTGTCACCTTTGAAGACTTTCAGTCAGAAATCAATATATCAGAGAGTATTCTCTTTGACCTGTCATTAAAGCAGAACTTTGAGAGTCAAAAGTGGCCTGGAGTTATTCTAAAACTTACCTCTCTTCACTATAATTACGTTCTGTACCTTTCTCTATCTTTACTTCAAACATAGAGCATTGTTCTTAAATTTTTATATATAGTTATTATAGTGCTTCAGACAGCTGGTTTTTATTTTAGTCAGAATTAGTCACACTGTTTTCTGGCCTTGGAACTTGCAAGAGTTTTGGATGGAGAGACTGTTCTTGGAGGCTGAGGCCTGTATAATTTTGTTAAAGTTTTTTTGGCTTGCTGAATTCATTGCTATGGTTCTTAACAGATGAAGGGTGTGTGTAAATTGGCTATAATTTCTTTGTTGTATCAGGCAAAACTCTCCACTGAATGACTTTTAATTAGGTTTATTTACTTTCTGAATTTTAGAGCACTACAGAGGACTCCTAGAAAGAGGATGGGTAGGTCTGAGAACTCTTAGATTGTTTTATTACTATTAAGATTCCCCTAAATACCTCTAACTCTTTACTGATATAATATATAGGATTTTCTTTAGGTATATGAGCATTTGTAGGATGATTCTGCTATATTTGTTTGTGTTAGGGCTTAGATTATCTATTTAAAAAGTTCTCATTTATATCATAATTTATCCTTCATCTAAGTCAATTAGGAATCACATAATTTTTCACCATTGAAACTTTCAGTGTACTTTTGTATTTAAAAGTTGATTTAATTTTTGTATTTGATCAAATTATAATGGTAAGTCTTGCCACTGGTGAGTCTCCATAGGTTGACCTACAGAGCTAGTTGGTGGAAAACATTTAGTATTGATGTTATGGCTGGTTTGTTTTCCCATCTAAAAATTCCAATGAGTTTTTCCATTTGTCAGACATTTGCTGAGTCTCTGCCATGTGCCAACCCCCCTGCTAAAGCCTGGGGTACCCTGAAAATGCAGAGATGGACAACAGTCTCTTCTCTCAAGAGCTCACAGTTAAGAGCATGTCAGGTAAGTAAAGGAATGGTCCAGTACAACGTGCTAGAGGCTGTGCTAGAGACTGTACTTCTGTTGTTTCTTCCTTCTTGCTAGAGGAAGTCAGGGATGGTCTTTCTGGTCTTTCTCCACCTGCAGCCATTCCTGAAAACTAATGAAGATTCCCTGATTCAGAGAACAGAAGGGTGTAGGCTTCCAGTTGGTCCTTGAGGAAACAAAACAAAACAATAAGATTTTGCACACAAGGTGGTGCTACTGCTCTATAGCAGAACTGGTAACCACTCTTAGAGATGGATGAGGGTCTCCTATTGTCTTTTGACTTGCACTGAAAAACAGAATTCTTAGTCCTTATCCTCTTTGGCCTCCTAGAACTTTTAATTCCTAGGTGCATTTACTTTTTGAATGAAAAGACCTACTTCAGCTATGAAGTGCTATTCATCTTCCATCTCACAAGGGAATGCTTTTGCTTTCCCTAAAAGTTACCGAGGATTTCCTGGGAGAGCTCTTGAAAAATATAGGATTTACCACCTAAATGCCCTGGGTTTTTTGTTTTCTTTTGTGATTTGGTTTGGCCTGACAAACTTTTGGAATAGGCTTAGCTGTTGAAAAACTTTTTTGGAAGGGTCGAATGGAGACAGGAGAAGGAGGCCCCAAGACACTGAATTGCATTAGAGTTTTTTTTTTTTTTTTAAAAAAAACAATTGCTGCAGTATTTCTGGTAAGAAAAGTTATTAGGTGTTTATGGATGTTTCAAAAGACCAAGGGAAAAAAAAGCAGATTCCACGTTAAAATATCCACTTGGGGACCCTTAACACTCAGAACAGAACCTAAGCTGGGAATGCTGAGGGGTGTGATCAGCGTAAAGCAGCAGTCATTTCTACCATGGGGGTGTTCGCTGGATGTAGTCCAAGAGGAAAGGGGTTGCCAGAGCATTCCCAAGGAAGGATGGGTTGGTCTGGCCAGGTGGGTCAGGAACACAGGTTTTCTTTCTACTGAGTCACACCCAGCTTCGTCCCAAACAAGGAAAGCCCAACTCAGATCATGGAGCGCCCTTTCCTGGTCTGCCTCCTCCAGGAGGTGTCGTGGGAAGGAGGCTGATGGGAAGAGGTAAAAAAATCAGAGTTTCACAAAGGGCACAAACGGGAAGTATTTTAGGCTAATAATTCTGGGTTATAGTTTTAGAATAAAATAACTGCCCCCACATGGGAGATGAGGCTGCTTTGAATTGTGTTTTGCAGGACTGGAGAGGGGGAGTGGCCTTAACCTGGTCCACTCTCTCATCTGATCCACTTTGGAATCCGCAGGCCACATGTGCTGTTCAGAATCCAGTATTTGGCCATTGGTTCCTTTAGCATTCAAGTTTTAGAACATTCTGGGAGAAAATCTGTTTAAAGATATTTTTGAAGTTTATGAAAATTGTATCAGATATTCTTTTCAATATTGTTTTGAATAAGTGGTGTGAATAATGAAACCCAATGTTCATATCCTCCTAATCTCTTCAATGTGAAGGGGGTAAAAACAGAATGCACTGCCACATAACATCTCTTAACATCTCATAATACGTCCCTAATCTAATCCCAGATTTTATTTAATTGCAGTAATATATTTAACATATCAATTGATTTAATATATATGCATTATACTATATTATGTAAAGTACGTGTAATATATCTATGTTATCTGAAATGATTATATAATACATTGTACATGTGTATGGAACATTAATATAAGCATATAATGCATACTTTAATTATACATTAATGTATGTAGCTGCCTTGTATATTATGGAACTTGGCAAGCAATAAAGAGACTATTTCAGTAAGTCTTAGGGCTATCTAAATCAGCAATTATATATTCTGAAGTTTAAATTCAATTAAATATTAATTTGGCATTCACTCTCTGTAAAACTTTTCTAGTTACTGTTAGAGATACCCATGATAAGTTTAGGACAAAATTATGAAAAATTAAATGAACATGCCAATACTCCACTTATAAATGGGTTGTGCTCCAAAAGTTTCATTTAAATCTTTGATTATAAATCAGAACACATTCCTATTAAAAAGATCATTTGTGATGGCTAGTTTCTCTGAGTATCTAACAAAGGGTCAATTAAGTGGTAATGACTTTTATGGTAACTGCAACCTCATTTCTGAGGCTTGGAGGGAAGGAGCCATGAGATGAAATGAGAAGGGAGAAGAGATGAGAAAGAAGTAGAGTTTTTCAGTGTTTATAAGGCAGAGCCAACTCTAGGCAAAACATTTTAAAACAAGACAAATTTATATTTGTCCAGTTCCAACTTCCCTTTCTCTTCCCTTCTTCCAAGTATCCAGGACACTCATGCTATCCTAAATGCTTTCCATCTGTGGCTCCCCACTTAAGTTTAACGTACTTCTAATATGCTCCATGGTCCTGCATTACCCACCTCACCCACTATATGATTTGGGAAATACAGCCTTTGCACCACCTGCATCAGAATTACCTGGTGTGCTTATTAAAAACAGATTTGTGGATCCTACTCTAGACCTACTGTGAATCAGAATATCCAAGGATAGGGACTGGGAATCTATCTAGATTGGTAACAGACTCCTTAAATCACATTTAGACTGGGCACCTCTGAAATGAAATCTCTTATTTCATTGGAAAAACCAATAGTGTAGAATTTTATTCAGCCTTAAAAAATAAAGAGATCCTGCCATTTGCAACAACATGCATGAAACTGGGGTGGAGGTGGGGGACATGGGAGATATTGGTCAGAGGGTGCAAAGTTGCAGCTATGTAGGATGAATAAATCTAAAGGTCTAATGTATGGCATGATGACTACAATAAATAATAACATATTGTAACTGGAAATTTTCTGAGAGTAGATTTCAGGTGTTCTCACCACACACACAAAACTGGCATCTAGGTGATGAGATAGATGTATTTATTAGCTTGAGGATAATCATTTTACTGTATATATCAAAATATCATGTTGTACACCTTGAATAGATGCAATTTTTATTTAAAAACAATAAAATCATGAAGAAAAAAGAAGAGCAGATAGTGTAAATCAGTGTTTCTCAAATTTTGATGTGCTTCAGAACCACCTGGGGGACCCTCAACCCACCCAGAGTTTTAATAAAGATTCTTACTAACCCAAATGGATCTTCAGGCAGTGGAGCAGTGCAAAATAAAAGTAGGAAAGATGGAAAGATGGAAAGGGTTAGAACTGTTCGTTACAGGCTGAGTGTGTGTGTGTGTGTGTGTGTGTGTGTGTGTGTGTGTGTGTGTGTGTTGTGTTGTGTTGTGTTGTGCTGTGTTGTGTTGCATTGTGTTGTGTTGGTGTGAGGTGAGTGGGCACCCTGAGACCTGACTAGGAATCTGACTAGGTTTTTTCCCCCTAAATCATACCTTGTTTTTCACAGCTCGTCTCTAATCTAATCCCAGATTTTCCCCTAGTAGATCCAATAGCAGTGCTGATAAGAGGATGAGCTGGATGAGGAAAGATAGGGCATGGAAGCTCTGCCTCTTGGAATGTACATGTCTGGGAATCTTTTGTTGTGCTCCATTTATTTACATTTGCCAACGCTGGAATTTTTCTTTGGCCACCAGAGGGCTCTCCTAACATTGTTTAAAAGGATACTGGGGCAGTGGAAGAGAAAGAGAAGAGATTCTGAAAAGATGATTTGCAATTAGGGAGTTTCTACACTATTTTGATTATTAGATTTTCCCTGAAGTTATAATACAATTTAAAAATTATTAATTGGTAAATAGAAAAGAACAATAATATATAAGAACAATAAATAAACAGAGGCTTGGAATTTTGAATCTTTACTATGGATGTTGACTAATATAATTTGTAATGTGATAATAGCCAGATGTTTGGGGCAGGTGAGTGGGAATTAGTGAGTTTTTAAAGGAGACTGACTATTCCAGACTCAGAGATTTCGTTTTGTTTTGTTTTCTAGACCAAGAATCCTTCATTCTTGGTTAATATTTCATAGGTAAGATGATTTTCCTATTCTGGATGGGGATATGAAGTGCAAGTCCCACATGTCTCTACACATTAGTTCTGTAGTGTAGCCTTTTATTAGTCTTGACAAAGTGAGAGAACTTTCAAGGAAAATCAAGTTGTTTAAATAGACAATAATATTGTGTAGGGATTAGTTATTTGTGAGATGTTAGAGACACAATAAATATCACATTGTGAAAAGACAACATATTTCCTAGCCATTCCAAAGAGAGCAGTTGCTGAAAAGTAAAGCAAAATAGTTTGGCTTAGTAAAGAATGGAATCGAGGCTGGTTTCATGGGTGAGTGACTTGCGCAGTCATACAGGGCCCTACACTTAGAAGGAACCCATGCTCAGTTTAACGCTCTTCTGTTATATTGAAATTTTATGATTGAACAAAGGGCCTTGCATTTTCATTTTGCACTGGACCCTGAAAATAATGTAGCTGGTCCTGAATGGAAAAGGTGATTGTCTTCCATCCTCCTGTTTGACTTTTCTTTAGAAAAGTAGTTCTTGTCCTTGGTTGCACTTCAGAATCACCTGAGGTATTTTTGAAAACCACAACACTCAGGCTGTCCCCAGAATGATTATACCACAGTCTTCAGGGGTGGGTTCCAGGTTGAGTATTTTTAAAAATCCCTCAGGTGATTCCAGTGTGCCACTCAGGATGAAAATCACTGTAAGTTTGGAGCCTAATTTCCAGAACCTCCCTTCCATGCCAATCTCCCTTGCTTGGATTGCCCTTGCAGTTTAATGGGTTGTAAGAGTTTAGATTCTTCTACAGGCTTTATGTGTTAGAACAAACTATAGGAAGTTTGGGTTCTTTATATGTTGTGTTTTATTTTTATCACTCTTATTTTAAAGATGTGGAGTTACAAGGAAAATCATCTTTCTTAAATATAGGTCTAATCACCCTTTAGTCTCTTTAAAGCAGCAAATTAATGTACTCTGGAAAGAAAAACCTCAGATATTTAGTAAGATTGAAACTGAAGAGGGAAATACATAGACTTTCCTTTGCTAATGGCTAAATATTCACTAAGCGCCTTGCGCTGGCTGGGCCTGCATCAGGTTCATTAAATGCTTCTTTTCTTTCTGAAGGTTTTTTGGAACACTAATTGTTTTTTCCTCATGAGTCACCTGTGGGCTTGAACAATAATCTAGAAGCGTCTGGTCCCAATCCTTCTGGATTACAGGAATTGAAGGTCCCAATTAGGGACCTGGGGTCCTGCAAGGGCAAATCCTTTTAACCTTAATTCACTGGGGCCTCCTCTGAACAGAGCTGTTTTGCTGCCTTCGACCTTCTTGTTCCCTTACAAAACAGCACACAAGGAATTGCTTTCTCCACAGCGTGTCTTCCTAAAGTTATGTCTATGTACTGGTAATTCAAGCATTAATTCCAACCCCAGATATTTTATTATAAATTATATTAAATCTTTCCACTTGTTTAGCTTTGAATTGAGCATTGAGTAGAGAAAGTCACTTAATGGCAAAATAATTAAATGTTTAATGAAAATATTAGTAAGCTGAAACCCAAAGGGAAAAGAAAAACAGAATAATCCTGTAGCTCTCAGAGCTCAGAGATTCAGACCCATAGGACAGCAGAGTTTTAGGGCTATGATTTATGGACTAATTAGAAGTAAGAGATGATGGTGAAGCTCAAGTTTGAAATAAGATATTTTGATATTAAATAGGTTTTCCTTAGCAAATAGTCATGGATAAAATTAATCTAAATAGTTTAGGTATATAACTTTGAATTTTTAAAAATGAATTTGTTTTTATGTATATTATTTCATGAATTGAAATATGTACTTATTTGGTTCATAAAAATATTATTTAATGAATACACACTCAATATCAGATATGATGCCAGGTACTTTACATATATTATCTCTAAACCTCAGAAAAATCATGCAAGGTAGGGGTTATTGTCCCATTTTAGAGATGAGGAACCAGCCTTGGAGAGGCTAAATGACTTTCCCCAGGTCACATAGCCTGTAAATGTTAAAACTGGAACTCTCAACTTCCTCTTATCTCCAAACTCTGCCTCCTTCCCTATGGTAAAATACACATCACATAATATTTAAGTACACAATTCAGTGATTTTAAGTATATTCACATTGTTGTGCAATCATCACCACTATCCATCATAAGAATTTTTTCTTTATTCCAAACTGAAATTTGTACCCATTAAACAATAACTCCACATTTTCCCCAGCCCCTCAGCCCCTGGTAACTACTATTAGACCATCTGTCTTCATGAACTTGCTACTCTAGGTACTTCAGATAAATGAAATCATGTACTATATATACTTTTGTGTCTGGCTTATTTTACTTAGCATAACGTTTTTAAGATTTATCCATGTTGTAGCATGTATAGTAGTCTGCCTTTATTGAAATGGGGGATACGTTCCAAGACCCTCAGTGGGTGACTGAACCCTATATTTACTACTTTTTTCCTATGCAGACTTATGCTAAAGTTTAATTTATAAATTAGGCAAATATAATATTAACATCAAAAATTGATAATAGAACAAGTGGACTGGTTCTCTCTCTAATAACTGACTGATAACCAAGATGGCTATTAAATGACTAAACAGGTGGGTAGCATATACAACCTAGATACACTGGACAAAAAGAAAATTCACATCCTGGACAGGACACAGCAGGATTGCTCGAGATTTCATCACAATACTCTGTACGCCATGCAATTTAAAATTTATGAATTGTTTATTTTTGTAATTTTTCATTTAATATAAACCTAAAATGGCTCTAAGAAATAAAATCTATTAATTTTTTAAAATTGTTTTTAAAAAGCATGTGCAAGATCAAGCACAGGGAAATGGAGAAGCCAATGTATTTGGGAGTTTTTATTCTAAGTTCTTTCCTCCTAGAGTTTCTGAGGTTATTCATGACGACCAAGAAGATACTAAAGAGGCAGGTGGTGCCAAAGGACACCCTATTGCCCACTTTGTGAAGATAGATAACAATGTTATAACCAAGTCATTGGAAGAAGTGTTTCAAACCAAAAGCTGCAAGTGTCTGGGTGATTCCTTTAGAGGGGAAGGCCAAATTGGTGGCTGAAGTCAGGTGGCTGAGAATCAAATCTGTGGATCTGAACCCACATCTGCTGAAGTTTATGAAGATATGACAAAGGAATGAGAAAGTCCCCAAGATTTCAACTATAGGCTGTCATAAGGAGATGATGAGGTGGTAAGAGATTGTCAGATCCTTGGAGACCATTCTGCCGCTTCCCAGTGGTTGATATTTATCTTCAGAGCCAGAGGATTCCGCAAAGAAACACAAGGTTTGTGGTAAACTAAAATCCACTCTTCTCTTAGAATTTGTTCTCATTTGGAAATACTTTCAAAACACATTTTGCTTTAATAAATTATTTTGAAAGGTTGTACACACACCTTATCTTTCATGCCACACAGAGGAAAATTAACTGTTTTTATGCTTTATTAATAATTACTGATTAAATCTTCAGCTTCCTAAAAAACAAACAAACAAACCCACCACCTGTGACTAAAATTACACATCAAACACATTAGAATGATTACCATAAATAGGGATGGGAGTGAGGAATGAGAATAAAAAGTCTAAATAAATAAAACCAGAGATGACTTTGCATATCCACAGACTTATGGTAATAGTGCACAGAGGATGATTCCTTTAATCCTCTTCAAGACATTTTAAAATTATTGGTTAATTCACATTTGGGGTGGACAGTAGCATATCAGAATCTCTCAAATATGTTAGAGTGGATAAAAGGCTGAAGAGGAATGAATTAGAAGGTCTTTCCAACTATCAACTTGCTGAAAATAGTTTGAAGTAGTGAAAAGAATGTTGGATTGGGAGTCAGAAGTGAGTTCTGCTTAGGCTACTGCAGAGCACAGGCAAAAATGAAAATCTGAGTTAGGCAAGTGATAGAAAGGTGGGTGCAACAGACGCTTTGGAAGTAGTATCATTGGGAGGTATTATTAGGTGTGAGGGGTGAAGAAGAGGGAAAAAACTCAAGGATGACTATTACAATTTCTGTTTTGGGTGACTAGGAAGGTTGGGAGGTTTTGGCCAGGAAATCCAAAATCAAGGCACTGGAAGATCCAGTGTCTGGTGCAAGTCTGTTTCCTGCCTTATAGATAGTCACCTTTTCACTGTATCCTCACTTGGCCTAGAGAAAGATTAACTCTCTCATGTCTCTTGTTATAAGGGCACTAATCCCATCCATGAAGGCTCAACCTTGATGACCTAATTACCTCCCGAAGGCCCCAAATACCATTACACCTCCAAATAATATCATACTGGAGGTTACATGAATTTTAGGGGACACAAATATTCAAGTCAACATTTGAATCTAATAGATACTATTTTAACTGTTTGTCAAGGTTAATTGTTTACATGGCTGCCTCCTCTAGACTGAAAGCAAAGACCATATTTTATTAACTTTTAGCCCTATTTGATGCTTTGCATGTAGTTGGCATTTAGTATTTATCCAATTAAGTTTACTGTCATTTCTTTGGATAGAAACATGAAAATGGAATCTGTGCTCAAATTAATTTAACATTTTAAAGTAATTAGGAAAAGAGATACATAGGAAAATTTTGAATTTTATATATGGCCTTTAATCTCATTAGATAGTGCAATTCTGCACTGATACCAATAAACTGAAAGAAGAGATAATGAGGATGTGGGCAGATGGGTCATGATAAAACTTATTAGCACATGGCTAATAAGTCTCAAGCTATGATTTCCAACATAGGGACAGGATTTAGGAGTCCACCTGGATTATTTCCTGAAGTTTTGACCTAATAAGTTGCCTCTGCCCAAAACCAAACAAAGGTAAAAAAAAAAAAATTATAAATACAGAGGTAAAAAGAATAGTAAAACATCATCATACTCAAAATTAGAAATACAACATAAAATGTTATACTACCTGTGTTCAAATGCTCGTCTGAATCTCAAATAAAGAACTAGAAAAGACTGTAATGACTGTAAAATGTTTAAGAGAATAAAAGAATTGCTGAGTGAAGATGGATCAACAATGCAGCTCGTGAGTGTGGAAATACAGTGTGAGAGAAAATATCATCAAACAAGAGGCACTGTTTAAGATGAAAACAGCATTTCTGTCAAATTACAAAATTTAAAAATTTGGGAGCACACATCAGTATTTGAAAAAAGCCACTTTAAAACAAATAAAAAACACTAACTTTTCCCAATAGACAGTAATTAAACACAGCACTCCAAAAGGTGGTATGGATTGAGAAGTGCAATAAATTCAGAGTTATTTAATTCCTACCAAATTTTAAAACTTGGGCTGGTTTAGAAATACACAGAAGTATCCTATGGTTGATGTCAGAGGGAGCCATCACGCCTTTCTGCCAAATAAATACGTTTTATGTCATGAACTGACATGTTGACTAAATTGAGTATTTTTTTAGAGATTGGTAGCCACCTGCTCCTCTTGGTAAACTATGAATTGATCCAAAATTATGGGTCCATTAGCTTTCAGTTTTATACATGTCTAAGACACATTTATACATAACCCAGTTTTATGAACTATATTATATTCCTACCCTCAGATTCATATGTTAAAACCATAAGCTTCATTGTAACTATATTTGGAGACAGGACCTGTAAGGAGGTAATTAAGGTTAAAATGAGTTAAGTGTGGGGTCCCAATCTAATAGGACTGGTGTCCTTATAAGGAGAGGAAGAGCTACCAGACTACCATGTGAGGACACATTGAGAAGGCCCTGTCTGCAATCTGAGAGACTTCATCAGAAACCAAACCTACCTTACTGGCTCCTTGATCTTGGATTTCAGCTCCAGAACTGTTAGAAAGTAAATTTATGTTATTTAAGCCACACAGTTTGTGATATTTTGTTATGACAGCCTGAGCAGAATTATATACCCACTGAGTCATTAAAATTAAGTAAAATACTAAAATTTGGAGTCCATAAACAGGGGGATATAGATATAGAACATATATTGACTGCTTAGCATGTGCTTTATATAAACACTCTTTTAGTCTTTACAATTACATAAAGTTTGTGTTATATGAACTCCATTTTATAGATGATGAAACTGAAACCCCTCAAAATGAGTAATTTACCTAATATCATAGAACTGGGTTTCAAAGTGACTCAAGTCTGTGGTCCTAATTACTAAACTTAGTAAAAAACAGTGCTATTCAATAAAAATATGATGTGAACCATGTATGTAATTTAAATTTTTCTAGGAGCCACATTTAAAAAGTAATGAGGAACAGGTAAAATTGATTTTAATTCTTTCATTTAATGCAATATACCCAAAATATTACCATTTCAATGTGTATTTAACATAAACAATTATCAAGATATTTTAATTCCTTAGTATCGCCTTCAAAATTCAGTATATATGTTAAATTTACAGCACATATCAAGCAAAATTTGTATTATGTTTCAAGTACTAAGTGTGACTGTGGCCACTGAGTTGGACAGCTTATGGCTATAAGGCATTACAGCTTAGTAAGAAACCTGAACAAGATACTGTAAAGCTCCTACTATGTATATGTGCACGAATAGTTTGAATTTTTCCATTTTTTTCTGAAAGACGTTTTATTATCACAGTACATCGCTAGTGTTGCCTTGAGTTGACTGTGGTTTTAAATTGCTCCTATTAGTGTATTAATGAAAACATTTATGGAATTGCTATTATTTTTTCTCCTGAATTTGTGTGGTTGATATTTTGTTAGTATCCAATTCTTTTTTTCCTAGTAAGTGGGAACATAGAGAATAGGATTTCTGACATTTTGCTCATCTGAAAAAAAAAAAGTTAAGAAAAAAGAAAGGAAAACCACTGGAGTAGATAGATCACTGAATTGACCTAGGCTAGTGTTATTTATGTTTTTTTCGTTTAGTAACAAGTAAGATACAATAGTGAAACATAGTTAAGAGTGACGCTAACCAGTTTACATAAATCCACTATGTTGAATTCAATAGAACTGTCTGCCCTCTCACCATGGTTTGGAAGTATTTCTGAAGGGGTCTTTTTTTCTGACATTAGTCCAACTCCAGTGTTATAGAGAAGTGGTTATTTATAAACCAAGTGAAAAAGAGCTTCACCATCTTATAATGGCCATACCCTTTCGAGACTTAAAAAAATGATTTTAGTTTACCTCCTTGTATTTCATTATATACGCATTTATTCTCTCTAGATTCTAAGGATAAGTGAATAAATGTGATGGGAATTCCCATTTTCCTTGTTATTAGTCAGAACTGGTCCTCTAAAACAAATGTTTTTACTCCTCTGCTTTCGCTTCACTAAATGATCTGAGATGAAGCAGTCTTTCAAAATGGCCGCAATGCACTCAATATTTTTCAAAGCAAAACATTGTAACCATTTAGTTCCTTCAACATCATTACAATGCATCCAGTGGCTGCTCTTCTAGAATTAATGCATAGAGCTTCCATTAAGTGTTCTCTAAATTCACTCATAAATAGGCCAGCCTATTTTCCTCTGGACTAAGTATTCATATATAAGACTTGAAAAACATTCAGAAACATTGCCAACCAAGGAGGAAAAAAACACACACACATTAGCTTTGATAAGAAAGAGGGGCTCTCTGGAAAGTTCTTAGGAGTTTCAAGGGGATTCTCAAGGGAGGTAGAATAAATAGATTATCAGGAAAAACAGCCAGGAGTTTGGAGATCTGCTAGAGCCCTCTCAAACTCCCGAATGGTTGTCAGTTTAGAAAACCTATGGATAAAAAAGATTTAGAAAAATGAACTGATTAGACTAATAAAAAGAAAAGGGACTATTATAGCAATCTTCAAATATATGAACTGGGTATTAGTCAAGAAGCCTGGGTGCAAATGAAATAAACCCAATTCAAACTAGTTTAAGTGAAAAAGAGATTTTTATCTGTTCATATAACTGGAAAGTCTGGGAACATTTGACCCTGGGCACGTCATCCAGGGTCTCAAACAATGCTTTCATGATTCTTTCCTTGTCTCTCATCTCTGTTCCTTTATGCTCAGTTTCATTCTTTTCTACTATAAGTGACATTTCTCCCCATAGCAGAAATATGGCCACTGGCAGTGCAGGTGTCGTTGTCCACAGCTTCAGCTCAAAGGGAGAGAGAAAACTATTCCTTGGCCTCCAATTTGGAAAATTTCATGCATATTGATAGCTCTGGGTTTGACTACTTGCCAGACTGGTCACTTGGACCAGTCGCTGTTTCCAGGAAGCTCGGCCTGGTTCATAGGCCTCACCCTTGTTGGTGGTGATGGGAAGGGGAGGTAGGACACTGATTAGTAGCTCCAGAAGACCCACACAGAATCGGGGAGAGGTGATACCTCAAACTAAAATAGCATAAATATGAAAATAATTACGTATTTTTCAAAGCTATTTTAAGAAAACACAAATAGTTAAGGATTCTAAGAGTTCTAGAAAAGTGCCTTTCAAATTTGGACATTTTGTTAAAGTAGTTTCCAGTTCAGTAGGTTTGGGGTGGGGGCCTGAGATTCTGTATTTCCAGCAAGTCTCAGAGATCACCCTTGAGTGGCAGTATTCTAGAAGACATTTCTAAATTGGGTAGAATTTTACAGCATCCGGTCAGCAGAAAACTAAAGAAGGTTACCTATGTGAGGTTTGAATTTTGAAGGTTTTAGATTTAATAATTTGAATTATTTTTCACCTGGAGCACTATCATACAAATTTTGACGTTATTTTGGGCGATACAGTTCTCTGATTTGTTAAATGCTCTTGTCTGAAAGAAGAGCAATGATTGGCACACTATCTTCATGTAACTTTGAGAAATACTAAAGTAAGATATATCTGAAATATATTATTCTCCTTAAGACATGCTATAATGTGAGAAAGAGAAGGATGTGGGGTGAGGGCTGGGACTATGGTCTGTGGTGGGATGACATACTCACAAGGCTAGGGCTAAAGAACACCTTGCTGTGGGTAGTTGGAAAAAGTCCAGGTAAGCAGAGCATGGCTTCTAGGGCTCAGCATCAGAGAGAACTGGCAACCAGTAAGAGGGCTCCAGCTCCAGGACTACGGTTTAGGGGCAGTATTCAAATGATGTGGATAGAGGAGATAGTGTTTGGGGATGAGAATAGAGACTGACATGAGTGAGGTAAAGATCAAAGTGTGGAAACTGGGAGAGTAGGCAAATTATCAAGGTACCAAAACTGGGGGAAAGACAAGTGATTAGTTTTAGAAGCACAGTCGAACTCTAGGTACCAAATCTGTGGTATGAGATGGAAAGCAGGCTAGCTCAATGTCCATTCCCACAGTGCTGAACTAGAGTTCTTTAGATCCTGGAGGAAGTAGAAGTCTCAGAATTTGAGAGAGTAGAGGGAATAAGGCCGCCAGTCCTAATCAAAGGTTCTGGGTATAAAGGAAGGATGTATAAATAGGAACTCAGGCAAATTATTACAGATGGAGAAAAATACATGGTTTTTATGGGTAACTCTTTATTGTAATTTTATGATTACTGAGTCTAGTTATTGTTGGTTAATTTACTAGTTGAGGAAGAAATGTGTTTTCTCCATCACAGTGATGGTGATAGTAGGTAAATAAACAGATTTGCAACCCAAAGTCTGTATAATTGCCCAGACGTGCTGCAGAGACAAGGAGTTAGTTTAATCAGACAGTCTATCAGATCTCAGATATGTACTTTAAACTGTAGTATTTCCTCTTGGCCTTTTGATTAACTGCAAAGGAACCTACCTAAGATACAAATTGAAAGCCTTATTAGTTTTTACTTCTTTGAATTTATTTCTTAAAAGAATAAGGTTTTGGTTCAAAAGGAGAAATCTAATTGGTTATCTACCCAGAGCATAGTGCAAATAATCAAAATGTCCAAAATTCAGAAATTTCTATTCCAAAAATTTATAGAGCAAGGAGATTCTCTGATAATATATAGGAAAGTGTGAGGACTTGAGACTCCAAAGGGATGCTTGTTTTCTTTTTCAATTCTGTCTCTAAAAATCTGCCATTGCTTTCACTGTGTACGTATTCATCCCTTCTCTCCAGTCTGTAGTACGAAGTGCAGAAGTGAGCCAGCTCCCTTTGGAAACCTTTGGAACTTGCTCTGAGATGGGGAGGGTCCCCAGGACTTCCCTCCGATTCTAACTCTGCATAACAAAGAGAAAAAAGAATCAGGAATAGTCTTTATTGCTCTGTCTTACTGGAGATACAAAATAGTAGTAGGTCTTCGATTTCCTTGGGATAACTGCTAAACCCTGCTGTAGAAGAGGGACAAGAAAGAATCTATGCAGAAGACAACTGCAAATTCAAGAAGTAATTCAGAGGCAATGACATGTTGTTTTGTGGCAGAGACTCGGTAGTAAGAAACAGTACATTTTAAAGGCGTCTAAAAAGCATTGATTAGAGAATGCCACATTAACAAGTAGGTACAAATTAAAAAACAATATGCCAGCGGTGATTCATGGTGACTCAGCTAATTTGCTAATCCTAACACAGGATGTTCTTTGAGGTCCCCTCTATTTTATTTTTATGAGGGGAAGAAGAGGAAGAGAGGAAACCAATTTAATGTTTTTCATTTAGGTGAATTAAAATTATGCAAAATTACTTTTCTCAGTTTTGGCAGTTTGATTTAACAAATGAATAAACATGTCTATTTCATACTCTATTACTCTCACTTGGGAGCACAAATATGCTGAGCCTTCATAACACAAAGAATATATTGACTCCAGAATAGGCGATGATATATTTTTTACTTTTTATTTTGTAATAATTTTGGATATAGAAACTTTGCAAAAATAATACAACGAATTTTTTGTATATGCTTCACTCAGCTTCCCATAATGTTAATTACTTACATAACCATTGTGCAATGAAAAATCCAGGAAATTGACACTGATACATTGCCATTTTCTCAATTATAAACCTTACTGAAAGTTCACCAGTTTTTCCCCAGTATCCTTTTTTCGCCCCCTGTTTCAGGATCCAATCTAGGATCCCATGTTGCATTTAGCTATGTGTCTCTTTAGTCTCTGCAGATCTATAACTTTCTTTAGTCTTTCCTTGTCTTTCATAGCCTTGACACTTAAAGAATACTAGTTAGTTTGTAGAATACCCCTCAATTTGGGTTTGTCTAATGTAGTCTCATGATGGAGTTACACGTTTTTGACAGGAATACTATACAAGTCATCATGTGTTGGTTTTTCTCAGGATGTCATAACTGAGATACATGCTGATATGTCTTATTACTGGCACTATTAACCTTGATCACTAGTTTGTTGTGTCAGGTTTCTTCACTGTAAAGTTATTATTTTCTTTTTATAATTGATAACTATCTTGGGATAGTTTGAGAGTAGGCTAATATCCTTTTTCTCCTCAAACTTTAGCCCACTGATTTTTGCATCCATAGCTGGATTTTGTCTACAACAATCATTATTGCAGTATTTCCCTAATAGTGATTTTGTATTTCTTAGTGTCTACATTTATTAACTTGAATTCATCTATATGGAAGGGCTGCCCTTTCTTCTGTATTCATTCATTCATTCATTCATTCATTCATTTATATCAGTATGGATTCATGGATTACAATCAAATACTATCATTATTTATTTAGTTGTTTAAATTGTTCAACATTTGGCCATGTAGGGCTCCTTCGGGCTGGCTCCTGTATCCTTTAGACTTGCTTTACCCTTTTATGAGAAATTCTTTGTTTTCCAGTACTGAAAGATTATCTAGGCTTATCCTGCCCCAGCCCTGGGATCAACCACTTCTCTAAGGAGCCCTGATTCCTTTTATTAGCTCGGCCCTGGGGTCCTGCATTGGCTTGCCTTGGTGGACAGCCTTTTGCATGTGAGGCCCTCCTATACTCAGTTTTTTCTCTGACTTTGGCCTTGGAAGGTCAATCGCTAGACACAAACTGTCCTGAGAAATAGCTGATAAATCTCTCCTGGTGCTTTTCTTGTACCCCAAGTTCTCCTCTGAACTATAGATTTTTTTTTTTTTCCTTTGGTTCTTGGTGTCTCTTAGTGACCTTTTGCCACTGTCTGGTCTGGGACCCATGGATCCAAATATTGGAGCTTACTCTTTTATTTACTGTACTGACTAACCCTGACACTTCCAGGCTCAGTTTATGTCCAGCCCACATCTCACTAGGTGGCAGAGTTGGATGCTGTTGATGACTAAACTTTCCAGGTATCTTTAACTGTGCTGATTAGACTGAGAGGTGGGGTAGGGTAAACTTAGTTCTCTCGGTGGGACTTCGAGGGAGTGTAGCTTGAACTCTTAAGAGGAAAGATGTCAAAGATGTCCCTTTCGGTGAATGGGTGGTTGCAGGAAATAGAGCCAGGCCAGGAGCCCTACAAAAGACTGGGTTCTGATAACAGTCATATTTCCTGCTTTGTGCTTCTGTCCTGTTATCCTCTAACCTTTGAGTAAAATTTATTCAGAAACTGTGACTTCACATTAATTGTATTTCAAGGATTTTAGTAGAGAGTTTGCCCTACATGGATGAAGGTAAAAAGGGAAGAACGGAATATTCTTCCTTGAGGCCAGATAGGCAGTTATAATGAGGGTGTCATAAGTAAAGACAACTAGCTGTGCCCAGTGGAATGGCAGTCTTAGGCACTAGCAGGAGTGCAGTGTCATGACAAGGTGGTCACAGCAGAAAAACATAAGCACACTTGTAACATAATCTGAGGAATTTTCAGATAGTTTCCTTCAATGGAGCCAGCAGGGTCCATTGTTATTTCTATATTTAGTGGAAGTGTGACTTGTAATCTTATTTTGTATTTACAGGTTGTTAAAACCTGGAGATTTGAGAAAGACCTATTACCTTGCTAGTTTTGGTCCAATATTTGAGTCTAGTATTCACATCTTTAATTTTGTTTCTATCATACATCATATTAATTATTCTCTTGAGTTTTAATTCTGTGTACTTCAAAACATAACATTTTAAAACCATCATCCAAGTACAGAACAAAAGTGTCAACTTAAGATGGTGACTTGTGGCACTTCACTGAGGTCCTTCCTACAGTTATAGAACTATGGCTTAATCTATGGTTTTTAAAATCTAGCATTTTTTCTCTTTCTGAGCTAAGGAGATTATCTTCCCATTCCAGGATTCTGGCATCTCTCCCAATGTCTATTGATTCTCTAAGATTTTTGGCAGTGACTCAGAGACCATTTCTGTAAGTTCCTTCTGGGTCTTAGAATGTAATTCATCAGAGTTTAGAAATTTGAACTCATTTAACATGGCTAAATGTTTCCTTCTGATCTCTACCTATTACACAGTTGTTTACTGATAATTACATAAATCGTTAAAGATGAAGAGATTTTTAATGTGGGTAGAAAGCTGAAAGTGACTTGTACCTATTATGTGCCCAATACATGTAGAATAAATGAATGGGTGATTATAGGATGATTGAATGAGTGGAGGGATTTCTGACCAGTCTGAGTATCTATAACAGTGAGGGATACCACTGGGATGTTGACAGTGAAAGAACTTCTTCCCTAGAAAGATAGGATTTCTGATTTATACAAGTTAAGATATTTTAAGTTTACTAGTTAATATCAAATACCCAGCTACTTCCTAGGTAATAAGAATGCTATTTTAGATAATAATAAGTTAGTATGTTAGTAGATTATGTGTCAAAAGACCTGACTTTCAACTAGCAGGATGAAGTTAAGATTTTTGGGTGGTCTGTAAACCTACTTAATCCTATTGCTTATTAGCATTATTCATCACAGTAGTTTATATGATTTCATATGAGGTCATAAAATCTTTCAAGTTATGGGAGTCCATAATTGAAAACAAAATAAAGAGTCCTTGAGTGAAAAGATTGGAGATGATTAGACAAAATCTCTAAGGTCTCTTTCCATCTAACATTTTACATGTTTTTAAAATCAGCTTTATTGAGCTATAATTTATATACAACAAAATTTACTCATATGAAAATGTGAATTTCAATAAGTTCTAAGATAAGGACTTTTTTTTTTTTTTTACTGGAAAGAAAAACCCTAATTAGTAGATGAAGAGGTCTAAGTTCTCTGTTACTCTTTATTTTTTTTATATGAAATAATTTTATATGAACCCTTTTCATTAAACTTCAACATTAGTATCACTGTCGTCACCAGGGTTGTTTGCTCCATTTGTTCAGACATCTGACAGAATTTTTCAGAACACATCATTTTCATTTCTACATAAATAGTTTGAGCTACCACACTTTTTAAAACAGAGCATGGCACTAACACTGCATGTAGAGGACATTAGAAAAGTCGGTTTTCCCTTTCACCTTATAGGCAATGGTCTCTACAACAAAACCATTGTACTTAATTATTTTTTATTTATTTAGTTCTAATTTAACTTTTGAATAGGCAATGATTCACCTGATTTTAAAAAAATTAAAATATACAAAGGATCCAGAGAAAAGTCTTCCTCTGGTCTCTGTCTCCCATCTGCTCAGTTGTTCCACCAAACTTGAAACCACTGTTTATAGTTTCTTGTGTATCATTCCAGAGTTTATTTATTCATATATGAGTAAATATAAATACCAGGTCTCATTTTCTTACCTTTTAAAAAACTTTAGTACCTTAGGAAATTCACCATCTTTCCCTAGCAATCAGTGAGCCATTCCTTCTTTTATTTTTCTTTTGGAAAAAAAACAAAAAACAAAAAAACAAAACCTCTGTTTTAGAACTTTAGATTATTTAGACTAAAATTCCTGAAATGGAACATAGGAATTCTAAATATCCTTTAGTTATGTTCATTCAACCATTTAATTCTTTCATTCAGCAAAAATCTATTGATTTTCTGCTGTGTCAGAGATTCTGCACTCAGTTCTTAGAGGATTACAAAGATTATGTATATTGCCCTTGAAAAGCATATAGTATAGTTGGAGATATAAGACATGAAGATAAATAATCATGAGAGGTGTATAAAAGGCCACAGCAGTTCAGAGAAGGGAGAGATTAGTTAAATCCTATGGATCAGGGAAGGCTCTTGGAGGAAAATGACCTTTGAGCTGAGCCATGAAAGTTAGATCTATGTACCTGTGGAGATGAGGTGAATGAAAAGGAAGAACATTGTATGTTGTATTTCAGTACTCTTATTTGCAAATGACAGGAACTCAAAGTAGCTTAAACAAAGATAATAAAAGAAAGAGGATAATATATTAGCTCCTGTAACCAAAACCAGAAAAGACAAGGCTGGAGTCAGTGTCAACAGCATAAAACACTTTACCAGCATTAGCCTTTTCTGTTTCTCCTTCCTCCATCCTGCTGCTTCTCCTCAAAGCTCCTTCTTCTAACAAGGCTCTCAATCAAAAAGTAAAAAGAAAGTTGCCTCTCTACTTCTAATTCAGAATTTCCAAGTGGAAATGACTGGCCTACCCTGGTGGTTATACCCTGCTGTGAATCGGAGAGGAAGATACTGTGTTTGAGAGCCCTATCAGAAACACGTTGAACTGGGCAGGAGCAGTTCCTAAAGAGTGCTGCTACTATAAGAAGGCAGGACTCAGGGCAGGCAAAAAAGCATGGAGGTCCACTCACATCTGCATCATGAGCAAAGCATGAAGGCAGCAAATTGTAGGTCACACTCTGAATATGGTGGAAAGCTCAGTTATGTTTCAGAAGTAGGTCTGTGACTAGTGTGAGAGAGAAGAGAGGCATCTATGGTGAAAATTTAAGGAGACACTCTCAGATGTCAACCTTGAACTTGCGGGATTCTAAGAGAGCCTCCTTAAATTCTGTACCTTAGGCCCCTTCCTTGCCTTGACCTAGTCCTGCCCCTGTTTAGAATAAAGAGATGCTCAGTAGTGTTGAAAATCAACAGGTTGAGTAGTTTGAGGACCAAGTAGAGAGACCTTGAGAGAACATTTTAGCTAGAATGATGCAAGTAAAAGCCAGATTGCAGGAGGTTAAGGAATGAGTATATAGTGAAGAAATAGAAGCAAAGAACGTAGATTACTTTCTCATGAAATCTGGTGGTTAAGGGAATGATAGAGAAGGAACTGCAATTTGAAGGAAAAGCTGGGGACCCAATAAGTTTATTCTACTTTCTTTTTAATATCCAAGATATCTGACCTAAAATGCAATCATTTATTTCCATAGAATGATTTGAAGGGTTTCTGGCTCTCTTTCAACCAAAAATAATTTTTTACCAGTCTACTAGTGATGTCTAAATTGCTACCATTAGTGGTTTGGGGTTATTGAATTAAATCTACCAGCAGTTAGTAAGTACCTTCCCAGGCCCCTATCTATAAGTAATTCATTAAGCTTTTAGCAGCTATTCGTGTGTTGATGTGAATTGGTTTATCTGATGTGTGTGTGTGGGGGGGGGGAGGCAACTGAGAAGAGATTTTGATAAAGGGCGGGTAAAGAAAACTGAAGGTTTTTGACAGTTTGGAATATGACACCTGTAAAAAGGCAAGGTGAAGAACCACCAAAAGAAAAGGTAATCACAGTTCAATCCAAGGCCAACTCTCCATTTTGAATCTTAAACTTTCCCTCCCTGCAATGAATCGATTTAAAGGCAGCTTTTTGAGTAAAACCTTGTCAAAACTTTCTGAGAATATACATTATGTCCCAGATAATAGAAAACAATACTAGACTTGGTGAAAACCTGTTCTCATTGAACACTCACTGGGCCTATGCAGAGGCAGAATTACCTTGAAGCAAATAACACTTAGGTTTCAAGATACTTCACTTGCCCAGGCTCTTTCCCAGGTTTTGGGAGAGACCCTAGTAATATGCTCACATAATTATGCATTTTTGTCAAATTTGCAAGATAAGATAATTTAATTACAATAGACCACTGTCTCTTTCCATTCTGATTTTCCTTTGTCACATTTTCCCTAGCCCTAGTTAGCACTAGAGTAATCAGTCATTTTTGTAATCCAGTAGCTAGAGCAAAGTTGAATTGGAGATGCAGTTAGTTTAGGTTTACTGGTGTAGATTTTTATGGTTTGCTGTCACTTCTGTGTATAAGGTTCTTGCTAGCCACTTCAGTGCAGGGATGTCTTGCAGGAATATTCTTATTGCCTACTGTGCTGATTTATGTGTCACAACATGAATGTGTAAAGCCCTTTATCACAAACTGGTTAATGAGTATTACCAATGCAAAGATTATTTAAGATGAGTCACTGTTGAAGGAAACTTGAAATATCCTGAGATCTTACTGCTCATATATGACAGAAACTTCATAGAAGGTTTCCCAAATTTGATAACAATCCTAAAAATTACTTATGCCATTACCAAT
Source organism: Macroglossus sobrinus (assembly GCA_004027375.1). Lineage (NCBI taxonomy): Eukaryota > Metazoa > Chordata > Mammalia > Chiroptera > Pteropodidae > Macroglossus > Macroglossus sobrinus. The sequence goes on along the minus strand of PVKZ01000315.1, from coordinate 725,507 downwards.
AGTAAGCTATGAAGATGCAAGAAGCTTTTCTAAACTATGAATAACAAAATTGAAATCAACCCACACTAGAGGAGATCTGAATTATCTTTCTGTTTGAGATTATACTATAAATTGTTAAAGAATGTAGAAAAAAACTAGAGAGAAATCTACTCTAGAGGTATGTACAACAGGTAATTAATAAAATGATTTTGTTATTATTTTTGTATTGTTATTATTTGTTGTATTGTTCTATTTGCCAGAATTTAAATTTTTGTAATTGTTATGATTTCTTGTTCTTACACCCAATTTTGTGTAATAATTTTGTATCGTTTTAAAAGAGTATCTTCCCCTTGAAATTGTGTATACTTCAAGCTCTACAAAAATCTGGATCCTTCTCTTGTCCTGTGACTTTGAACAAGTAATATGAGCCCCAGTTTTCTATCTGGAAGGTGGGAATCCCGTATCTGCTGACTTACATTGTAGGGTTCTTGTGAGGAAGTGAGATGGTGTAGGTGAAAAGACTTTATTATTAGCTACAAAAAGCCATACACATGTGAGAGCGCTGCTTCTTCCTCAAAGAAATGAATCTTTCATTTTCCCCCAGAAGTTATGTTATCTTTTCAGCGATTATACTTTACATTTGGGGTTATCCTGACTTGCAGGTTGGGCCATGATGATCCCTTTGGAGACTTCACATAGATGACAAGCAGCCTTAGGCAAAGTAAAACCCTAGGAAAGAATGATGGTGCTAGCACAAGTCCATCCATTACCACCGTTGGAAAATCATCATATTGGGTTTTCCCTGCTGGAGGTGGTGAGCAGAGCTGCTAGGTGCTTTAAATCCATTATCCCAAACTCTTACAATATCCATGGATATTATCAACACCATTTTGCAGAAGAAAAAATAAGTCTCTCTTTCTGGTAGCCTTGCCACTGGGTTGAAATATTAGGACTTTCTCCCTCCTGCACATATGCTAAATATATGCTGACCAACTGTCTCCTTTGTCTAGCTACTACAGAAGTGATTCACAAACTCATGCCCAGAGAATTTCTTGAAACACAAATCGCAGGGCTCAAAAATTCTGATTCAGTATTTCTAGGGTGGGAAATGAGAATTTTACATTTCTAATAAGTTCTCAAGTGATGCTGATGCTGATGGATTACTAGAAGGGAAATCCCCCTTTGATAATCACCTTGCTCCAATTCATCTTCACCTATCACCATTGATGTATCTCTGCTTTAGTATGCTAAGAGTCACAATCTGATCTTGGAGTTAGAACCTTAATGCTTGGACAATTTCTAGATTGTCCATTTTACATTTTAAAAGTATTTCATTTAATTAAAATATTTGATTAACTAATTTACCAAATCCAAGATGCCACTGATTGTAAAATTTACCTGGATTTTTAAAAACTGCTAAAAACCAAAGGATAAAAGACTTGAGTGACTCGCTCATATTCACAGTGACTAGGTGTTTTAAAGAAGGTCTGTTTGAGCCCACCCTCTCAGGTACCAGTCCATTGCTACATACTGCTTACAATATCTTTTTCCCTTTCCTATTTGCTTGTGTTTTAAATTTATGAATCCAGTTTGAATTGCATGCAAAAAAAAATCTGTGGATCAGGCATCTAGCATAGATTGTCTTTAGTTGAAATGCATACTTTGTCATGAATTTATAGAAAGTCAGGAGTATACCCAATGCAATAAAGTATGTTTTAAGTGGTGCTTAAATTGACAACTCTTTAATAGGAATTTTAAATATCTGAAAATATTTTAAATGCATAATAAACTAGTTTACCGAAACTGTTGTTCACGTATCAAATTAAAATGTACCACCTGAAGTTATATTTTATTTCATGTTAGAAAGTTCAAGACTAATCTCTTCAGCCAGAAAAACTAATAGTAAATCAGTATTCTCAAGTTGCAGATTGACAGTGCCAGGCTAAAATGACTTTCCAAGAAGCAATTATACATATAATTCTGTGTGTGTGTGTGTGTGTGTGTGTGTGTGTGTGTGCAATCAGAATTCAAAATTACACATCATTCATTTGCTTCTGTTCCTTAAATTTTAAAATTGAGATGAGTTTGGTAACTACTAGATTTTCATGGGATTTTTGTGAATTAAGATTTTAATGACTACTCTGTGGTTTTCCCTCCTAAGGTTAGCCTGTGCATGGGGGTGGGATGCCAATCCACTGTCTTAAAATTGGACACCTTGCCTGAGTTTCTGACTTTTTTTGTGTTTACTTTTAAATTTACAGGTCAAAATTAAAGTGGGGAAGGAGAGAGAGAAATAAAAGTTTTATCCTGGAACAGGAAATGTCTATCATTCTATAAGACAAAAATATTAGAAATTATATTTTATAGGGTCAGAGAGAATAATTGCCAGAATTGTTGAAACCTAAGGGGTCCCTCTTACTCTACTGTTTAGGAAAATGTGTGAGAAGATAATTTTCATGTTATAAACCCAAAGCCACAGTCTTCTGAAAAACCATATGCCTAGAGGGAGAATCATCCCAGAGAACCTGACAAGTAGGTGAGAGCCAGTAACCTGAGCTGGGAGGATTTAACTGAACTTTGGATCCAACCTATATGAGTCATCTTTGCGGTTCAAATGAGCTCTAAGCTACCAGCGCTCGTCCACTAATTCCAAAAAGACAAGGCTTCAAGGAAAATCCATTACTTCGTTCAGTTTTAAAATATTTATTGAGCACCTAATAATTAGCCTAGGTGCTAGAAATATAAAGATTAATAACATTCGGTCCTTGCCCTTTAGGAGCGTACAGTCTAGCGGGGGAGGTCAAACATATAGACAAATACACAAAGAAGTGTATTATAACCTTTAAGATAGACGTTTAGATAAGGTACGGTGTAGGCATTAAAAAAAGTGGAAAAGTCTCTGGGGAGCTCACTGAATCAAGCAAGACTTCTTCGCGGTGGGGGTTGGCTTGATGGATTGACAGGTTAGCAGTCGAGACAGGGAGCAGCGTTCCGGGTAGAGGAAACCACAGGGCAGGAGAAAACAGCGCGAGCAGAGGCACGCAGGCATGAAACTGCTTCTGCTCTGGGATAGCCCTCAAACTCCTTTGTCTCCCGGCAAGGGAGCGAAAAGTGGGAGAAAACCAGTTCGATCCCCCACGGTAGGATAGGTCTAAAGAAGTTTGGGAATATGAATCTCGGCAAATAGTGCTGCAAGGCAAGATCTAGCCTGAGGACATTAGAAAGCTGAAATGGGAGCCTCCAAATTTCCGAAAGGAGGGGGCTCTGGTGGCGGCGGGGACCTGCCAGGGTTTAATCGCACGGTCGCGGACATTTGGTCCTCAGGGCCTCCTGATCCAGGTGTCTGCTCCTACGGCTGAACCCGCAGATCTGCCAGGTGCACAAAGCCCTCTCGAGGCCTCAGAGCCTGCAAATTCCTATCCCTGAGTCTGGAGCCTACCTGCTCTTCTATCACTGATAGGGCGACTCGCTCTGTGCCGCCGAGAGCCGGTGGTGACAACTGTTCCCCGGCCTGGCCCACCCAAGGGGCTCACTGCGACCCGCCCAGACTGGGCGCCGGAGGCCCGCTGGGTGCCGGCTACTCACGCGCAGGCCCAGATCCGCGTGGTGGGTACGCGGCGCGAGCCGCATCCTGTTTCTCCAGGATCCTGGGCACCCCGCAGTCAGAGGCTCGAGGGCCGGCGCGCGCCTTAGCTGCTGCGGGAGCTCATATTTGTGTTTAGCCCCTCACCCTGGTTTTTATTTAATCCTCTCTCCCCCTCCTACCCCTTACCCTCTCAGTTTTGATAGGTTTCTCTCCTCGAGCTACTTGAGTCAGGCAGTCTAACAATAGCAGTGATTCGAGGCCTACACGTCTGAGAACTCCCAGGGTGCTGGATGGAAAAGGTGGGTGTGTGAGTAGTCATCTCAGAGTCATGATCCCGAACCTGGAGGAAGGACCCGCCTTCCCGGGTACTGCGGAAGTACTCTGGCCTTCTCCTTGGCAAGAAAGTTCGGGCCCGACCTCCTCGCTCAGCGCCGCCTCCCCAAGGGGCCCCACAAGCCCGCGCCCCTGCTGCCATCTCCATCAGGCCTCTAGGGGACCTCCCCACCGTGGCTTTCCTGAAGGCCGCTTCCAGGCCCTGGCGGCGGCCGCACGGCGGAGGGACGCTCCTTGGCGCCCAGACCAGTGCGCGGACAATGACCCCTTTTCCCCTCAACGCCCCCTCCTCCCCGACACCGCCCCGCTCGCTGCCCCTAAGCAAACCTATTAGCCATTCAGGCTGACAAAACCCCGCGGCACTGCGCATTGTCCTGCGGAGCGCCCCGCCACTGTCATTAGTCCTGATTACGCTGAGCCGCCTGACAGCCTCGCGGACCGCTGGGCAGACCCCCCATTCACCGCCGGCCCCTGGCCCCGCCTCACAATAGGAGCGGAAATCGTCCGCGGTGCCTCATCCTGGCTGAATAGAGCGAAAAGCTGCTACTCTTCTCTTCCCGCCCCATTCACGTTGTCTTTAGATACAATATTTTTTCCTTTTTGTTAAAATTAGGGAGAGAGAACGAGGTCAAGGAAGATTTTGCTTGAGCTCTTTGCCTGTCATTTGTTTAATGTAAACAAAGAGCAAGTCCCTCCCCACCCCCAGCCTCTCATCCCCCTCCCAACCAGATTTTTATAAACAAACCGAGGACGAGAAGGGGGGGTATTGTGCGGGGGGGAGCCATTAAAGTGGAGGAGAGAGTAGCTGCGGCATTTGGGGAGCAGGAACCTTCGTGCTTTTGGTAGAACTTGCGGGTGGTTGAAATATTTATAACCGCTAAAGGAGCCTGATCTAGCTGGGGTTTAAGTCCTCACATTGGTCAGATCCTTTGCAATATAAATATGCAGCTTCTTTCCACTTTGCCAGAACTGCTTTTGGGAAAATTGTTACAGGAAAAGAATTTTAAGAAAGAAAGGAAACCCATCATGTAGAGATTTCTTCAAATTCAGAAAACTTCAGCATTGCTACTACCTGAATTTAAAACTTTTTCTGGACGAGGATAAAATTGATCCTCGGAAAACAGTCTCAAAAAGAGGACGGACGAAAACCTTTACAATACTTGTTCATGGGAAGATTTGGACCAATTTCCAACATGTGATCACCGAAGAATTGATTAATCAATCACAAAAGCAGTTAGGTACAACTGGGTTTCAGATAAACTTATGAAAAATCTTTTATATAATATGTCACCCTTTATAAAGTGAAATAGTTACATCTCCAGATTGGCAAAACAGTATAGTTACTTTATAATGTAATCCCTTAGCATGTTGCTTTAAGAAAATTAAATGTACTTTAAAGAAATATGTACTTTAAAGGTTTTCACCAAAACATGAAGAAAAACCCCATCACTGTTTGGCTTCTCTTTTTTGCTAAGCAATTAAGCATTATTTAGAAATTATTTGTAAAAAGAAAGCTTAGTTCTTAGCAGTTACTCCCCCCCCGCCCTTTTTTTTTTTTTTTTTTTTGTAGAATGCAGAGTGGATGGACCTTTTCTTCTGCTTTTAGGCATCATTAGAACTGATGAGGGGTGCTGGATTTTAGAATCTCAAATTTCTTTATATCAGTCCGCTAATTAGTTCTTTCTCTTTCTTCCTGGATCTTAGAACTCAACTTAAGAGATAAAATTTTCCAACTATCTTCTTCAAATGCTGGCTCTGGACAGCTCCATAGTTAGGATAAGGTGAGGCTGAGGAACAAGACTGGAAAATCTTTGATATTTCACTTAAGTGCAATACTCTTTGCCAGATTCTGGACTAGGGTGAGGCAAGGGAGGCACCTAGAAGTGCAAAATTTAAGGAAGCACTCACTCCCAGATGTCTTGCTTCACTTGCTTGACCTTGAGAGTGAATGCCTCCTTAAATTTTGTATTCTAGGTGCCTCCCTTGCCTCACCCTCAGTGGGGCCTGGGCCCTGCTCCTTGGCATCCTAGGATTACCAGGGGATCTAGGAAACAAAATAGAGTCTTGAGGAAACTCTGCCATCCTAGGCTTTCAGGACTCAGGCATTTGCTTGCTTTCTGGAAGAACACCAGTTTGATCACAAAGACTTCCCCACTCCTCCCATCTAGAGCTCTTGTGCAAGAAAAAGAGTTTGATTGTCAAAAGTTCTCTGAGCCACTGTATACAATGACAATCATTTTTAAAGCCCAAATGAGGCCAAATCTGTTTAAGTAATCTAGAAACCAATAATCGACCCTTATTTATGTCCTGGGCTTCCAAATGTATCTTGCTATTTGACTGCTTTTTGTCTATTATGACTTATTTTTGTTTGGTTTGTACATTAGCACTTCTACCCAAATAAGTTAGTATGCTTCTGAACCAAAGAATATCTATCTGTTAAGGACAGAAGAGCAAATTGAAAAGAGTCCAGTGGTGGGCAAGGGGTTTGGGGTGGGAGTTGTTTGAGGAGGAAAGTTCAGCTCAAGTGATTTAAAGATCAGTGTCAAATTGTATAATATGCAATCCATTTCACTGGGGGAGGGGAAGCTTAGAGACTCTCTGAATAGCATTTACTTTATTAGTACAAGGATAGTTATTTTCTTGTTGTTTGGTTTTGTGTGTGTGTGCCTATGCATGCTTGCACACTTTGGGAAGGCAAATTAAATACTAAGAATATTTGATATTTTTAATTAATACTATTACAAGACAATGAGACTCTAGATAACTTGTCTTATATTTAATACACAGATCAGATTTTTAAAATACCAGTGATTTCTCTGCAGCTTTCTATTTCACCTCCATATGTGACATTACATTCTTACCCCCTCACTATATTCTTTTTGTTGAAAATAATGCATTTAATTAAAATCTGCTTCTGCAGCAGGAAGATGCTCATCTAGATGATGCTATCTTCTTTTGTCTCATTTGAATGAGTTCAATCTTTAATGCAGTATATGCTCACTCTAGCATGATCATGGTGTTTACTGCTTTTGTCATGGGAAGGGGTCCTCAAAGGAGATGGAAAGCCTTTCTCATTGCAGAGACTGTCAGAATAGTCTTAAATTTTTATGAGCTAGAACTCACTATCAAGTCCCAGAATTTGGATTCATAAATTTTTCTTGAAAGCCCTTGACAGTTAATAAAAGTGAGTGTCAAGTGGATAAGCCATAGTTACCTGGGCTGGGAACGAGCAGAGTTACATTATAGGGGATGCTCCTGTTGCCAGTCTCTAGGTTTAAATATATCATACACATATATACATATATACATAGGTACATGCATACATACATATGTACCAACCTACATCCATACACTCAGGCAATTTGACTTGGGAGGTGGTAATGGATCTATTACCATGGATTGTTTTAAATATATCAGGAGACATCAGAGAGGCAAAATATATCATTTGCACTAGGGCCCTTGCTTGCCTGGTGAAAGAACGATTTTTTTTTTTTTTTTTTTTTTTTTTTTTTTTTTTTTTTTTTTTTTTTTTTTTTTTTTTTTTTTTTTTTTTTTTTTTTTTTTTTTAGGAATCTGAGAGCAGCTCCCTTAATTAAGAAAGATTGCTCACTAGGTTTTTATTGTTTGGCTTCTTCATATAGAACCCCTTGGCTCCACCCTGCACCTTTATTAACAGCAAGTTTCCAAGATACAGACAAACCTATCATGGCAATCTCTTAAATAAGTAAATAAACAGCATATATATGTTTTGTTTAAAAAACTTTAAAGCAAAAGATACATATATAACAGTGTCCTTTCCAAGTGAAATACCCACGGGAGATTCAGGGCAGGCACTCAGCGTGCAGTTCGGGTTCCGAGGCGTCTTTGCAGCAAAATCCTTGGAAAAAGCAAAGCAAGAAGAACGTGGCGCTGGGTCGGGCACCTGTAGTAGCGGCTGGAGGGAGCCAGTGGAATCCTGTGGGCCATGGCACAGACACCGCAGCCGGAGCTCGCAGGTTTCTCACCCCGAGTCCTTTGGCCACCCGTCTTTGCACGCGCTGAATTTGCTTGGTTTCTCATCTTCCCTCCTTCCTTCATTTTGTGTGTCTCATTTTGTACACTGTATTCTGTTGCTGGGTGGGCAGCTCAGATGTCGCACTCGCTGTCACTGGACGTGATGGAGATGGCCGAAGTGGCTGCCTTGCTGGATAGGCTGGCGGCCGGGCTGGCAGCGGCGCCCAGCACCTCGGGCGTGCCCTCTTCCTCGGCTCTTAGCGCCCTCTCGGAGCCCTGCGACAAGACTTGCTGCTGGAGTCTACGGGGAAGGAAAGAAACAGGAGTCACAGCGTGTAATATAGCCTCCCATTGTCCCCCGGTCAGCATCCTTTAAGGCCAGCGGTCAGCGGCTCTCTCTCAGACACGGGCAGGTAAGCGGGTAAGGTGAGGCAGCAGAGGCTGGGCAGGAGTCCGAAGCCGCCTCTCCGCGGAGCTCTGCAGTTGCCCCATGCTCCTTCAGAGTGCTTTCTCCGCTCCAAATCTCCCGGGTCTTTGGGATGCTGGGCTCACAGGGTCATTCCTGGTTGGCCACCTTTGAGAGATTTACAGTACAGTCAGGATAAATGAGGTGTGGGTGACATGGACAGAGCAGGATCTGGGACGGGGTCCCCCTTCCCAGTTTGTGTCTGCTTGGGACAGACACCTGTGTTAATGGCTCCCAGGCCCGGTGGGCCCAAAGCTAATGGTAACAAGAGATCCCTGGGGGTTGCAGGGAGCGTTTGGGCCTGGGGGAAGAGGCTGGCCAAAATGATCGTCTAATTGAGATCCACACACTGGAGAACGAAAAGCCACAGCCGACTAGTTTTGCTCTTTGGAGACTGGGCTGCCCACGCGTGAGGAGAATTCGACTTCTCACTTCTTAGAAACAGAAGTTAATGAAAAACTGCTTTCATAGCATCAGAGAAAGATGCATCTGGGCTTTTAAAATGACAATAAGCTGCCACATTGCCGCTAATAAACCAGGTTTCATTTAATAACAGGAGTCTGGACTAAGGCTGACAAAAATTAGCTTTGGGCCGTGGGGTCCCTAATCGTTTCTGAGATTTTAATTTTATTTCTTTTTCCTCAATGCAGCTTTGATTTGGTGACTGGACCCAGATGCTGGAGCGACCCTCAGGCGCCCAGAACAAGAGGGTGGGGAACCACGAGCCTGGAAGGACGCTCACCCGCCCCCCTCCCCGGCTCAGAATCCCAGAACGCAGGGAAGCTCATAACCCAAGACCAACCTCACTACCAACTCTGCTGAAGCCAAGTCTCCAGGCCCTGTGTAAGGGTGCCCAGGGTGCGGTCGCCCGCCTTGTCCTAGGTGAACTCAGAGTGTAGAGGCTCTAGGTACCGACCTGTTCTTTGCGGCAGCAGCCCGGTCCCTTTGTCGGCGGTTTTTGAACCAGTTGCCCACCTGTGTAGGGGTCAGTCCGGTTGCCTGGGCGAGCTCACGCTTTTTGCTGGGGTTGGGGTACGGATCCTGCAGGTACCATTCCCGTAGCAGATGCCGCGTGCGCTCCTTGAAGCAGTGGGTCTTCTGTTCGCCGTCCCAAATGGTGCGCGGCAGCGGGAACTTCTTCCTCACGCGGTACTTGTCCACTGGTCCCAGGGGCCGTCCTCGCAGCTTCTCAGCCTCCTGGTAATGTGCTTCGAGCCACAAAGCCTGTAGCTTGGAGTGCGACTCCTTGGTGAACTTGTGGTTTTCCAGGATATGGTAGAGCTCGCGGTAGTTGCCACCATGAAAGGCCACGATGGCTCGCGCGCGCAGCACCGATTCATTCTTGTTGAGGGCCTCGCAGGCCGCAGGGGCCACGGGCAGCGACCAGAGGAAGCGACCCAGGCGCTCTACGTCGCCACTCTCCTCCAAAGTCTCGCATACCCCCGCCACTTGCTGGGGGCTGAAATTCAAGATGGGCAGCTGGAACATCGAGGCAGCGCCGGCGGCAGCGGGACCGCTGAGCTGGGAGAGGGACACGCAGCAGATGCCCGCAGTCCCGTTCGGATGTGCCAAGTTCTCCTCGGTGAAGCAGCTCGGGGCAGTAGGGACGCACCTCTGGGGCGGCGGCGGTGGTAGTGCAACAACCGGGAGCGAGATAGCAGGAGGGATTGGAGGAGGTGCCGGCCGCGCGGCTCGGGTTCGGCTCCGCTGGGTTAGGGCACGCAGGCAGGCGACGCGCGCCTCTACTGGGGTGGGTGGATTGGCGGCGCGGGCGCCATGGAGACCCCCTGTCAGTCACTGGCCGGCTCTGCCAATCAAGACTGCGACCTGGGCGTCTGAGCCATTTCAGCACCTCCCCGCTCTCGACAGCGCCCGCCGTTCACCCGAGCACTTTCCCTCAGTATTTTGCCGAACCTGAAGGAGGAAAAGACTTGCCAGTGGCTGGCGATAAAGAGAGCGGCAGCATTTCAACTCCCTTACCCCCAGCCTTGTTCCACTGTCTTTCCCCAACTCCCCCCGCTCAAAAAAAAAAAAAAAAAGAGTGATGCTACAGGAATCCACTTTGGGAGATGCACTGCCTGGGACAGGAGGTCTCCAGAGGACAAAGAGAACTGGGCCAAATCGAAATCCTCCAAGAATTCGCCAAGTTTAGTTGTAACGGAACAGCAAACTGCAGGGAGCGCAAGAAAGGGGAGGGAGGGGAAGTGGATCACCTCATTTTTTCCCAGCAACCATCCCTGAATACCTTTCCTCCTTTTCCAGCTGCCAAAGCAGCCGACTGGGAAGAATCTGAAGGAGAAGGAACAGGACCGGGGATCTGTAGAAGAGGTCAGTTTGGACATTATCCCCACCACCTTCAAAAGTCTCCTGAAATCATAAGTTAGAACACTCTCACACCTGATAACACAGGTGCTGACCATGAAGTCAAACACTAGCAAGAAAAGGACCATCTTACCCGCAAAAGTTTATACTTTTCAGCTTCCTCCCCTCCTCCAGTTTAATGGACTTGAACAAATGTGCAGCATAGCCACATCTTGAGTGAGAAGTCACTGGTAGGTCAGAACAGCAACTTAAAACCTTATTTTAAAGATCTTTTTAAAACATCTCTTTAATCTTTTTCTTGCAGGCTAATTTTACCCTACCCTATGTTAGAACATTTAACTCTTAAGCAGTGTGTGTGTGTGTGTGGGGGGGTGGGTAGCATAAACTCTAACCTTGGCCTTTTAACCCAAAAGTAATTAAATGGAAGTAAAATAGAGAAGGGGGAACCACAGCAATTGTGTGTGGGGGGAGCGCTTCCTAAGCCTTTGAGCAATGACCCCTCCTGCAGAGAAGAAGAGCCTTCTTGGCAGCTCTGCCTTCAGGCCAGCAGATGGAATTGGCAACTTTTATTGATTTCCAATTGAAGTTCACATCATACCATTTTCTGAGGCCTGGGTCAAAAGAAACCACAATCTCACCTGGGTCTTTCACTGGGGTTATTTAGTTTGGAGAAAATTGCAAGGGTAAGTCCAACGAAAACACCAGGAAAACTATCTTTAGGAGTTACATCTCTAGAAAGGAATCAGATAGGAATGTTCACAGTGAACTGGCCTGGGCCGGGCTGTTTTTTCTTTAGTATCAAGTACAATTTGTATGTGACTTGTACAGCTCCGGTAAATCAGAAGGCAGATAGATAGCACAGATGGTTGGAGGTGTCGGGTCAGATCATGCTACGCCTGAGTGCAGGGCAAAGCTCGTTCTGACGGAAAACCCTGATATTATTTTCACAGATCTTCGCAATTCACTCGAAAAAAAAATAGCAGAGGGGAAGAAATAAGCCCTGCAAGCATTTACATCATTTCTGTGAGATTGCCAGACACCTCAACAGAGAGGCTTTCTTTTCTAAGAGCTCATTTTCTTGAAATGTGACAGGGCAAGAGCAAAATAAAGAGGACGATGAGGATAATAACAAAGCACAAACCTTTTCTAGCTTGCGGCGACGTCCGAATCTGCCGGAAGGACAACTTTTAGGGAGAAACCAGGCCCACGACCCGCAGTGTAGAAAAGCCTGCGGGCCTTGGAGACCGAGCCAGGGTGTAGTAGGGGACCCCGGGAGGGTTGCATTCCCGGAGCTTCTGGCCATGGAAGGAAAGTATCCCCTTGCTCCGGCTTCAGAGATTTAATTTACCCCTTGGGATGTCTCCCCTCCCTCTCACTGGCAGAATCGCTTTCATTCTTCCCCTCTGCGCACAGAGACCACCGCGGTCCAGGACCCCAGAGCTGCTGCCCCCAACCCGTGAGCCAACTCAGCTTGAGCAGAGAAGTTGCGGGTGCTCCAGGGGACCAGTCTCCCTGTGCCCTTTTGCTGCATAGTTTGAAAGCAGCGAATTTGGAGAAAATTGGCTTCTTACCCTTAACCTTTGTGAGCGAGTTGTTTATTTTCCGAGTCTCGATGCCCAATCCAGGAAATGGGAATATTTATCCCATTTCTTGGATAATAGTTCTGCAAATATTAGACGAGAGGGCGCCTTGGCTTCTGTGTGTCTGGGGCTCTCAGAAGACTGGGACCGAAAGCATTGGTTGACTGCGCTGGAGCTGCGGGAAAAGGGAACAGGCTGTGGGCGACAGAGTCCGAGGCCCGCGGGACGTGGCTTCTGGGCGCTGGGCGGGCGGATCTGGGAAGTGTCTAGAGGCCCGAGTCTACTGTCAGGAGAGTTTACTATCTTTGCCATCACAGGGGACTTGGTTTAATTCTGTTAACTTAAAAGAAATAAGCTAACCTGTGGCACAATGGGATCATGTATTCGTTCATCAGCTTCACTCGGGGGAAAGGGCAAACGGAAGCAATATGTGAGCCCCCCATCCCTGGAAATGAGAGAAGCTCCTCTGGGTTCCTTAGAAATAACCCCACTGTGGAGAAGGCGATGACCCACAACCCACCCGTAAACCACACTTTTCTCGGGTTTACCAGGCGAAAGCTGGACTTTCGAATTGACTTCCTAATTTTATTATGAGTAGATTTTTACCAATTTTAGAACTTTCTGTTCTACTCTCCGCCCCCCAGGAAACCTAGAAAGCGCAGCGGCAGCTCCTGGCCTCTGGCCTATTTGGGCAGCTTTGCAACTTTCTGCGGTTGGTTTGCAGCTCTTAGATTTGGGAGGCCTTGGGCAAATGCTAGATTCTCGCCAGGAATCCATAGATGTCTAGTCTGCTTTCTGCAGACTCAGAGTTTTATTTTATAGGAAAAATATGGAAGGGGAAAAAACATACAGAAGGTATTGCTCCCAGGCAGTCTATGTCTGTTCAGTATGGAAACAACAGGGCAAAGTGACCCCAGGGAATTGTGAGGTTCATACCAGAAATCTTCAGAGTTCAGTTTGGGACTTCTTGCACATCTTGTTTTGCTCTTTTGATTTTCCTTTCTAGAGCGAAGGGACACATGGGGTACTGGATACACCCTACTGAGAGATTTGCCAGTGGAGAGCACTACTTAGAGGTCAATACGCCCTTACCTCTGGGTTCCAATCTCTTGCTTGTTTTGTCTTATCTCTTGTCTTATCTTTTCTTCGATTTTTCCTAAATCAAATGTCTGTGGAATAAATGATGTCTTTGTCTTCTTTCCCACACAATTTCACATAGTGGAGGATTTTTAAAATGTAGTAATTGAATGCATCTGAATTCCTGGATAAAGATATTTGTGCTGCATGTAAGAGTCACAAGCTGGAAGCCAATGAGGTTCCAACCTTTTGTGTATGTCCATTTTGACTTTGGGGGGTAAAATCTTGGTTTCCTTTTATTGGGCCTCAAAGCTCTGTGTTGAGAATAATTTTTTTTTTAATCTAGAAAATACAAAAAAAGTATTTTACTCTTTTTGGAATTACAGTATTTAAATTTCACAATCTCAAACATTTACAAATTAATTTAATATTGTGATTTTCAGATGATGTTATATGCATAAATATAGGTATATTTGTTTATGTATTTGATAGTCCAGATCTTCAGATTGTGGAATTAATTCAATATCCTAGTTTTAAAGTACTAACTATCCTCATAAGCTCCTAAGGTAGATTACTGTATTTAATGCTTTCTACCCCTACGGGTATGCACCTTGTAACAAAGAACAGACATGCCTCTTTATTGTGTATTCCTGAGAACAAACAGCATTTGAGAAATGTTTTGTAGATTTACTGGCATTGTAAAATTAACTGGCAAAAAAGTATTACAATTAAAATACTGATAGAATTTTAAGAGATTAAGATGTTTTTGTTGTAATTTGCAAAATTGTTCACCCGCCATTATTTTTTATGATGGAAAATTGCTTTTGTTAAGTGGAGGAAATTTTTATAAGTTTTAATGTGGGAAAATCTACCATTTGAAAATACAATTAATTAGCAGTAATGTTTTTAAAAAATTTAGGCTGACTATGCAAATCTGTTTTGATCTCTTGTTTGTGGTTGCTCCTAGATATTTGAATGAGAATTTGTATTTAAGCCAAAGAGTATAGTAAAGTCATAATCCTTGTTGAGACTATGATCTTAAATTCACTTTTGTCTCTCTCTTTTGCTTCTGTTGAGACAGCCTAAATCTGCACAGGGCTAACTATACTACAGGATAGCTTGTTTAGGGCTATATATTAATCAGTGGGTTCCTGTGTGAAGGATTAATGCTAAAAAAAAAAAAAATGTAACCAGTGTGTCAATTCTAAACACTTTATTATCAGTAATGAAACATTAGTTGAATGGCTGAAAGAATGATTAATTCATTGTTCTCTACTAGAACATTTTTTTTTTTACCAGCAGGTGATTTTTGACCATTTTCAAATCCAAAATATCTTTCTAAAATACACATAGAAACCTTAAAATTCAATTAAGTGAAAAAGTATACGTTTTATATGTCCTTTGAGATGAGCCAAACATTATCACATTAAATTTTATGTGTATCATATCTATGTATTAATTACATATATTATATGTGTAGTAAATAATGATTCCCTTCTAAATGCTGTAAAATCAAATAGAAGTATTAGCCTCCAATAAATACCTTAAATTCTCTGAGTTGATCCATTTGGTAAGCAGAAAATACTTTCTAAAAATTGCATTATAAAAAATATATTTACATGGCATCTTACTTTCAAAGCAGAAAATCTCAACAGAGGGCAATTTTATTTCCCCTTTTCAGGGAACATTTAACAATGAAGCTATTTTTGGTTGTCACAACTGGCATCTAATGGGTGTAGGGCAGAGATGATGCTAAACATCTTAACAATGAAGAGGACAGCCCCCCACAACAAAATGTTAATAGTACCACTATTAAGACCCTGCTTCAAAGAATTTCGAATAATCAAGAAGGCAAAGACATTACTAACACCTGCTAAAATTCTGTTTATTCTAAAGTTGAAGCACTTGAAAGGGATCAGTGCCTTTTTAAATTTTACCTTAAGTCTAGGCCACAGCAATAAAGTTTGTACCTAAGAACCCACTGTAATTTTGTTTCTTTTAAAAATTTACTCTAAATGATATTAACAGTGAAAGGATACTTAAAAATTTTTAAATGTCTCTGGGAAAAGTGGGATTTCATTTCTATCATGTTCCAATCTATGCTCTTTGAGTATTTGGTGAGATAAACAACAACGGTTAAAAGTTATGGCTCAGGCCTTCTCCATTTTACAAATGAATAAAATGTGAAGACCAAAGAGGTTAAATGGTTATTCATATTACACAACTAGTTAGTGGCAGAGAGAGATTTAAAACACTGATTCAAACTTCTGTCCATTATACACCTGCTTTCCCTATCAAGGAAGATGGTATAATTCTAGATGCGTTTGAGTGCAGAGGATTTGAATTACACATAAATATTTATTGGTGACTGTGTGTAAAGATCTATGCTGTTTCCTGTTCCTATGACTTTCAGAGTTTGGTGCACTCTAGTTCACGGATCTCTGAGAGATTTAAACTATTCTGGGTTTTGTCAAGTGGTATAACTTTGCAAGCCTTAAAAAGTCCTTAAATCACAAATGTGGCTCTGAAACTTCAGTTGTCTTCTTTGGGTGGGGGTGGGAGTTGAAGCTGAGTTTACTGAAGACCTTTCTCTAAGTCATATCACTCTGTATTAGCAGGACAATGGAACTGAATCCAGCCTCTTGGGGAAGAGAGATTGGACTTGAGGTGCTGTAAGGCTTGGTTTAAGTAAAACAAAACAAAACAAAACAAAAACCCTTTAAATTCTTTTGTCAGGGTTTTCAAAAGAATAACAGTGATGCTCACTAGCATTTCTATAATTAACAAGCTGTCAACATTTCTATTACGACCACAGAAGTCTATTACAGACCACAGAATTGTGGTAAATGTTTCTTTAGGTCTGAAATGTTAGCCTTCATCTTCTTTTCAGCCTAAGGGCAATTTTTGAAGCCAATTTTGTTTCAATCATTTTGGATCAGTTGTGTGGTAATTTTGGAAGTGCAGATGCTCTAGGCCCACCTATTGAAATAAAGATTTTTAAATGGAAACACAGAGAGGAGTCTGCTTAAGCCCCAGTGGGGACCAGCTGCAAAGCTCTGGCAGGGAATTATATAGGCAGACAGTGGGAGTAGATTTGGAAAAAATTAAGGGGCTGAGAAATGTGTGCATGTTTCCTTTAACAGATTATTTTTCTCAGCTTCTTCAAACTACGGAATTTTAATCCTCCCTTTTTTTCTGTTTTGTATTTTATCTGTTATTACCTTCTCTATTATTCCTAGGGTTTGGTGAAATAAGAGAGTTTGTCATTACAGTTATTATAATTTAGGCTGAATTGATTTTTTTGAATTTTAATATTTAATTTTTACTCTTCATTTAGTTAAATTTTTTTTCTACATCTCTTATCTCCTTTCTGCTTGTCTACCTTTTATCTTTATCAATCCTTTTCATGGACTCTGAAAGTTCATATTTACCAATGATTGATAGTTCTTTGTATTGTAATAACTTGGATTTATTTTCTCCATTTTCTTTTCTGTTTGTTCTGACTCCATGGCTTTTTGTGCTTCCCATTCTCCACTGCCAAATACCTCCTTATTAAACTAAACCTTGTGAAAATTATGAGGTAGACAAAAGCAGTGTTCACTCAGGAAAGTAGATGGGAGATGGGAGTGGTTCTCAAAGAAGAGGGGTATAGTGTCATTATAATGATGTTTCAGGGCCGTGATGCTTCTCAAGCTAAGCTTCATGGAAGCAGACAAAATAGTAAAAACAGCAAGGATGTGAAATAATTTGAGTTTAAATTATTGCATTAACCACATGATTTTAGGCCACAGTTTTCTTATTGAATATACTTATCATATAGAGTAGTTGTGGAAATTAAATGAGATTATGAATAACTATTTCTTACATAATAGCCTAGCTTATTAGTAAATCCTCAACATGTGTTAGTTCCTCTCTTGTGGGAAGCCATTCATTTAATCTATTTATTTGACCCTCTATATAAATAATGTCTCATTTTCCATCTTGTTTTGGTCTCATAATCCTTTGGTGTTCTGTTTAGGTCTCTTGAAACTTTCCAAGCAATAGGTGCTTTTGAGGTTGGCCTTCCTGTTCTGTGAACCATTGTTTTTGAAATAAGTTAGTCTAAAGAAAACAATAGATAGTTTTCATGAATTTCCCAAAATGCTTACAGTATTAGTTTCTTGTGGCTGCTGTAACAAATTGCCACAAACTGAATCGCCTAAAACAATAGAAATTTATTCTCTCAATTCTGGATGCCACAAATCTGAATTAAGGTTCTATGCTCTTTCCAGGGGCTTTACGAATCTCAATTTCTTGCCTCTTCTAGCTTCTAGTAGCTGCAGGTATTTCTCAGTTTGTGACTTTATCTTTCCAATTTCTGCTTCCTTCTCTCTCCTCCTCTCTTCTCTCCATCCCACCTTTCCCTTCCCTTGCTCTCCTTCTAGCTGTCTCTGAAAACTCCCTCTATATTTTATGCATGTAATTGCATTGAAGGCCTACTTGTATAATCCAAAATAAGCTCCTCCTTTCAAGATCTTTAACTTAATCATATCTTTTGCCATATAGGTGATATTCACAGATTCTAGGGGTTAGGAAGTGAATATATCTTTGTAGTTCCTTTTTCTTTACCCTATCACACCCACTTATATGACAAATGTATTAGTCTAAAATGTTTCTTGGAAGTAAATGAAAAGAATAGAACATTATAAGTGGTCAATCTACAATAAGGAAAATAATACTTTTAGCTTTGTTTTTGTAAATTATAGACTTTTCACCTCAACATTTAGTATTAAGATTGACAAGATCCCAAACAAAAGATAATTTTCATTAATTTCTTCATTTTCATATTGAGCTTCCCTTTGGACATGAACTAAAACGAACTTCTAAAGTAGTAGATTTACCTCATGGGATAAGATAAAAGAGAAAATTTCACACCTCTCCACATGTGTTTAGTATAGAGTGAATATATATTATGGTATTGTGTTGAAGTATAATTCACAGAAGAAATTTATAGTTTATTTGTATATTTATGTCATTGAATTAAAATAATAATTTGGAAGTGCTGTAATATTTATTAGTTTATCAGTCGTTATCTTTCTCTGCTCTTTTAATTGTTATATATGACTCTACTATTGTTTATAAACAAGACAGTTAATACTTCCCCAATAAAGATGCACTGTTTTTCCTACCCTGACACTACTTTCCTCATTCTTCCCCTCAAATAGGATCAGACTTTTACAGTATCTTCACTTCCCCACTTTCCTCCTCCTCTGTTACCCCAATTCCAAAGTGTTCTGACATGGTGTAGTACCTAGAGTTTTCTTAAAATGTTTCTCTCCTGTTTCAAGAATATTTATTTAAAAATTATGTCATACAGTTCTGGACAGTCTTTTTTTATTATAGACACAAGTATAGACACACATTCCTCTCCATTCTTCCTTCTGCTCTGGTTTACTTCTTGATATTTAGATTCTTTTCTCATTTATTTTCTTCCTTTGGTTTGCTATTTTTCCCCTACTGGAAATATCTTTTTTGTTTTGTGGTGTTTTTCTTTATAAAAGCAGTACATATTCATTGTAATAAATATATATATACTAGGGTTATATGTAGTCATAAGTAAAAGTTTTTTGTAATGCCCTTATACCAGAGATAATCACTATTAGTGCTTGGTGCATACTTACAGTCTTTCTTCTACACACACAGATACACGTTTTCCCCCCAGAAATGCTGTCATGTTATCCATATTGTTTTATAATCTTTTCTGTGGTAATATTTTGCTAACGTTTTTCCTGGTAATAAATACATGTTATTATTTTGAATGGCTGCATTGTATTCTACAGCATACATATCATAACTTATTTAACTAGTGGTTTTTGATGTTTGTTTAAATCGTTTCCAGTTTTTCACCATTATAAACAATGAAGAAATGAATATCTTAATGCATTGTCATTTTTTTCCTTCATATTCTCCAAAGTGATATAAATGTGTTAAAGGGCTTGCATGTTAAAAATTGATATCTATTTCCAATTGTCATCCAAAAGGATTTTTACCAATTTTTACATCTTTCCATACTGTGTAAGAGTGTCATCTCTTCCACACCTTAGCCATACATAATTCTTCTTTTAAATCTTTGCCAGCTTGATAGGTGAAATATTGGTTCTTATTTTTCAAAATAGGCATTTCTTTGATTATTATTAAGGTTATGCATTTACACATATTTATTGGCCATTTACATTTCTTATTTTGAAAATTTCCCAATTCTATTCCTTGATTGGGATGTTTGTTCTTTTTATTCATTTGTAATATCTCTTCAAATTTTAAGGATACATTTTTTTCTTGTCATATGTTGCAAGTATTTCTTCTTAGTTTTTCACATGCCTTTTAACTTATGGTGTTTCTCCTATAGGTTTATAATTTTTACATAGTCAGATTTATTAAATCTGTTTCTGTCTTTGGTGTCATACTTAGTATAGCTTCCTTTTCAAGTTATAGAAATAATCTGTATTTTCTTCTACCTTTCCTAGATTAAATACATTTTTAAACTTTTTAATCATTTGGATTTATTTTAGGGTCTCATGTAAATTTGGAATCTAATAGGTTTTCCCCCTTAAAATCATCTTCTAATTCTCCTGCCATTATTTATTGCTTGATGCATTCTTTCCCCACGTATTTGAAATGCCACCTTTAAAAATAAGTTTCTAAATATACATAGATATTATTCTGGACTTTCTAGTCTCTTTCACTGATATGTCTATTTATTCCTATGATTTAACTACTGTAATTTAAATACATTTTAAAATTTGATAGGATTTTTCTTTAGCAATTTTTAGGAAAATTCTTTGGCTATTCTGTGAGTATTTTCTTCCAGATAAACTTTAAGGTCAGTTTTGTCAAGTGTCTTTTTCACCACCCCAAAGAGTCCAATGGGAATTTTCATGCAATTATGTTGGTTTGCAAACAGACCCCATATATGGAGCACAGAGAGAGATCAAAGAAAGACATAGACTATTCCAGATTGATAGGTGGCAGGTTTAATAAGCAAAGGAACTTATGCAATTTGTCTTGGCAGCTGCAAGATGAGTAGATATCTATACCTGCCTGACAAATCTTAGAAGTTATATATACAGAGGCCTTCACGGGGTTCAATAATGTATTCAGTCCAGATGGTCTCAACAGCACCTTACTCTTTTAAGGCTATGTCCTTGAAAATGGCTCCCATTTTGGAAATGGTAGGCAGAGCATATATTCTAAGGACAGGGGAGCCTCCAATTCCCTTGATCCAGCTCATGGGTCAACTGATGGTCATGTCCTTTCAATGACCTCCAATACTCCATCCCTCATAACTGGCTTTTACAATCTTACACAAGCCCCTCTTTCACCATGTGCCCTAAGCAATTAGCAAAGGATTTCATTAGCATGGAGGTGGCTGGCTTGTTTGGCAGCTATTTGGCCATTCTGGTACATCCCATTGCAAATTCCAGTAGATGACACTTTTCTCAGGTGTGATGGGGCTCAAGTAGCATAGCACATTAACCAATGGTGAGAGTTGGGGCAATGGCTGTTTTCTGAAACTTCCATATTTTTATGGAACTGGGTGTCTTGGCAGGAGTCCCCAGTCTGGCACATGGGGCAATGAGCCCTACTAGTTGATCATTGAAATGTATTAAAGCCTGGGACAGTACTTTAGTCCATATGGCTAAGGTGGTTTTACATGTTAGTAATTTAATCTGCTGCTTTAGTCTATTTTAGTCTATTTTTTTCCTTTCTACCAACTCTGCTGCTTGCAAATTATAGAGAAGATGAAATTTTCATTAAATGTCATGTGTTTTTTTTTGCCCAGTCTTGAATATTATGACCTTTGAAATGTGACCCCCTGATCACTGTTTATTTACCAAAGGAATCTGTGCATAGTACTTAGTTTCTCTAATCTCCTAATGATAGATAAGATACCTGGTTTGCATGATGGCGGGGGGAAAGCTTGGGTTAGGCCAGATGTAATGTCCACACAAACTAAAGCATACTTAGAACCCTCAAACCAAGTCATACTTAGAACCCTCACTCAGAGAGAGGGGGCCAATATAATAAATTTTTCTTAACTGATTGAGAACTTCAGTGGCCAGATGGTCTCCTTCAGTGGCCCCAGACTCCTTTGGTAATTGCCTCCAGTATTGTTTAGAACACATAGGACACACTGTTAATATATTAACCAAGTCACTGTATATTAAGGGCAATCCAGCATCCTTGGCAATATGCCATTCTACTTGGTGCTATGGTGGCCTCTCTTTCTATGCACCCAATCTGCTATATCTACTGAAAGGTCATTTGCTAGGGCTCATGCCTGAGCTAGTATATCAACTTCCTGATTGCTAGAAGCTGTTGCTCTATGTGGGTATATTGAGTTTCTGCCCCTTTCCAAAGCTGGGACCAAAATCCTAAGGTTATTTTCTTCTTGGTTGTCACTGTCACTGTGCCCAATCATACCTTACAGAGTCACACACACATTTAACTGAAATGGTAACCCTGTGTAAAACTTTAATCTGCTTCACTAATATTTTTGCCATTTCTGATCCCCAGTCCCACATGTACCCTTTCTTCACCAGACAGTATAAGGGATGGAGGCCCTGTGCCAGGTAGGGGACAAAAGTCCCTCAAAACACCAGAATTCCTGTGAAATTGTACACCTTGTCAATCACAGCTTCTGAGACAACATGCACCTTACTCGACCAAATGACTCCCAAAAAAACTCTATGGTGTGCCTGGGCCTTGAATTTTCTGTGGGTTCACCACCCATTATCTCCCTTACAGATGATATAGCAAAGTCTGCAGAGTGCCCTGCAGCAGAGGCAAGTCTTTACATGTTAACATTATATCACCAATGTAATGGGCCATTTTCCTGATGTGGAGGAGAATGGGGGTAAGTCTCAGGCTACCATCCTGTAACATATTGTAGTGCAGTGCAGGTTGCCTTGGGAAAGCACTTAAAAGGCCCATTATTGCTCCTCCCACATGAAGGCAAATTGATCTTAGTTTTCAGAAATCTAAAACTAAGATACCTGTCAGAATCCTCTGTAAATCTCCTTGAAGCTGAAGCACTTTTGTAGGAATACATATATTAATAACAAATATTTATACAAAACAATCTAAAGAAAGTTTAGCATCACTTCTTCTTGACAATGCTTCCCACATAATTTAACATATCAAATAAGCCTAATTAGTTAAATAGATCTCTTTTATAAAGAGAGAGAACATGTCTTTTGAGATGTTCCAGGGACCTCTGTAAATCCAAAAGTTAGTTACAGATCAGCAAGATTTCATTTAGAATTTTATTTTAGAGAAGTTTGTCAACAATATCAAAAAGGTTTAAAACATTTGATTAAATAGGATCATAGGTCACTGTGAAACAATGCTTATTCATTATTAAAAGTGACAAAGACTTCAAAGGCAAATATGGTAAGTTATAGTTGTAAAAACTTAGCTCTTTTAATAGAGAAGATTCAGTTTTCTTAAGTAATTGAAGACTGATAAAAACAAGAAATACAGAAAATTATTTTGATTAAACACAGAATCTTTGTTATCTAGACAGATTATATAAAAGGTAAAGAAAAGCTTTACACAATCCCATCAACAACAGACAAATAGTCCAAGAAAACTTTGTGCTTTTAACAAATGAAGGAAAATTAAGTTTGTTTTAAATAAGTACACTATTGATATTAAAAATTATTTTTCTTTAAGCCAATTAAATAGAACTCTTACAAATTAATTTTGGCAATAACTTCTGGAGAAGGAAAAACATCACATATGCATGGCATATATTCATAGACATTCATAAACATACAGACACAGAGACCTCATAGCTCTCATTCCAAAACTTTAGCCATGAATTAGGTACAACAACATAAAACTCTCTAGTTTATAAAACAGTTGAATCCAAATGTGTCCCTGGAAGACAGAATAAATTAAGGTTACCTACTCACATGGTTAAAACTTTTTACTAATATTTGTGGAGAAGACTTTTAAGATTTGTATTTGCCCTTTACCAGTAATTTTATGGAGACTATGGACTAGATTTTGGGTAAGGGAGCTTCTATAGAAATCTATATTTTAAAAAGCCTTTCACCCCTTTTTCCCCCTCTTCAGCCTCAGGCAGTCATGGGCAGTGTTCTAGTTATCTCCTGGGGTGGTTACATTTCAGACATGGTACAATTTATAATTTCAAGGGACAGAGAAAGGATGTAAATTTTCTTCTAAGAGTTTTGGAGTAAATTACTCTATTATCTGAAATCTAGAGTAATTACTATTTAAAATTTTCTTTTGTATTAGGGGTTGGATGGCATGGAGCACTTGGTCCATTTCATTGTCAATCACTACATCTTCCCTTTGCTCCCACTTTCTCAAGGATTCTACCTCTTGGCCTCCTAATCAGGCTTTGTCACAGGCACTTAGACCTTAATCTATGGGAATTTGTGACCTCCCAGCTTAGCACAACATCATACTAAGATCTCCAGTTTATTATTCTGCTCTTATACCTTGTCTGCTAGCCCTAAAGTGAGCAGAATAGTGGACAACTGCATCTCCTCTCTAACTTCAGCTCTTATCAACTTTCTAACTTGAACTTCAGCCTCTAGATGGCCATTTGTTTCCCTTCTTTGCCATAATGTGCTATATTTAGTTTCTCAAATGTATTTTAGCAGATGGAGTTTGAGGGGCATCTCTGTACTCATGTGGTAGTCCACAAACACCTGGCATACATAGAGGTCGATGACCAACTAAGGATTTTTCTGGCTGACGCCTCTTTTCAAAGGTCCACTCCTTTAGTCTCCTGTCTGGCTCACCCATTGTCATTTTGCAAACTGGCTCCTATACACATAGGGCAAGGAGAAACCTAGGAAAGAGGTGGACTGCTCCAGATTGTAGGTAGCAGGTTTAATAAGCAAGGGATCTTAATTATAATGCTCATCTCTGGTGGCAATAAATCTCCACACTAGCCAACCAAACCTTGAAAGTTTATACATATTGAGGTCTTAACTGGATTCAGTCATGTATTCAGTCCAAATGGTCTCATAACAACTTACTCTTTCAAGGCTACATCCTTGAAAATGGCTCCCACTGTGGGAATGGTAGGCAGAACATACATTGTAAGGACAGGGGAGGGTGTGTGGAGCCTCCAATTGCCTGCCTCTAGCTTGTAGGTCAACTGATGGTCATGTCCTCTTGATGAACTGCTTCAACAAATTGCATTACATAAATAGTTAATTTGGGATAAACTACATCTTTACAATGTTGAATGTTCCCATTCAGGTACATGGAATGGTTCTCATTTGTTCAAAGGTTCTTTTATATCCTTCAATAAAATTTTATAGTTCTCTCATGTAAGAAAAGCAGACAGGATAACTAAAAAGCATCATGGTTTGAGGTTATTGTTATAAAGGTCTTAAATACTATACAACTCCATAGATTGGGAAGGCATTATTGTATTACAGCATGGCACAATAATTAACATTTACCATTGTTTAAAATGAATGAGGAAGTTTTTCCGTTGAGTCCCCCTGAATTGGTAGATAAAGATAATTGGAAGGGGAAGAGGAGCAGAAAATGAGGTTAGAGCTTGAAGAATTGTCTAGAGTAGGGCCGTGTTAATTGGCTCTCCTATCCACCACTGCCACCCCTCCCCCACTCCTGTGACTGCACCCAGATTGCAGCCCAAGAAATAGTCTTTAATGAAATTGAGTTAGCCTGGGAAGGTATAAGTCTCTCAAAGTGGAGTGTTTGTGCCTACTCTGGGCTTAGAAATTAAACTAATGCATTTGACAATTAGTAACAAGCCAGAGGGATTTAATGATACAATGAAGAAGACATGATTCTTCTATATACAGGGAGAAAGGGGCAGTTAGAAACTACAGGGAAAACAAAGTTGGTACAAGAAATTATGGATCAAATCTGAAACAAACTAAAGCTGGCATGATTATAATCAATTGATGGAGACAAAACAAAGAAAATGTAATTGGCTCTTGATGCCTGGGAATTTGATACCTGTAAATTTTCAAATGGTATGCATAAGTTACATGAAATTTCATTATCTCTACTTTTCTGCATTTAAGCATATTTTAGAGGTGCAGGCGATATAAACCCAACTCAGGCTGTCATGAACAAAAATAGAATATATTGACTTATAGAACCAAAAGTGCAGGGATAGCTGATTCCTCTATATTTTGCTTCTGTTTTCATCTGTGTTGTTTTCATTATAGGGTAGGTTTTTCCATATGGTTGCAAAAGATAATTATCAGCTGTTCCAGCTTTACAAGATCTTTGGTGTTCATTATTTCAAAGAGACATTTTTCTTCTACCCTTAAGCATATGCTTTAAGGCAAGACTGGCCCCAGAGATGGAGTGTTATGATTAGCCAGGCCATTCTCCGCCTGGTCATATGCCCATCCCTGAGATAAGAGCCCCATGAGAGCTAGTTACTAGTATTATTGGTTCCTGTTAAGGAAAAGAAGTTATGTTGTCTGAGAAAGGACTCTTGAAAATCCTGAGCCTTTATGTCTCTCTAACTGATCTAATCTTTCTTTATTTTGAGCTATTACCTTCCTTGATACCATCAATCTCTCTCTCTACAGTCAAATAGACAGGTTTTTGAGAGCAAGGACTTTCTTTATTTTTACATACCCAGTGTTTAGCATTATGTATAATTAAGTGCTACACAAGTACCACAGACTTCAGAGAAGGTGCCATAGATTTCAGAGAAAAGGGATATCTATAACAGTCAGGCTAGGTGTTCTGGGGAAGTTGGGACTTTAACATTGAAGAATAAATATATCTTGATTGAGTCAAGAAAAGAAACTTTCCAGTAGAGGTAAATGTTGAGCACAAAGCCATGAATAGGCTTAAATAAGCATAGTGTCTTCATGGATCAGTGAAGGAACTGGCCTGCTTAACATGAGAGATTTTGTTGGGAAATGAAGTTAAAGTCAAATTATAGAAGGCATTCTAATTTGAAAAACAGAAAAATATAATCTTAATTTCTTTTGAATTATATGAGTACCATGATGAAATAAATATAAAAAAGATCAGTACTGCTATAAAATGGAATAGGAAGAAAATAAGATAGGTCAAAAGGAAGGGGTTGCTCCTAGTATGTTACAATAATCCAGATGCAAAATGATCTGGATTATTAACTATTATTATTAACTATTTTTCAAGTACTTCTCATTCATTCATTTATTCATTAACTGAGATATCTGTTGAATTTCTATCATGTGTCAGGCACTGTGCTAGGTGCTGGGGATATAATGGTGAGCAAAAAAAAGAGTAAAATTACAGAATCATGTGACAAAAGGATAGAATAATGCGGAGTAACTTAAAATTTTAAGTCTCAATAGGATTTTCAAAGTAAGTAGATATATTTGAGGGAAGCAGGTTTGCAACAAAAATGGAATCAAAGAAGCATAAACAGTAAAACAATGGATAGGTCAGATTAACATTAAATGGTGTCTACAAGATCTATGAAAAAAAGAGGCTGGGTATTTTGCACTTGCCTAATATGGTTTGTACACACTTAGCAGGAAACCCACTAACATTAGGATTATTGTCAAGAAAGGAGAGCAGAGTTGTCAAACAACTACCCATAATTTATTGTTTTGGTAATTCAAAGAAGTGATGAAGGTATAAATCTAATTATCCCAACACAGGAAATCAAATGAGAAAACAAAGAAGAGGTTTTTGTTTTAATATTAAAATGTAAATTTCATAATGCATATTTGAAAATTCTGGCACACTTTAAACCTATTGTTTTTCCCACTGACCTGATTGCCATTCATATAGATAAATTTGTATTAGCAGATTCACATTGCTTCATTTTTTCTTCTGACTTTTTCTTATAAGAAATTGCTTGTGAATTGAATTGAGATTATAGCCATTATGGCAAACTACTGTTGTAACCTTATTGTTGTAAACTTATTGTGGCTGCCAAGGTGTTTGTGAGTATTAAGGGGAGGGTGGGGCAGAGGGGTTGGGCCTGTTCCCATGGAATATAGTGAATCAGATAGATATTTGTACATTATACAAATAATGTAGAATTATAACCACATTAAAGGCTATGAAAGATAAGTACATGAACTTTGAGAGTTTATAATGGGCATTGCTGTGGCTGTGATAATTGAGTTGATATTTGAAGAATGAGTAGAAGGTTATTAAATGAAGGAGAATAGAGTTTTAAATCCAGATTGATGGCAAAGCATGTAAATGTAAATATTTAGCTAATTTTCAAATAATAAGATAGAACTGGAAGTAGAGATTTGGAAGTTAAGCACAGAAGTGAGAATTAAAATTATTATGGATGAATAATCCAAAGAAAAAAGTACAAAGAAGGATAGAGTTAAAGAAAAAGCTTTGATAAGAGCCCATAGTTGGGTAGTGATGATGAGAGAAAAAGAAATAGAAGCCAAATTCAGAGGGGCAGGAAGGAGAGGTGGAAGAACTAGAAGAGAATAGTGTCTTGGAAATCAGAGTTGCAGAGAATTTTAATGGGGCCAAAATATAGAAGAGAGACAAAAAAAAAAAAAAAGAGGGGGGAATAAAACAGAGAAAAGACCATGAAATTTGAAGCAAAAATATTTTATTATCTGAGAAACCAGTTAAATGTAATGAGGATAGCACTTGAGTTAAAAAAGTCAATGAGGAAAGGAGAGAAGAGGAATTGTAGGTAGGAGACATGCTTTCTGTAGGATAAATCTAGCAGTAAAAGAAAAGGAATATAGTGCAATTAGAATGGGCAGTAAGTTTAAATTTCTTCTGATTCTGATTTGCATGTATAGAGCAAGAGGGGAAGGGGATGATAATAGGCAATGAGAGATTTTTTATGGGAGTACTTTCCTAGAAAATGATTTGTTAGGATAAATGTTTACCTGAGTAACTGTTTATAATTTTTCAAATGGAGCACTCTATTTCTATAGGGGGATACAAATGAAAAAATAAAATTTATTGTTTAAAACTCTTTAGTAGACGGAATATCTTCATTTTTGTTGCCTTTCCAGGAGGGATTTTTGGATGTAATACCAGGGTTAGTAGAACACAGGTATATTTTTGTGAGAGTAATTAGGATATACATAGATGTGAATTTAAATTCAAATAAATTGATTTTCAGGTCTCATTGAGCTGGTGTTTTTAAGTTTCCACAAATTTTCATGAAAAAATCCACTGTTAAATTGAAGTAGATCAACCCTTTTGACCTATTAAATTTTCTTGACAGTCTTAGAAATGTAACGCCAGCAAAACTAAATGATAACTTTAGCCTTCATATTCATTCTCTCATGCTTTCCTTATTAGGGGTAGTTAATAAATATATTATAATTAATATAAGAATAAAGCTGCTAAATCTCTTACATCATAAAACTTACATTAGCTTTGATGGCTTACTATCATTAACCCTAACTAATGAGCAACATGAGATTACAATCAAATTGGTTATGCATATATTATCTGAGGCACTAAGCAAGAAACAATTTCTGAAAGTTTCTTTTTTTTGTTTGTTTTAATAACCTATGAAACAACTTAGGTTGTGATAAATTGAAGCAATTATTTAATCATTCAGTATGAGAAAAATTTTCACCAAAAATATACCCATAATTAAAGCAATTTGGGGTATTGTTTGTTTAAATTATTTTTCTCTACTCTTTCAGTTTGGATATGCAAAGTCTAAGTATAAATTATCTAAAGACAGCATTTTGGACAGAAAATGTTACTGTACATTGCATTTCAAACAAATGACTGTCTCAAAATATTGAGTAAAATGTATTTGAAATCTTATGCTTGCTTTCTAAGACGTTTTGAAAAATGCTGAATGTCAAACTGAATTTTGATAATTGATTCGAGTATTTTTTACGGTCATGTTAAAATTAATATCAATTTTATTTTTCTTCAAAAGATTTTTAGACTTTTCTGTTACAAGAGGAATGAGTAGTTTTAAAAACAACAACAACTTGTATTCAAGAAAACCGGAGAGTCTCTGACAGGTTCCCTACTCCTCCTGTTGGGGTTCTTTTCTGACTCCAGCCCCCACTTCGGGGGTTTCAAGGTACTTGGTTCGCGCTTGGCCCCGGAAGGAAGGAGCGATGCCTCCATCCTGGTCTCGCGGGGACTTGGATCTCGCTCTTCAGCGGGATCTGCCGTTCAGTCCCAGGCTTCGCGGGCAGAGCGGGGCGTGGAGGGGCGCGGCCGAAGCGTGGCTCCGGCCGGTTCAGAGTACGGTTTGTTTTCGTGTCCCCTGAGCTCGACCCTGAGTGGGATCTTGGACCCAGGGGAGAAAGGAGTGGACGTTCGGGTCCCAGAAGCCGTGTGTGGCTGTTAGTCCCTGGGCGGGCGGCTCTGAGGCGCTCGGAGGCCTGGCAGGCCTTGTCTCCGGAGTACGGCCGGAGGTCGCGTTCTGGGGACTTCCAGGCTCGTGGCCTCGTCCTCGGCCACAGTGCCGCGCGCAGCCCTGGCCTCCGCCGCATGTTTAGAGTGTTGGGGACGGACTCGTGTGAGGGGAAGCGAGTAGGCTGTGAGCGGAAGGCCTCGAGCCGCTGGGACTAGCGAAATTCCTGCTTCAAAACGCGCGGGAAGGACCACTCCAATCTGTGGGTAACAAGAGAGACGAAGCTCGCCTCAGGCGTATTTTGTAAAGCGACTTGGCAGGCCTGTGAAAACCACCTTTTTGGATTCTTGGTGGTTAATTCGTAGGTGTAAAATCGCACTTTTCCCGTAGGTTTTACCTCGCTGTTGGTGAATGGGTTTCTTCCTACTCATAGTAGTTGTAGACACGCGGAGAAACAACATATTCGGAGATATTTATTTTAAAGGGTGTATCTTTTTGAGATATCTGGGTGTCTGTGGACTCCAGAATATTCAGTGACTTATTTCAATACCACATATAAACATTACGAAGGCTTCCCCAGAAGTTTGTCATGCAGCGGCAGCAATGTTCAACAAATATTTATTAAAGCCCCTACTAGACTGAAAAAGGGTCTCTGGCCTCCCCAGTTCTTTTTCCACCCACATTTTCTGTAATAATGCTATGTTAACAAGGTTGTTAATACATGCTGTTTTGCATATGACCTCAGAATACTCTAATTTTTTTTTTTAAGACAATATCCAAGATGGATGACAGCCTATTTGTCAGTTTGGACAGACTTTTGCTAGAATTTGGTAGGTATAAAATGGAAACAAAGAAATAGGTAACCATTTGTATTATTATTATTTGATATTTTAACAATGAAGTGAAGTCACAAAAGAATTATTTATTTTAGTTTTCCAGTATAAGCAAGATATACGTAGTAAAGAAGATATGATTCAACGAATAAATAGTAAGTAATTTTGCATGATAAAAAGGTTTTAGTTTTTAATTTTTAATAGCATTTAAGGTAATATGCAGTTGCCTTGCTTAGGGTAACTTGCAATTGGCATGATAATTTTTGTGCCTGTTGTATTTAGTGACAATAATGAGATGTTTACCCTAACTACAGTTTTTCAGTAATAAAATGCTCTATTCAGAATTTGATTTGTTTTGAAGAATTTTGCTGTAAGCTGAAATGACCCCTTAACTAAAAGTAATTGAAATGTTATTTTTCTCAAATAACACAAGTTATTTCAAACATTTGACTGAATTTTTTTATCTTTTTAAAAATCACGAAAGTCAGGGGCCAAGATTGATGGTTACCATATTTTTAGGAATCATAATACTGAAAAATAATATTTTGACTGAAATGGCAAAGCATATTACATAAATATAGTATTTAAAGATTCTATATAAAAACTACCAAAAGAAAATTGAACCATTAAGTTCTTAATAGTTCTTAAAAGGTAGAATTTGTTTTTTTGTGCAATGAAAAGGAATAGAGAGTATTAAGAATTTATTTTAATCTTTTAAAGAAATTGTATTTTATGTATATATTATATTTAGTCTCTAGTAACAAGTGAAAGTGCACTTACTAATTGACATGGAATTGATGAAGATACATTTAGCTTTTGTCAACAACAAAACTCATGTTAGTATCGTATGAGTAAATATTTACATAAGCTCATAGCATCATGTGATACCATTGATCTTAATCTAGCCCTTTTATGTTAAAAGGGACATTTATTTCTCTTCAAACCCAAACACAAATTCTTAGCTTCTGGTTCTATGCTTCTTAGTGTAGAGCCCTTCCCATCTCA
Organism: Macroglossus sobrinus; assembly: GCA_004027375.1. Classification (NCBI taxonomy): domain Eukaryota; kingdom Metazoa; phylum Chordata; class Mammalia; order Chiroptera; family Pteropodidae; genus Macroglossus; species Macroglossus sobrinus. The sequence goes on along the minus strand of PVKZ01000315.1, from coordinate 694,003 downwards.
AGCCTCATTTTCTGGCTTTCTTCCTTTTAGGTAAATTGCCATACCCCTTTTTCCTACTGTGTTTATTTTAATTTATGATTCCTACTTTTAGAAAGTAATTATTTTCTCTTTCCAGAAAGCTTTGAAGATATTAAACAATACAAAACAACTATTTGTAAGATACATGAAACTATAAATATAACAGAGGAGGAAATTGGTCATTACTGTAAACATAGTAAGGAAATCAGTAACAACTGTAGTAAGTGAGTATTTGAAAGAACTTTCAATAATTGCCACTAGTTTCTTTTATTCAAGGTTTCTGAGTTTAGAGTTGAAGACTACTGTTTTAAAGTATTTTGTATTAACAACGATGAATTAGGTCTTATATTGCCTTATTATATGCCACTGTAAAGTGGCATCATAGGAGGGTCAAAAGAAAAATAGAAATGCTATAAGATCTCTCTCATTCAGATTTAATTAGTATAAATACAGAATTTTAAATAATCTAGACTCAGTATGTAAAATTCCTATTATATGAATAAATTTGAAGTAATTTCTATCTTTGAATTTTCAAGTTCTTATTTTTGTATAATGGAATCTAGCCTGAAATTAGTAACTTTTTGAAATAAAAATATTCAGTATGTTAAGAATTCTTTCAACATGGCTTTAGGTTCTGGATTCTAGTAGTTTAATCTATTAAAAGACATAATTTGAAATAAAAATTTGTTAATGGAACTTTATTGTCTATTGCAAAAACGAAAATAAAATGTGTTAATTTTCTGTTTAATTTTATATGGACCATCGTCTTTGTATTAAGTACTATACTTTAGAATAATATTTGTTTTGAAATATTTTGTTACTTGAAATTTTAACAAGCCTTTTAGGTTTTTGCCCTATTACTTTTTCATACTGTTTTCCAAATTTTATCAAAGTAACACATACCTAGTATAAAAATTCAAAACCTATACAAATGTATGGAGTAAAAAGTTTTTCCCAGCCCACAGTCCCCAGCCCTATCCTGTTCTCTTTCTTACAATAATCACTCTGAAGAGTTGTGAGTATTCTTTCAGATCTTTTAAATATTCAACATCATTATTATATATACTTACATATATACCTATCTATACAGCTGTCTTTTTTTTTTTTTACCAAAATGGGATCATACCTTACTTATTCTTCAACTTGGATTTTTAATTTAATATAGTATATAAATGGTACTATACAAGTAATGAGTATGTACAGATTTCATTCTTTTTAAAACAATATTGATGTATCCTGAGTTATTCAACCATTTTTTTAAATAGATATTTAGGTTGTTTCTAGTTTTTTCCTATTATAAGCAACATGCACAGGTATCCTTCCACATTTAAAGACCTGTTGCTATAGAATAACTCCTAGAAGTGAAATTGCTAGATCAAAGAGTATCCATATTTAAACATTTGATAGATAATGCCAAACTGCTCTCCAAAAATAATATACTAATTTATGTTCCCACCTACGACATATGAGAGTTTCTATTTCCTTATACCCATGCCACCACTGGAATTAGCAATGTTTAAATTTTTTAGCAGTCTAATCAACAAAAAGGTATATATTGTTGAACTTATTATTTTATTTTGATTTAAGTTTTATCATAGTAAGTTTTACCAGTGGTTTCTCTTACTAGCTGCAATGGATGCTAGAAAGTACTCATGGCTTCCCCCTCGGTCCAAGATGTTCTATACTTTGTGCAAGCTTAATCTCTGCTGGTTCTGAGGACAGTTAGTAGAATCTGTTGATTTTAATTCCGTGAACATCTCTAGTTCATGATTTCAGCATGCTGGTTTTAAACTTTAAATGTGTAATATGAATTTATGAAAGTACTAGAAAAAAATAGCTGACCCTGTAATCTTTGAAAGGTGGCCTTTCTTACTATGTTACCAAAGGTAGAAATCACATAGGAAACGATGGATAAGTATGCCTACATACAAATTAAAATGAAAAACACCCCAAAATGATATAAAAGGCAAAAGGATAAGGTAGGGAAAATGAGACAAATAAAGGTTAATTAAAAAATATATACTTGAGGGAATTAATAAGAAAAAAAACCATTAGAAAAATGGGCAAAGAATATAAACAGATTAATATTCTGTATGCAATATACACCTAATGAACATGTGAACAGATGTTCAATCTTACTAAAAATCAAGACATCTAAAGTAAATAATAAAATGCTATTTTTTTCGCCTTTAACTTTTATACACATTCAAAGAAAGTTAATACCAAGTGTTGGCCAGGGAATAAGAAAATTACCTCTCATACACTTTAGGAAACCGCACTGGTATAAATTTTTTGGATGACATGTCAGTATACTTTTTAAAAAGCTTTAAGAAACATGACTTTTGATTAAATGGTTCAATTTCTGAGAGTTTTTCATGAAGAAATAATTAGGCATTCCCGAAATATATACAATAAGGTGTTTATTTCAGCCTTTTTATGATAGGAAAACATTGAAAGAAACTAATATTTAACATGAGGTGATTAGTTAAATGAATATTGATTGATATATGCATATGAATGAACAGTAGGCAGCCAATAAAATTATGATATGTGTGTATTTATTGACATGGAAAGATAACAGTATTATTTCAAATTAAAGCAATAAAGCAATGTTAATAGGATGAATCCAATTTGGTAAATTTATATTTATATATAATTAGAAGTCCAGAAATATGTACAACAAAAAGCATACAGTGACTATCTTTTCATTGAACATGTATTTCTTATGGAATTTTTAAAATACTTAGAATATATGTGTGTATAACCTTTGATTTTGTGGTTACATCCATTTTGGGCAATATAAGGAAATGATTAGAAATTCAGACAATTATTTAACTACAAGTTGTTTACGAAAGAGAAACTTCAATTAAGCAGAAATGGCCAACAATATGGGAATGGTTAAACATGGAATATGATATATTTATTAAAACCTTTATAGTCAATTCTTAGTGATAATGAAAATGTGTATAATTTAAAAGTCAGTGTTAAAGGGGGATACGTTGTCATGTGAATATAATCTTAAACGTTTTAAATATATATACTTAAAATCTAGAAACAATTTATTAAAACAATAGTAGTAATTTTTCAGTGTTGAGATGATCATATGGATGATCATTATTTTCTTACATATACTTTTCTGTGCTTCCATGTATACTTTTAGAATTTGAAAAAAAAAGATTAAGAAAGAGCTAGATGGAATATGTGGATAATACTTAGAATGGAAGCTGCCATAGTTTATGCTAAATTTAGGTTTTTCACATTGGTAACATTTTTCAGGTTATCTAATAAAACAAAAAATGTATAATATGACTTTATACTTTCCATCTTATCTTATAATTTATTTTGACTTAGTTTCTTTCTTCTAATAGATCAGGAAGGTATAACAAATTGACTTTCTGAGTTTCAAAGGAGAAAAAAGCCTCTTTTTAGCTCTTATCCTAGTTCTTTGAATGCTGGCTCCAAAAGAATTTCTTAGCCAAGATCTTAGAAGTATGATGACAAAACCTAATGTTGTAGTGTTGCAGAGTATACGCTAGAAATGCTGTAGCAATCCACAGTCCAACTATATTACATTTACTTCTTCCTTAGTCATGGTACTAAAATAGGTTTTATGTAAAAATTAACATACTGACATTTAAACATATGTATGATTGCATGAAGGGTGGTAATGGTGGCTGGTGATGGTAGATCGGAATATTTTTCTTGATGTAAGCTTGTTTTCTCCAGGAAGAGAAGAATTTGCTTATCTTTAAATGGTTTCATTCATTTGTATGATCTCTTACAGTTTGTTTATCCTTCTGAAATGCTAATTATAATTTTTTTTTCATAGCTGGAAGCCAACATGTGATGTTTTTCATAAACATGAAGACTATATGCAGGAGCAGTTTATTATTTATCAAGAAACTGTTGAAAAAGACAAGTACAGTACATACATTAAGCTTATCAGTTCTATAAATTAATATTAATAGGATCTGCTTTGTAAAAATGTCAATTGAAAAATGTAGGAATTTTGTACACTGGGGAGGTTTTGATTTGTTTTGTTTTAAAGGAAATCCAGTGTTTTGGACTAAGGCAAGTATGGATGCTGTCTTGTCCCTAGGTAGATGTATCTTGTTAAGTAGGATAGTGCTGGAACAGTGGTCTGCTTCAGGTTCTACAGTTGTGTTCTCAGTCAGTAAGCCTATTAACCAAGTGTTTAGACAGGTGTGACTCCTGCCAGGTCCTTGGGAAGGCTCCTGCTTGGTCATTGGATGGGTCTGTGGATGGTTAGGACTGGCCCTGGCTTGGAGGGATTGGAACTGAGCCTCAGGGTTGTTTCAGGTTTTACATCCAAGATTGAAGTCTGCAGTCCTGGCTCTCGACCACTCCCTGACTGCAGCTGGAGGGGCTAGAGCCAAGTGATCAGAAGTACAATGGCTCATAAGAAAATACTATGAGCAATTATATGCCAACGAGCTGGACAATCTGGAAGAAAAGGACACATTCCTAGAAACATACAATCTTTCAATACTGAGTCAAGAAGAAACAGAAAATCTGAACTGACCAATTGCCACCAATGAAATCAAATCAGTAATCAAAAAAACTCCCGTAAAACAAAAGTCCTGGACCAGATGGCTTCATAGGCAAATTTTACCAAACATTCAAAGAAGAATTATCAACTATTCTTCTCCAACTATTCCAAAAAATTAAAGAAGAGGGAAGGCTTTTTAACTCTTTTTATGAGGCCACCATTACCTTGATTCCAAAACCAGGCAAAGACAAAAAAGAAAACTATAGTCCAATGCCTCTTATGAACATGATACAAAAATACTCAACAAAATATTAGCAAACTGAATTCAGCAATATGTTAAAATTCGTATACCATGATCAAGTTGGATTTATTCCTGAGATGCAAGGTTCAATATCTGCAAATCAATTAATGCGGTAGCCCACATTAACAAATCAAAATATAAAAACCATATAATCATATTAATAGATGCAGAAAAAGTGTTTGACAAAATCCAGCATTTATTTATGAGAAAAATGCTCAACAAAGTGGGAACAGAGGTAAAATCCATCAACATGATAAAGGCCATATGTGACAAACCTACAGCTAACAATGGGGAAAGGCTAAAAGCATTTTCCTTAAGATCAGGAACAAGATAAGGATGTCCACTTTGACCACTCCTCTTCAACATTTTAGTGGAAGTTTTAGCCACAGCATTAAGACAAGAAAGAGGAATAAAAGGCATCCGAATTAGGAAGAAGTATAACTCGTCATTTGCCGATGACATGATACTATAAATATATAACCCTAAAGATTCCACCAAAAAACTGTTAAAACTAATCAATGAATTCAGTAAAGAAGCAGATTAAAAAATAAATATTCAGAAGTCAGTGGCATTTTTATATACCAAAGATGAACTTTAAGAAAGATATTAAGAAAATCTCATTTACAATTGTATTGAAAACTATAAAATATCTGGGAATCAAATTAACCAGGAAGGTAGAAGACCTGTTTTCAGAAGATTATGTCATTGGAAAGAAATTGAAGAAGATAGATAAATGGAAGCATATACCATGCTCATAGGTAGGAAGAGTCAACATTGTTAAAATGGTCATACTACCCAAAGCAGTCTATAGATTCAGTGCAATCCCTATCAAAATACAAATGGAATTTTTCAGAAAAAATAATCCTAAAATTAATATGGAGCCACAAAAAAACATCTAATAGCCATGGCAATCTTCAGAAAGACGAACAAAGTTGGTATCACACTACTTGATATCAAATATACAACAAGGCTACAGTAATCAAAACAGCATGGTACTCACATAAAAACAGATAAATTGGTCAATGGACCAGAATAGAGAGTCCAGAAATAAATCTATGCCTATATGCTCACTTAATATATGACAAAGGAGGTAAGAATATACAATGTGGTAAAGACAGTCTCTTCAATAAATGGTATTGGGAAAATTGGATAGATACATGCAAAAAAAAAAGCTGGACCACCTTCTTAAACTGTATACAAGACAAAATGGATTAAAGACTTAAATATAAGACTTGAAACTATAAAACTTCTAGAAGAGAACATAAGCAGTAAACTCTTGATATTACTAACAGGAATTTCTTTTCAGATATATCTCCTTGAGCAAGGGAAACAAAAAAATGGGACTACATCAAACTAAAAAGTTTTTGAACAGCAAAAAGTCAAAACAAAAAGCTGGCTGGGAGAAGATATTCGCCAATGATACATCAAATAAGGGGTTAGTATCCAAAATATATAAATAACTTACACAATTCAGCAACAATAAAAAAATCTAATTAAAAAATGGGCAGAAGACCTGAACAGATACTTCTCCAAACACAAACTGCAGATGGCTACTAGATATACAAATGATGTGCAAGGTCGCGAACCGTCAGAGAAGTGCAAATTAAAACCACAAAGAGATAACACCTCACACCTGTCAGAATGACTGTCATCAATAAATAAAAAAACTGGTGTTGGCAATGATGTGGAGAAAAGTGAACCCTCATACGTTATTGGTGGGATTGCAAATTGGTACAGCCGCTATGGAAAACAGTATAGAGGTTTCTCAAAAAATTAAAAATAGATATACCTTTTGACCCAGCAATTGTACTTCTGGGTATTTATCCAAAGAAAACCAAAACAATAATTTGTGAACATCTATGCACTCCAATATTTATGGCAGCACAATCTACAATAGCCAAGATATGGAAGCAACCTAAATGCCCATCAGCAGACAATGGGATAAAAAAATTATGGTTTGTATATACAATGGAATATTACTCAGCCATTAACAAAAATGAAATCTTACCATTAGCAATGACATGGATGGACCTAGAGGTTATTATGCTGAGTGAAATATGTCAGACAAAGATAACTACCATATGATTTCACTTTTATGTGGAATCTAAGGAACAAAAAGAACAAACTAATCAAAAACAGATTTACAAATATAGTGGAGAATTTGTGATGGACAGAGGGGAAGGAGGTTGGGAACTTGGAGAATGGGGTGAAAGATTAAGCAAGTACAAATTAGTAGTTAATAGTTGGTCATGGGGATGGGGAACCCAGGAGAGGGAATGAAGTTAGCATTAATATGGTGACTAGGTGGAGGGCCAGGGGAGGGAGAGAACAATTGGGGAGATTATTTTATGAACTATATAGATGTCTAACCATTGTACTGTATACTTGAAACTAATTTAAATAATTTTTGAAAATTTGATTCTGTGAGGGGCTAACATAAACCAGTCCGAATATAAATCTTTTTGTTAGTATTTGTAGATGACTTCTCCTTCCTTGTCAGAGGTGTTAAAGTGAAAATAGCTATTTCTTTCTTAAACCAGTCACATGGGTTGATTGATTTGATGACTGAATATCAGGCATTAAAAAGAAAAGAGTAGAGGAACCAACTCCTTGTTTCTCTCCCATCCCTGTCCCAAGCATTCTTGAAGACTAGTACTGTGGCAACAGATGAGAGAGTAATGACTCCTTGAATCATGACTTGGCTCTGCTGGGCTCTGCCAGAGTTACTGTACAGAGTATGTTAGAGGAGTGAGCATGAATATGTAATACGAATAGTATAGATGTCGTATGCTAATCTCATCCAAAACTGGTGACTCAGACTCATTTTTCTTATAGGTATTTCCTTCCTCCTTGGACAATTTCCCTAAGTGAGGGTTTAATTATCAAATACGTATTTAGTGAAATAAAAGCTTGTTTGGGGTTCAGCTGCTTTCTCTTATTAAAAGAGACAGAGTTTAGTAATATTAAGAAATTAAAACACTTAAGGTTCAGGCTGTTATCCTTACTTCTTCTTATAGAGCAGTTTGTGAATACTTGTTATTTTCTCATCTGCTAAAGTGAGATAATCATTATAGTACCTTTTAAGAAATTTCTCCATATAGTATAGCTTGATTTAGAAAACATAAAATTAAGGATTATATATTTTTAGGAAAACTTCTATGAATATTACTTCTTGAAACTATTTGATAAGAATTGGATAAAAGAGGAACCAAGAATATATTTCCTGTAATGAACCTGGATTGAACATTTTCAGTATTGTAGGTCAGGATTGGTAAACTTTTTTTGTAAAGGGCAAGATAGTAAATATTTTATGTTTTGTGGGTTATACAGTCTCTGTTGTAACTACTCAACTCATCTGTTGTGGTGTAAGAGCAACTTTAGACAATATGAAAAGGAATGACTGCATACCTATAAAACTATTTATAGACATTACAGATGAAAAGTGTGATAGAGTTAAGAAAAATTTGAAGGGCAAATAGTATTGAGGGAACAAAGGATAAGTAGATATTTGACTTGCCTGTTATGCTTAATTTAGTAGACTTTAACAAGTGATATTTAGAAAGCTTTTAGACATACTCTTATTATAATGACATCATTTCTTTTAACAGAAAAATGTACCATGGTTATGTATGTCAATATAAAGATGTTCTGAAACAGTACCAAATAAAATACTCAGAAACACCCCTTTCACATGAATATTACCAGAAGAAAAGAGAACATGAAGAAATTCAAAACAGAGTGTTGGCATGTACTGAACAACTGAAAATGAATGAATCTATTTTTATGGAATTTCTAGGTATTAATATCTTAATTAAATATATTTAATTATGGTATCTTTATAATGAAAAGAATATAATAACTAAGTCAAAAATATGACTTTGTTTTTCAGTGCCTGCTCCCTTTACATCAGTTACTAAATGGACATTACATATGTATCCACAATAGTATTTCTACTTAGAATTTCTATTAGATAAGTATTATTTCTCTTTTTTTAATTGTTATATGTTTCCCTAGTGCAAATCACATAGAATCATCTTTTTGTTTAATTTAGAAATGTTAGAGGTCATCTGGGATTAGTTTCCATATGTTCATGTGATCAGAAGCAGACAATTTTAATGAGAATAAAGTGTTACATGTATCTGGCTTTAAATGGCATATCTTAGCAATCAAACCAATGAAAAAGTCATCTCTGTTTTACCAAAGAAAGTTCCAATTAAGTCAATTTATTATTACTTGTTAGGATGGAAGGTGGTAAGGAATCACAATTATTTATTTATCTATAGAAATTGATGAACTACCAAGCATACTCAAGAAGATACAGAGCTTTCTTGCAAGGATCTTTTAGAGGAGACAGACATGTAAGCAAATTCTAATACAATGGCATTGTATTAGATGCTTAAGTAATTCTTAATTGGTCCAAGTCTCATTTGTTTGTAAAGGAAATCTTCTCTGATGATAAACTTGGAACTTTAATCCTCTTCCAACCTCCATAATCCTTTCTATGCTTTACTATCAGATTATATCAGACAATATTAAAAGGAATGAATGTATTCCAATAAAATTTTATTTGTGGACATTACAATTGAAAAGTGTGATAAGAGTTAAGGAAAATTTGAAGGGCAGACAGTATTGAGGGAACCTAGGATAAATAGATATTTGACTTGCCTGTTAAGCTTAATATAGTACACTTTAACAAGTGGTATTTAGAAAGCTTTAAGATATACACTTGTTTTAATGACATCATTTCTTTTAACAGAAAAATGTACCATGGTTATGTATGTCAATATAAATATGTTCTTTATCCCTGCATTCTACCTTGCTTCATTATGCTTCATCCTAAATTATCCTTTAAATTCCTTTGCTGCTTGTTCTCTCTATGTTTGGGTTTTAGCTTTTTCTGTTCTTGTTCATTTGCTGCCCATCTGTGTTTTAACTTCTCAATGGGGAGGGGCAGAGGTAGATGCAGAATGTACAGCAGGGGTTTAGGGAGTTGGATGTAGGATGGGATGAGATGTAGGATTGCATTGCAAACAAAAAGAAGTGATGGAGGCAGGGAGAATTGAAGATTAAGATTGAAGTGTCTATATCTACAAATTTAAATTGATGCTTTTAATAACAGCATAATATTATAAGTAATGTTCATCTGAAATTGTATGCTCTAGCAGGTAATTCATGTATTTTTAAGCAAAATGGGAAAGGTCTGACAGATTTTCTCTGGAGTTCTTGTTCACTACCTCTATTTTATTAAATTCTCCTAAATGGATTGTAGAGTAACTTAGGAAATTGTAGTAGCTAATAACCATGCAGGATATATGTTAACAGCTGAAAAAATTCTCTGCTTGAAATTGACTATAAATTCAGTTCAAGCAGAAAGTTCAGATAGAAGATCTAGCTCTCTTATGAGTTTGTATGGTATACCGATAAACCTTACAGAGCAAGAAAAGGGTGCATTTTAAATTTTGACTTTGAGAACAAATAAATTATGGAAACAAAAAGTTAAATTTGGACTTGAATCAGTTATATATTATTATTAGTCATGCCAAATGACATGATGAACTTGGGTAAAAAAACAAAAGCAAAATACTACCCTGTAAAAATATTTAACTGAAAGAAAAAACCCTAACTAATATTTTGGGTGAAATGTTATTTTTAAGCTCAATATATAACATAGATAAATTATCTTCATTAGTTTGCTACATGGTTTTATTAGTTTTACCTCTGTTTTCAGATGATGTTATTAATTTCTTATTGTTTATGTGGAACATATAAATAATGTTACATGATTAATTATTTCTTATATAGTACATGTATTATAAATATAAAATTTGCTCACATAAACAGTTCCTTAACAGATAAGTGTTCATTTGAGATGTAAAACACAAGATATTCTTAAACATGCCAGAAATTTTTCCAAAATTTCATGTGAATTGAAGAAAGAAGTAGATGAAATGGAAATAGAAATTAATTATTTAAACCAGGTATATATTTCATTATGTTTCTAATATATATATTTATGTATAAGTGTAATGGTATGTTAGTTGACAGTCTTAGAAGAGCTATTTATAAAAAGCATAAATACGGACAAAGGCTTATGATAATTTGTTTGCCTCAGATTGCCTTGGAGCCAAAATGTGTGTTAGGTATTGAGTATATTTAATTCTGGGTTTTGGGAACTAACTTAACTTTCATTCGGGACTGAGGAGAGAAGATGAAAGAACAAGATATAGCTTAATAACAGGCATTTAAAGAGCTATAATACTGTTCTCAAAAAAGCACAAGACGGTAAATGGTTTTAAGGAACTTAATCTTGAAAAATTAAGACTATAATCTTTATAGAACTAGGTTAGAACTAGTTTAGCCTTTAAAATTGATGACACATGATATTTTTTAAATTTTTTATTTAAATTAGTTTTAAGTATACAGTATATTTGTTAGACATCTATATAGTTCATAAAACGATCCCCCCATTTGTTTCCTCCCTCCCCTGGCCCTCCAACTAGCCATCATATTAACAGCATTTCCTCTGCCATGCCCCCCATCTCCATGACCAACTATCAGTTACTAATTTGTTCTTTTTTAACCCTTCACCCTAATCTTTCATCCCTCCACACTCCTCCCCTCTGTTCATCACCAAATTGTCCACTATATTTGTGTGATATTTTCTTGAATATATTTTTAGTGCCATTTATAGAAATGTAGATAGGTATGAAAACCCATGAAATTTAAAATATTTTTCAAATTTTGAGAAAAAAATGAATAATTTTTTAAAGTTTTCTAAATTATCTGAAAATTGTGTTAAAGATGGTATAGTTATTTATAGATATGACATTCCAGATAACAGTAATATTATTTTAGTAATTATATGAAAGTGGATTAACTTCCTTTATATGTTTAATATGTCTCTTTGTGGGGAATCAATATCTACTTTGTTTTTGATTGTCCTTTTTAACAAAAACAGGGTAGAAGTTCATTGAAATCTAGGTTCGCTAATGGAGGTGTAAAGCAGTACGATTTATTATTCATTTGACTTGGTTTTAGCAACTTTCACTAAAAGCTAGCTAATAAAACCAAAAATATAAATTTTACAATTATATAGAAAAACTCATATTTATTAGTTAAGATAAAGCATATGTTTCTTCATGCTTTACAGGCAATTATTTTGTTCTGCTTTATCATTTTTCTTTTTAGCATATTGCAAGACTTTATGAAACAAAGAGTCTTTCAGAAGCTCTGGAAGAAAATAATAAAAGTATAGAAAACAGAAAGGAATTGAAAGAACGGTATAGGTAAACTTTAAAATGGGATTTGGTGTATTCTTTCCCAAGCCACTAATAGTTACACAGTATCTATATACCTTTTTTTTTGTACAGGCTATTTTCTCTTCATTTCTTATGAAAAGTATTAATTTATACTTTTAAATATTACAGACTAATATTCAAATCTTTGGGAGAGATTTGAGAGCAGCAGTGTACTTACTTTTTTATCACCCTATCACCAGCTTAACCAGTTCTTTCTTTTTCACAGAGACTGAAGATGAGCCAAAATACTACTGAATCTTTAGTATTATATGTTTCCTTGTTATTCATTCTAATGGTGATAAAATAGACATCAGTGGTGGAGGCATTTTTTTTAAAGATTGATTTTTGTCTATTATTGTGTGACAGAAAAATAGGTGTATTAATGTTGCTGTTTCTGATAACCTTTCTACTTTTTCTCTTCTACCTGTACCCTTTTTCATTCTTCCTAAATTCCTGTCCTCAGGCTTTATTGCTCTTATCCTTATTTTCACCACACTTCTATCCTATTTCCTTGAATTTGTGATTTTCTTGATTCTTCCACTCTTATGTCTCACATCCACAGTAATATGTTTTTAATTTTGTAATGAAATTGATTAGAAAAATAGGTAAATGTACAGAATTCCACTTTATTGACATATTTTTAATATTATAAAAATTATATTGACAGGAACTTACATGACTAGTCATTTTTACTCTCTATATTTTGATAGTTATCAAATAATATCACTATTTAAGGTAACTATCAGAAATTAAAGTTATTTCTTTAACTTAGGAAATACTCAGTGAAATTATTCTTTCAGTGAAAAACTTGAAAGAACCATTGGATTGTAGTACTGTTTTAATAGTTTCTATATCATGCTAGTTGACTTTAGTAAATCTTTTTTTAAGTTTGAAGTACTACAAAATCTGGAGCATGCTGTTGGTGGACAGTTTTGGTTTAAAATGTTTTTGGTGCATTTAGAAAGTCTTTTAAAATAATTTTTTACATTTTAAAAATGAGAATGGAAAGAGCACTGGACTTAATCAGAAAAAGTTTGTTGTACCTGTGACACTAGAGAGTAATTTAATAATTTTGGGTGGATCTGTTAAATCCTCTAGAACTCAGTTTTATTATCTGTGAAATGAGTTTTAATTATATAATATCAAAATATCTCTTCTAGCTTTAATATATATTAACTTTTTTACTTAGCTAATATTTATTATAATTCACTTCTCTCTTTAGAATTTTTGAAAAAGATGAACAACATATATTGAGTAAAACCTCTCAGAACAGTCAATTATTTCTTTCACGTGAGCCTCAGAAATTAGTAAGACCAATAAGTATGCATTTTTCAGAACCAAGAGTTACAGGTACAGTATCTGTTTATCATTAAAGAAGTTTGGGGTTTTTTTGCAAACACATAGAAGAAATATAAAATTTTATTTACAATTTTATTTACAATTTGGTGTAACCAGGAACAAACAATAGGAGTACTTAAGAAAGTATCACTTTGATTTTTTTCTGAGAGTAAATAAGATACGTACCTTTTATACCTAACTTTTTCTCTTTGAGAGAGAAAGCATTCACATTATTAAAAAAAAAAAGTTCTGGTCTGGTTGCATAGCTGTCAGAGGAGGATGAGTAATTATATGTTTTTCATTTGAAAAGTTATATTGTCAATATGTCTTTAAAGTGGGAGCAGACTTGTGTTAATGGTATTTGTGACTTAGTTACTGAAATATTTGAATCATGTTTCATTTAATGGATCTGCAGATTAGATTAATGACATTAGCTGTTTTTCTTCCCTGGTCATTAATATCACCATTCTGTCTTCTTTGGTTCCCCATTATAAAGAAGTAGTTTTGTCAGATGGTTTTCATTTTACATTCATAGTTATTGTAATGCTATTATGTATTGAGGAATTAAGAGTTATGTAATAATTTCATAAATCTATAATTTAAGTTTTCATGTGACTTGATTTTTTTAAATGACGAGATTAGGTTAAATGTTGGGCATGATATTTGTTTCTATCTCTGGAATTGATTTGAAGTTGAACAATTTAATAATCTAGATAAAAAAGAAGAAAGTTCTGTGAAGCAGTCAAAGCTTGCCAATATTGACTTCAGACAAAAAGAAAATGCACAGGTAGATATTTCTTTTTTTTAAATATAAATTAAGTGCTTGCTTTAAGTGAGATAGTGAATATATTGCATTTGGAACACAGTGTGTGTGTGTGTGTGTGTGTGTGTGTGTGTGAGAGAGAGAGAGAGAGAGGGAGAGAGAGAGAGAGAGAGAAAGAGAGCAATCAGCCATCAGTACAACCTCAGAGTCTAAAAAATCTTTAAAAAGTTTCAACATGGCAGCCTGAGAGTATACTGTAGCCTTCTCAGATATTCCTAAAAATAACATAAAAGATATTTAAAAATTCCAAACCCTGCACCTAGTATATCAAAAACTGTGAGACATTTCTGAAGGAGGAAAGCAGAATTGGATTGAAGAGGGAAATTGTGGCCCAGGACTTGCATAGTAGAATACTCTTACAAAAGATATAGTTCTGGGGACAACGGATAGGGTAATTGATTGGGTTACTTCAGTGGGAATTAGTTAACACTTATTCATCTCATATTTATTTTGCCTTTGGCCAGGCATCAGCAATGGGACGACTGTCTCCAGGTGGAAGCAGTGAGTATAGGAGGTTGGGTTAGAGAGAGAGATGGTACTCTGAGTGGTTCTTGACGTTCGTAAAAAATAAGGCACATATCACCCAAAAAACTAGCTTCTGGTGTAGCACATCTCTCTTCCCCCATTCTTGAAAATAGTCCAGAGAGAAATTCTTATGAAAAATATAATTGCTTTCTATTATTCATAATTAATACACACAAACATAGGGGTAATGGTGAAAGGTAATTGGTGAAGCTTATTCTAAATATGTATTATAAAAACTTTAAAATCTAGTATTAAAATTACAGATAATATGGGATGAAGGTAGAAAGTTAAATGAGAGAAATAAAAGTCTGCTCAAGTTCTTTTTGTGTTTGGGATGCAGGTAGGGAAAAGATACGAATACTGATTAACTCTGTATATTGTGGGGAAAATGTAAATTTATGCATGTATATGTATATTAAACATTAAAGGGTAACCATCAGAAGAGAAATGGACTATAAGTTTTAAAAAGTAGAAGAAAAAAGATGAAATGAAGAAAACTTTGTCCAACTGAAGGCAGGAATGGGGGAAAAATAGCTAGAAAACTTTGCAAATAAAAAACAGAATGCCAAAAATAGTTCTGAACAAATCAGTAATAATAAAGATGTGACGTAAGTGCATCTTTGGAACATATAAACAAAATACAGCTATATACTATTAGGACAGCTGATACAACTTGTCAAATGACAAAAGGATGGAAAATATGTATCAAACAAAACTGAAGCAAATATAACAATGCCATATAAAATAGAGTTCAAGATAAAAAAACAGGGATAAATATATTTCATATTTTAAAAATATTTTGTATTTTTAAAAGAAAAATTCACCAAGAAGTTATAACCATGATGCATCAAATTATATAGTTTCAAAATATATAAAGCAAAAATAGACTTTGAAACATAGTTGAATCCTTAGTTAAAACAGGATAACTATCAAAAACAGATGCTGACTCTGAGTTTAGGGTTTGAGTTTGTCTATGTATGAAACAATACAAAATCAAACCAATGAAATAATTGCATTTAAATAAGATAAACATTTTTCTCTTGCCTGCCATAAAATTCTAAAGTAAGTGATTCAGGTTCACTTATCAGGGCTGATAGCACCATTTCTACAATTTCATTATTTCTCAGCCTCTATTTAAGCTTTCTTTTCCTACTCTCCTTAAATGCTAAACTTTTGACTCAAGGTCAAATTATGGTCAGAAACTAACCAATGTACTTTACCGTCATATCTGTCTTCCAGGCAGGAAAAAACAAGGAGAGGAAAGCTAGCTGATTCAGTCCCATTTTAGATCTTTCTTGGAAGCTCCCTAAACAATTTATTAGGATCTTTTATTGGCCACAACTTAGTCATATGGCTACTTCCATCTGTGGAGAAGTTGAGAAATATAGGTGGTTTTGTTTTTGTTTTTAAAATCAAAGCTCAGAAGAAAAGTAGATTTTTAATAAGATAGAAAACTAGCAGTTTCTGCCACAGGAATAAATCAAGTAGATAAAAAGTAAGGATGTACAGGCTCTCAGTAACACAACTTAACACAAATTTAACTGAATGGTGTGTGTTTTAGGCACAAAGCAAACACCATTCAGTTAAATTTTCGTTTGCAGTATTCATGAAAATTATCATTTACTAAAACAAAAAGGGTATCTCAATCAATTCTAAAAAGTAGCTATCTTCACTTTTCCCAAGGAATGCTGTGATGGTTTGGCATTAGAAAAATCTATCAGTGCGAACCACTACATTAATAGATTAGTAAATTATTTAAATAATGATTTAAAATAAAAGATTAAAAAATATATTAGGGAGACTCATACTATCAGATATCAAAATTTTTAAAAACTTTTGTTACTGATATGTAACTCATAACAAAATGTATCATTTTAAAATATACAATCTAGTGGTTTTTAGTATATCCACAAGATAGTGTAACTATTACCACTGTCTAATTCTAGAACATTTTTGTCATCCCAAAATATTTTTAAACTATCAAAATACAGTAATTATAGCAGTGTGGAACAAGAAAAGACAAACTGATCAGTAGACTACATCAAAATAAAAAACTGTATGATAAAAGATACTAATAAAGTTAAAAAACGATGGAATGGGAAGATGGTATTCAGAATGTCTGATATGTAAAGAAACAATAATTTTACAAACTAATAAAAAAAATAAAAATAGGCAAAAGATAAGGCGGTTTACAGAATAGGGACGATAAAGAGTCCCTAAACATAACAAGATGCTTGATCTCTAGAGTACAAGAAATGTAAATTAAACCAATGAAATACCTGGTTTCACCTATCAGATTTGCAGACATCAAAACGTCTGACAATATCTAGTGAGGTCAACAATAGTGGGAGTATAATTTGATATATCTACTTTGGAGGACTGGTTCACAGTACTAATTAAAAGTAAAAATGTATGTACTAAGCACTTTCACTTCTTGGCATCTATTCTAAATAAATACTTGTTAAAATACTTGTACTAGGAGACATATACAAAAATGCCTTTAAAACATACATAAAACAGTAACAACACTTGTTTTTTAAGAGGTTAAGTGTTCTTTAAGGGACAATGTCTTTTTCTATGATCCAAAAGCATAATAAGATGACAAAATTAAGACCACTAGTTGTTATAACAAAAATAAATGAGATAAACTTTCCTCTTAAATATATTTTCATTTTGGGTCAAATAAAAAGAATTAGGAACTCTTCAAAATGAGTGACTCAGGGAGAATGAAATACTTGAAACAAACAATACAAACAGTAAAGCAGTCGTTTAGATAATGTTAAGCAAAATTTAGTTAAAATTAAAATGAAATATTGCTCTTTTATACATATATAAAAAAGATTCAGGCTTCAGTCTTTTAAACTGCTGCTTTACTCTCTGTTCGATTTGAGATGTTACAGAGGAGAGAGACACAGAAATCAGCTAATCCGTTGAGAAAATGGTAAGCTTCACTTGATTAGTCATGAATATGGGATAAAATTCTAAAAGGTTTACATTAACTGTAGAAATACTACTAAGCATAGTTACTATACTTGTCAAAAACGTAAGATTCCTCGAGAGTTAAAACATTTTTGTTTCCTAGTATTTGATTGAATATTTTGTATGTAGTGGTTTCAGGTAATGTTTATAGTTGATATTGATAATAATGGTGATGATGAGGAGGAGGATGACAGTGCTCTTTGAGAGCTCTGAGTAGCCATGGCAAGCCAAAAACTTTTGCTGTTTTGTATAGCCAGTTCTAATGCTTAGTTTCTTTTGTTCAGGTATTTAATGACTCTGCTGTGAATACCAATTCAAAATGTTCACATATTATGGCTGTTAAAAGTTCACAAAATTTTCTGCCATTCAGGTAACTTTTAAAACTAAGAAAATGATTTAATATCTGAAATAATTTATCAGCTCAGCAAATAATATAAAATTATATTTATTGTATTTTAGATTGTTAACCCCACAGAAACAATCAAATTGCAATACATGGTTTGAAAAAGGAGATACAGGTATTTGCTGTTTACATTTTCCTTAAGAAGTGAAAGTAACATTATATCAGGTTTTTATACTATTCAAATAAATTATTTGGATTGTTGCCTTTCTGGTTAATGGACCATGTATACCTGGTTTCTAAATAACATTTTTGTGTAAATATAAAACAAATATATTTCATTGTAAAAATTTTGGAAAACAGAGGAAAATATAAAAGATAAAAAATACCATACCATCCAGATATAAACAGTTCCATATATACTGGTGTATATTCTTGATTTTTTTTCCTATGCATATGTATGTTTTGTTCTTTTATATTTTTCCTGCAGATTTGAAGCATACTATGCATATCATTTTGTATCCAAAAGGCATATAATTATCTCAGTAGAAAAAAAGATTCTCTTCAATAATATTCAAGCCTATATTTTGAAGAAGTTAATATGTGTTGAAAATAATAGTTGTGACTTAAATGCAAGAGGCAAATGGGAAAACATCTATTCAAGATAAAGATTTCTTAAATAAGAATTAAAAAGAAAGATTGGTAAATTTGGCTATGTTAAAATTGAGAATTTATGTTCATCAAAAGACACGTAAAAAGAATGGAAGGCAAGGTGATATATTTTCAATACATTAAACTGTCAAAAGACTCGTTTCCAAAAAATGTATAAAGAACTTCTACAAACTAAGAAAAAAGACAGACAACCCAACTGGAAATGTGTGCAAAATATGAATAGGCACTTCACATAGAGAACTTCTGTGGCAAATAAACATATGAAAAGTTGCTCAGCAAATCAAGATACTGAAAAATAAGACCACATTGAGTCACATCCATCAGATTAACAAAATTTGGAAAGTCTGACAATACAAAGTGTTGATGAGAATGTAGGACAATAGGACAACAGGAAGTCTCATAACCATTAATAAGAACTGTCATTTATAAATGACCATATGTTGAGACCATACCTAAATTATAATTAGAACTAATAATTTTTTCTGGTGAAATGGAATTATTTCCTAGGGTAGCTTGGGAAGACCAATTGCCACAACAAAAATTGGTAAATAGTGTGGAAACTAAACATTAGAAAATAGTTTTAACATCTGGTAAAATGGAAGATACACATAACCTATATGTTGTAATTCCACTCCTAGGTATATACCTAGAGAAATCCAAGTATGTACATGCAAGTACATATGTAAAAGAATGTTTGTAACATTATTGTTTATAATAGCCTCAAAGCAGAAACACTTCAAATGCCCATTTACAGTAGAATGTATAGATAGATATATATTGTGTTTGTACAGTTGAATACTTTATATCAAAGTAAGCAAACTTTGCAGCAGTACAGAAGAATTTCACCAGCATATGCTAAACAAAAAAAGCAAGATAACGAGCACATAAATTATTATTTCATGTAACATTTTAAAAATAGGAAAAACAAACTGTTGCTCAAATGGTAAAATTATATAAAGTGAATCAAGGAAATGATTTGCTACAGAAGTTAGGATATTGATTACATCTGTGGAAGAGGGCCTTTTGGAGTACTCATAATGTTCTGTTTTTTTTACCTGGGTGGTAGTTACATGAGTGTTCTTATAATTTTACTTGTTAAAGGATTCACATAGGTTTTATTCTTATTTTTATGTGTTCAGTTGAATTATATGAAATTGCCTTTTTGTAGGTCAAAAACAGTTAAATATTGACTAATATGTTTTATTTATAATTAAATTGCAAAAAAAATAATTTGTTCTCACATAACAAACAGATGCTGAGTGTGCAGATAAAGGGACAGTAAGACAATTGAGAGAGTCAAAATGTACTTCACAAGTAAGTCAAATGTTTGGTTTCTAATTTCTAAGCAAAATATTCTAGTTGAAAATTTTCCATTTCTATTTTAACTTTAGGATTATTATTATAAAGATTATTTATGTGAGGTATAGATGTTATTAGTAATCAAGTTGCTATGTAATCAAGTAGCTATGGTATTACAGAATCTATCCCTTAGGGAAGTTTAGATTAAAAACTGAAGCTACAAAAAGTTTATGTAAAAAGTACAAAAATAATTGCATTAATAATTAACTGTATATTGACACCACAAATAAATCATAACTGAAGAAATGTATTTTGTTTGGTGAGATTGAATAATTTGCCCAGGCAATTTTACACTTGTAGTTATTACATAAATATCTTCAAAATAATTTTTAATAATGGAAAGCTTTAATGATTGATGTAGACAATATATACCAACTTTACTGTAGCTACTAATGGTTAAAACAAGAGAAACAATGTAGTGTATTCTGCTATAAAGAAATACAGGTAAAAAACATTTAAATTTGTTTTGGTGGAGGGACCCAAACTGTTGCTGTAATGGGATTTGGTATAACAAACATATTTGAGAAATCACATTCCTAGTCTACAAAATAATATAAAAGAAAATTATTCGAATTCTCAATGTTTCCCGAAATGTAGTTTAATAAATTTAGAAGGGCAAAAATTTTCAAAGAACATAACCAGTGAGAGCAAGATTGCTTGCAAATAAAGGACTTCTTCCTTTTCAAGGAGATGTCATGTACAATTCCTGACCCAGAGTGTGATGTGGAGATTTTAAAAGAAAAATCATTCCTAACCATTTTTCTTCATCAATTTGAGTATGTTCTCATTATCATTTACCTTTTCAGGTAGGGATAGGTGAGATGACACTGGGAAGAAGAGAAAATTTTGAAAATAAAAAATAACTTTTTCCATTTTTTGGACAGACATTTTTGTATCACTTTCACCATTTATTTTACTTGTTTGCCTATAAAATGATGATATTATAGACTAATATGATGTTTTCCACCTCACACATTTTTATATATGTGAGTTTATTAATGCAATAACATTTATTTTTATAGTTTTGTTACTTTGAATTTTCAGGTTATATGTGAAGAACATCCTGGGATGCCAATAGATAATAATGATGAAGTGGAAGACAGAGCTGAGAATTTTCCACGAACTCCTGACATTCCTTTATTTTTAAGAACTCCTGAAGCTGTGAAAACACCTGAATCTTTGGAGAAATTACTATTCCCTAAAACCCCCTCATTTGAAATGTAGGTTTTTAATAATTATAATTAAAGAATCTACATATTGAATTATAGAAGTAATTGATAGGAGTTGTAAACTACCTAGCACTTTTAACTTTAAAAAGTTTTTATGGAATAATTTACATATACAAGGGGGAGAGAATAGTATAATGAACTTATGTACCTGTTTGAACAAAAATTAACATTTTGCCATTCTTATTTCATAGATCCTCTTTCCAATTTTTTCTGTAACATTTCACTGAAGATAGCATCAATCCTGAGTACTTATCTAGTGCAATAGTATATATATTTAAGATTTTCCAAAGGAAAATAAACCTATGGAGAAAATTTAAATGCCAAGCTAAAAAGCTACTGTCCCATGTGATAGATTGTGGACATTGTCGAATAATGTTCCAGCAGTCATTTTTTTCTTACATTGTAGTGTCTAAAGCAAGAATTGCCATTCTGATAAGTAATCTCAGTAGGCATAAATCTCTCTAACATGATTATTTAACTTTGGAAACCATGGATTTGTAGTTTGTAGCCAAGAAAACAGTGCTGCATTTTAACCTTTTTTGGTTAGTTCAGTCCATTCCTTAACACTGAACCCTGAGATTTCTCCAAAACATATATCAAACATTTTACTTCATCAGGAATCTTATCTGTGTTCTACTGCTATATTTTAAATTTCCAGTAAATTATATATATATACACATATATATGTATATATATATACACATATATATACATATATATGTATATATATACATACATATATATACACACATACATATATATGAATGTCATGCTGTTGATACGAACAGCATGTTCAAAGTAAAACTCATCATATTTGAGAAATCTAAAAAGATGTGTAAATATATGCTAAAACCTCTTTTTATGGATGAGAAAATGATTTAAAGTTAAGTGACTCGTTAATGGTCATAGAGGTAGTTATAAAAGTTAGGTTCAGACTTATATTTAACAAAATTAATAGTACTAAGAATTTTATAAATATTGCTCATTTAAGGTTCACAACAACTTTATGAGATATAAGTACATTATTATCCTTATTTTATAGATGAGGAAACAGAATCACAGATGGTAGAACTCATTAGTGATAGAGATGAGATTCAGACCCAGGCAGTTCTGCCTCCAGAATTCATGCTTTTTAGCCACTGTGTTATATACTGTTTTGTCTAATTTTATTTTTCTCAAAACATTTTTTAGTTTAACACCCTTATGCAACAATCTGTAATGACTGGCTTCTCATCCAGACTAAAATCTTATTACTGGCTTTCAAGATCTTAGGGACAATATAGCCTCAGGGTTAAGAGCTTGAACTTTAAATCTGGATAGCTTTATTCAAATCTCAACTCTGGCACTTAACATTTTTTTGAGCAAATCATTTAACCCTTCTGTGCTTCAAAATCCTCTTCTATAAAATGAAGGTCATAATGATAGTACCTATTTCATATGATTATTGTGAGGAGTAAGTAAGTTAATGCTGATGAAAATACCTAGAATAGAGCCTGATAGTATATTCTCAGTAGGAATTAATTATTGTTATTTTATAATTAATGATTCTACTTTATTTAACATTATTCTACAACTAAAATTATCTTTTTCTCCATAGGTATGTCACTTCAGTAATTCCTTCCTCTCTTCTCCTACTATGCTAATTCTTATTTCTATGCCATTTCTTATGTTGCTTTCCAGCCTGTATGTAATATTTAATAATGTATTTTTAGCATTTTGGTGATTTTGTATATCTCCATAACAGGAATAGAAATACAGTGCCTGAAGGTCAAACGCAAAAGGAATCCCCTGGATTTTCTTTTCTTATGAGTTATACTTCTAGATCACCTGGATTGAATTTATTTGATTCTTCTATATTTGATACAGAAATGTCATCAGAACAGGTAATATGAGAAGCTAAAGTTTTATTTCTTAAAAAATTGTACACTGGAACCTTAAGTAATTTTAATTCTTTAGTATCAGCCTATCTTGGAGTAGAGACAATTTTTAAAGATTTTTAGTATTGATAGTATAACAAAGTTCCTCTATAATATTTTTGTTTTTAACTTCAGGTGCGCCAAATTGACATCTATTTATTTAAAAAATAAATTGTTTAAATTGCAGTTAAAGGCAGTTTAAAAATTAATTTGGCTTTATCGTTCATGTGTCTAACTTCTAAACAAATTTCCTATATTCTTAGTGTTAAAATTCTCCAGGTTATTAGTTGGTCCTTTCATCTATATGTCTGTACATAGCAACATTATCATCTGTTAATTTTGAAAGACCTAAAGACCTTCCTTCTAATAGTGATTTCTACTGTTCAGAGATAGAAATCATGATAAAGTGCTGTTTTCTATATTTAGCAATTGAAACAAAATTAAGACATGCTTTATTTGACCAATAGAGACAGCATAGTATAGTGGTTAAGATTAGACTCTGAAACCAGACTATTTGGGTATCTACTAGATATGGGATTTTGGGTACCTAACTTTCTGGTTTTTTTTCTGTTAAACGGAAATAATAATTTTTACCATAGGCTTTGTGACTGTTAAATAGGTTTATATACACAGAGCACTTAGAAAAATTCTAACCAATTAATAATTCCATATAAGTAGCAATGTAATACAAATGTTATAGTTATTACCATTTAAATTAATCACATTTAGTCAATTTTACATGGATTAGAATATTTTATTCCTACAACCCACACATTATATAAATTATGGAAATTATAAATTTATTGATGGATGATAGAGTACTATATATTTTATAGTATTTTATATCTTCAGCTTTGTCTCAGTTTTTATCTGAATGCTTATTTCAAAAACAGCTACTTCCTAGAAGATGTATACTGGCCATGAAAATAGAGTACAGTTAGTTAATTCTTACTTATAACTGTCAAATAAATGTGAAATACATGTATGTAACCTTAGCAGGAAACATGTACATTTGATAAAGAAAACAAAAATATTGAGAAAAAATCAGATATATAAAAAGATATATGAAGTGCTTGTAGGAAGAAAATATTGTAAATATATATTTCTTCCCCAAGTGATTTATAAATGAAATCTAATTCAAAAATTAGAGTCCTGACATGCTGGTTTATCTTTAATTTTATGTTTTGTTTTGATTGTATTGTGGTGGGCTTAGAAAAGAGATTGGCAAGTTACTAATTTTTCTGGTCAAGAATAATCAAGAATATGTTCAAAGAATATAATAAATTAAAATGGAATTCTAAGAAACCATTTAACCCAAAATAAGATAGAGAAGGAACAGTGTAAAAAAGACACATAGGAACAAACAGAAAACAAGTAGTAAAATATTCGATGAAAATATGAGATTGTAAAATAATAATATTCACTATAAACAGGCTAAATACTGTATTAAAGGGCAGAGAATGCTAGAACGGATAAAATGTATGACCCAACTATAAGTTACTTATAAGAGAGACACTTTAAAGACAAAGACAACTCAAAAGTAAATGGATAGAAAAAGATATTTCATGAAAACTAGAATTATAAGAAAGTCACAGTAGTTATGCTAATATCGGAGGTAGTATTCAAGACAAAGAATATTGATAGCGATAAAGAGGGACATTTCATTAGGATAAAACTGTCAATTCTTAAGGAAGGAATAACATGACAAATTTCTATCTGCCTAATAACAGTTTCAAAATACAGAAACAACAATTGACAGAATTAAAGGGAGAAAAAGACAAAACACAAACTTAGTTGGAGATTTTTAACACCTCTTTCTCAGCAATTGATAGCATTAGACAACACAATCAGTGAAGATCTTTTATAAAATCTGAACACTATTGACTTCCTTGACCTAACTTACATTTATAGAACACCACATCTAACAATTGCAGCATACATATTCTTTTTTTACATTATTATTTTAAATTAATTTTTTTATGGTGACCTCCCATAGTTAGATTTCTTTCTGTCACCACATATTTGACATACTTTACCCCCGTACCCTCTGGTAACCCCTGATCTATAGTCCATGTCCATGAGTCTCTGTTTTTTTGTCCTGTTGTGTTGCTTTTAAGTTTATATCCCACATATAAGTGATACCATGTGATTTTCAACTTTTTCTGTCTGGGTTCTCTTTGCAGAATCTCTTGGTAAAACAAGTTTCCTTATTAATTGTCAAAGAAATGTAAATTTGTGCATAACAGTATTCAGATATGCTTTATATTGGAAAAAAGAATAAAAACAATCAAAATATCTAAAGTAAAAGAATGAAATTCTATGGTGTGTCAATATGAA
The DNA here is from genome assembly GCA_004027375.1 of Macroglossus sobrinus. Lineage (NCBI taxonomy): Eukaryota > Metazoa > Chordata > Mammalia > Chiroptera > Pteropodidae > Macroglossus > Macroglossus sobrinus. The sequence goes on along the minus strand of PVKZ01000315.1, from coordinate 668,358 downwards.
GGAATATTACAGTGTCATAAAAAGAATCATGTTTTGAAAGAATAGTGATATAGAAAAATGTTCTTAATGCAATATTGAGGGGGAAAAAAGACAGAAAACTATGTTGTCATGATCCCATTTTTTAAGGCCTGTTTTACAGAGAAAATAGACTTTTTGGCAGTAAAACTTAATCTGAAGTGACATGAAGCTGTCATACTTCCTATTACTTTTATATGCAGGAAAACAATACTAAGAACCTGATTTGTAAAGCCTTCAGAATAAAGCAAAAATTAATTAGAATTTTAGGTTATATTAAGATTCCAAAGTAGGAACTATCTTTGGTGCAATATATGTTGCCTACTAATATTTTATCAATTGCCAGAATCAAATCAATAAGTCTTATTTTAATATAAGTAAATGATAGGTTTTGAAGATAGATCTTTTTTTAAGTACAATAGTACACTATGTTGAATGTTGCCATTTTGTCTACTATAATTATGCTTATTAGAAGAATCAGGCTTTAGATTCAAATATAAATGCTATATATACCTTTCCACTGATTTCATGACTAATATTTAATGAAAATTATTTTTCAGTTTAATGAAAATTATTCTACAGGAAATTTAAATCCTCTCTCTTCGCAACAAGAAATTGGTAAGTGATTTGAAATTTACTACATATAAAAACATGTTAACTTTCCATTTTGCATGTAATTTGTCTCTAACTGATTTTCTTAGGTATTCAGTCTGTCCTTTAAAATTACTGTTTATTCTGTACCGCTACGTAGGTCTTTTCTCACTACTCTACCAAATTTCCTTTCTCTGTTATTAATTACTTACCAATTATCAAACATTATGAGTATTGCATTTTTTATAGTTAGTTTTTTGCATCATTTGATATTGTTTACTTTTCCCATCTTTCTGCAGTTTTGGATATCCTCCTATATCTCTAGAGCTTACTTTTTATTGGAGCATCTATCTTCTTTTGTCTCATGACTAATTAATTTACTTGACATATACATATAAACATATATGTATATATGTAGTATATTTTATTTCAGGTACTGCTCTTCGCCCTGGTGATAAGAATGTAAAGTTCTCATAGGGTTTATGTTCTACTGGGAGAGACTGAAAATAGACAAATGATTGTATGTCGGGTAGTGCAATAAATAATAATAGTTGATATGGGTTTGAATTGGCAATCAGACTCATACCATTTTTAATTGAATATTAGGTCTACTCAGCTTTGTAGAAAGGTACAGGATAGGAGATAACAGCATGTATAGCATCTTTATCTCACTGAGATGTAGAATTAAGAGAAAGAAACAGGATGATGCCAAGATTTTGACATGAATAGCTAAGAATGGAATTACCACTTATTGAAATGTGGAAGGTTATAGAAGTTATATTGAAATTGACAGCAGCTAAGAGTTAGTTTTAGAAGTGTTATCATTGAAAAGTCTATTAGATATTTAAATGAAAGTAAAATAGATTATTTATATGAATCTAGAATTCATTGGAGGTGGAGGCATAAATTTTGAAATTATTATAAACGGTATTTACTGCTATGAGACCAGAACAAATCACCAATTGTAGACATTCGTTAAATGCCTGCCATCTGAAATATTCACTCTATATTCTCTCCTTTGCCACCCTTGTTCATTTGACACTCATTAACTTTAGTACTTTCAAATATCATAATGATGTTGACCAAATTTATATTTACCCTCCCTAACTTCTCTTAAACTCTAAGATCTTATTATTTCTTTTAGTTATTTTCTCCCAGTTTTATTGACATACACCACTATATAAGTTGAAGGTATACAGCAAAATTATTTGACTTATATATATTGTAAAATGATTAGCATAGTAGGTTTTTTCTTTTTTATTGTTTTAGATTCCATATATAAGTGAGATCTTATAGTATTTTTCTGACTTATTTCACTTAACATAATATCCTCAAGGCTGTGGTAATAACAGAATTTCTCAGTTTTTTAATGGCTGAATAATATCCCTGCGTGTGCACATGCGCGCGCACGTGTGTGTACCACAACTTCTCTATCCATTCATCCATCAATAAACACTTAGATTGCTTCCATGTTTTGGCTATTGTAAATAATGCTGCTATGAACACGGGAGTGCAGATATCTTTTTGAGTTAGTTTTTATTTCCTTTGGATATATGCTCATAAGTGGAATTGCTGGATCATATGATAATTCTATTTTTAATTTTTTGAGGATCTTCCATACTGTTTTCCACAGTGGCTGTACCAGTTTACAATCCCACCAACAGTGCACAAAGATTCTCTTTTCTCCAAATCCTCACCAGCATTTATTATTTTTTGTCCTTTTGATGAAGGCCATTTTAACAAGTGCAAGGTGCTGTCTTATTGTGGTCTTGATATTCATTTTCTTGTGACTAGTAATGTTGAGAATCCTTTCATGTACTGATTGGCCATTCGTATATCTTCTTTGGAAAAATGTCTATTCAAGTTATTTGCCAATTTTTAATTGGGTCATTATTTTTTTGCTATTCAGTTTATGAGTTATATATATTTCAGATATGAACGCTTTATCAGATATATATGGTTTGTAAATATTTTTTCAATTCTGTAGATTCTTTTCACTTGGTTGATTTTTTTTTTTTTTTTTGCTGTGCAGCAGTTTTTAGTTTGATTTAGACCCGTTTGTTTACTTTTTTTTTTTTTTACTTGTTTACATGTCATCTAAAAATGTGTTGCCAAGACCCATGTCAGGGAGCTTTTTCCCATGATTTTTCCTAGGAGTTTCATAGTTTCAGGTTTTACATTTAAGTCTTTAGTCCATTTCAAGTTAATTTCTATGTGTGTAAAATGGAGGTCTAGTTTCATTCTTTTAGATGTCAATATACAGTCTTTCTCAGCACCATTTATTGAAGAGACTCTACTTCATTGAGTATTTTTGGCTTTTTTGTCAAAATGATAGTTGACCGTATATGCTTAAGTTTATTTCTGGGCTCTTGATTCTGTTGCATTGATTTATTTGGTAAAATTTACCAGTGAAGCTATCTGGTAGGACTTTATTTTCGATTGTGTTATTGATATCTCTTTATATTTAAGACATCTGTTGACTTAAAAACTAGCATATCTGAAATCAAACTTGTTCTCTTTCTGACATACCTAATGGTATCTTCATTATTCTACTTGCCAAGACTCAGAACATTAGTAATAATTTTAATTTCTGTCTGTGTCTATGTCTGACTACATTCAGCTCGTAATCAAGTTATCAGTTTTCTCTCTGAAATATTTATTTCTTTTCTGTATTTACTGAAATAATTCTATTTTAAACTCTTATTAGCATTCACTTGGGCTATTTCAGTAACATCATAATTGGTCTTTTCATCCTTTTAGTTTATCTATAGATCATAGTCCAGTTAATCTTCCTTATGCATACTGTGACCATCTTACTGTCCTAGTTAAATACCTTTAGCAGCTCTTTATAGAGTATCAAATTGCATGCTCCTACCTTTCTGATCTAGCTCTGACATACCTTAAAAGCCTTTTTTCTTATAAGAATAATCTGTGCTTTGGCCAGAATGAAGACCTCATTGCAACCCAAATATGCCCATACTTTCTTTTACACTATTTTCTTCCTAAAATTTTCAGCTTCATTTCTTTCCAACCATCTTTTCTTCCATAAAACCTATTTTTCCTTTCAAACTTCTATTCCTAATATAGACCTCCTTCACTTTTCTGAATGTCTCTTTTTTTAAAATACTTTTTTTACATTCTACCATCTGTCATTATTTATAATTACATATAAAATCTAATCACAGGCTATTTGAAGGCAGGCACTTTGTTTTATTCACCTTTGAATTCTCCACAGCACCTACACTACTGCCTTGTACAGTAATCTTATTTTATTTACAATGAGCATCAGTTTAATGAAGACTTCATATGAACTTCTTTTTTTCTGAAATTAAAAAAATCAAATTCATCTATTCAGTGGGAAATTAAAAATTTTAGTTTTTTTCTGGACTATAGCTATATTATACCTATCTTTCTTTAAGTCTTTTTGATGTGTACTAAAGTCAGGAGAAACATAGACTTGAGAAAGGGAGAGGGGAAGTACTCAAGCATCTGGTAATCCATCCATCCATCCACATACCCATCCTCCTGCTGGTTGGCTCAAATTTATTTAGGGTGAAATAACTGAGATGTTTAAAAATATATGAAATTTCAAAATGTTATAAAATAAATTGTTTTGCTTAATTTACTCATTGAATTGGTTCTCTGTAAATAAAATACAGGTGCTTTAAAAGATGTGTTTTTAAATAAGTCTGGATTACTGTACATTTTAAATTGTTTAATAATTTAAAATTATAATTAAGATGTTGAAAATATACTTACAGTCTTAATATAATGAATGAAAAACAATATTTTTCCTTATCAGCAGTTCTGTGAGTCATCAACCAAATAACTTTTTATGTGAAATTGATTTCAAAAAGTCCTTTTAAAACTATAAAATCCTTTTCACTATTCTGTGAATTTTCTAGAACAATGCCATGAACAGTAATTGTAGTTACTCAATAATAGTTGAATAAGTTTGACTTATGCAGCATCTCTCAAATCTAGCCTTTTTTTAATTCTCTTTTATGATTATAGGTAAGGCTAAGATTTCATCATTTCTGTCATTCCCACTTCTAGATACTCTCCTGTTTCAGCCTTTCTACATATTCTCTCCTGAGTAACCCTTAAAGCAGTACAAATCCTGTCATATCTCTGCTTGAAAACTTCTGATGGCATCCTGTTACCTAACAGATAAAGTCCAGATTCTACATTTGGACATATAGCAGATTTTCCAAGCTCATCTTTATTAATTTCTTTTTATTTATTTTTTATTCGTTTGTTTGCTTATTCATCATTAATTCTTTTTTAATAGCTCTTTATTATTTTTCAGTGTTCTTGACAAGCTGAATTGATTTGTTACCCTTATATTTCATTAGTACTCTTGTGCCTCCATTTGTGCCTTTATTTGAGGTATTTCATCCCTCTTTTACCTTATACACTAGTTCGTTACATACTTGAGTTCAAATTACTTGAAAGTAGTGTTTAAGTTTGAATGTTTAACCTTCCATAGCACAGAGGACAGTACTTTACACATAAGAGGAATACAGTTAAATATCTGCTTAATAGATAAATGGTTCAATGTTACTGTATTTATTGTATGCTGTATACTATAATTTAGTAGGTTATGCAAATTATGTAACATGAATAGCATGACATTGTATATTTATCTTCCTTAGGAAATTTGTTTGGGAAACCAGAAGGAGAAGATGCCTTTGCATTTTCTTTTCCATCAGACTCTTCAACTCATACATTTGGAGCTGGAAAAGATGACTTTAGTTTTCCATTTTCATTTGAACAAGATCAAAACTCAACATCTTCTTCAAAAGATTTTTCATCCTCTTCACAGAATACAACACAATTTACTTTATTTTGAAAGTAATTACTAATTTCTTGAATTATTTTACTGCTTTATAATCATCTAGGGCATAAATTTACATTAGTAAAATATGAAAACTACATTTTTTGTTGATTAAAGCAATAATGGATTATCATAGTTATATTATTTGATTATATTTATTTAGATATTAAAGGAAGTTAAGCCTGTGTCATGTAATTTTGTTTTTATTAGCAGTATTAGCTATTATTATTTTGGTTTTGATTTCACAAGGCCTATTCAGGCAGAACTTTTATTAATAGAATTTGATGCTTTTTCCAATAATATTATTGTAAATAGTAAGCCTGTTTTTCTACAGAACCTAAGTTTCATTCTGGTAGTATTTTAAGTGCTTTTGATAAGAAGAACTCCTTTAGGTGATCCGAAAATCTTTTAGCAGTAACTGTGCAGAATTAATGCTAAGGTGTATTTAGTACTTGAGCTACTAAAAATGCTTTTAAAATTACTGTTTTTCACTTATGCTTTACTATTGCAATATGAAGAGTAATACCTTAATCTCAAAGAATTTATGTTAAGTGAATAAAATGTGTCATTTTCTTCCAGTACAACAAGGGGTAGAATTCTAATTTTATCAGTTATTCCAGTATCTTTAATGGAAAGAAATTAACTGTGTAAAGCTCATTTCTGAAAATTGAATTGTTGTATTAATGGTGATACCGTTAAGATATGTTTTGCTTAAGTCTTTTTGAAGAACATTTAAAATTTTATTTCCTGTCTTCACCAAAAAATTCACCTTTATATTTTATATGCAGTATTTGCTTGTCAATAAATTATGTAGCTTAAGTGAAAATATTTAAAATTATGTGAAATTATATAAACATGTTGCTCAATGTCTTTGTGTTTTGTGCTTTTTAAATTAGTTGTATTAAGTTACCAAGTAATAAAGAGTATGATTCCATATTTTGGTGTGTGACTACTGACAGATTTTAGGCCTCACCCTGTTTTTTTCCCCCTTTTGTTCCATATCTGGTCAAGCTGATAAGAAAGCCCAGATGTCCCTTCCTTTGGCACAAATGGGAAGTTTAAACCATGTATAGGAACTCTTGCCCTGGCCCTACCCCTACCCATCATAAAACCCAAAGTCTTTCTCTGTTCTCTCAATCCATTTTCAGAACAGCTTGGGAGGCCTATTCTGTTATCCACAGAAAACATTATGTGTGAGTAATAAGCCTTTTCATACCCTATTGGAGTGTGTATGTTATCACCAACTTCAGTATCCAAACCAAATTTTGGTTTATCTTGCTGCTTATCTTGCTTCAGAGTGTCCACAACTTGGCACAATTTGTATTAAATTAAGCATTCTCAGAGACTTTTTAAGAAGTCAGAAGGATGATACAACTAATGCTAGAAAGATTTTAAGAGAACTTTGGACTTTTTTAAAAAAAAAAACCTTTAATAATGGTTAAAAGATAAAAATTTCAGTTAAAAAACTAGAGTTTTTCCTTTTATATTGAGCATTTTACTGACCCTATGATTGAATTAATTGGTAGTTTGGGTAAAATAAAAACATTGACTAAGAAAAATATAATTGGTTTATTTTGCTATTTATTAAGAGGTTTAAAACTGGTTTTAGCCTTGAGACAGCCAGTGATTCCATGGTTTATTTTTACTTTAAAGAAATGCCTATCACACCAGTATAGTTAGATTTACCATGTTATCGATAAAAAAGGTAAAGAAAAACACGTATTTTAAAAATATCTTCAATTGTACATGGCATTTGAGAGCATATAAAAGCTAAAAGACATAGCCTTATATTCAAGGAACTTATAATTCAGTTGAGGATACAAAACTTATGAAACAAAAAATAACAATAAAATAGCATATAATCAAATTCTATAGTTTATAACTTGATCTGTAGTAGGGAAGAGACTGAGTGGTTTAAGAATTAGAAAATAAAAGGAATTTCATTCTAGAATGGAAAGCCTGGGAAGGATTCACTAACTAGGTAGGATATGAATTGGGACTTTTAAGGTATGTGGATTATAATTGAGTTTAAGGTTGATGCCTTTTTTAAGCTTTACGTTTTTTATTGCCTAATTCTTGTGGCTAGTTTTAGTAGGATTTCATTGAATACTTGTTGAATTAATAGAATTGAACTGAATTGGTAAAGTAGGCAGGGAGAGATTTCTAGATAAGGGGAACAATATCAGCAAAAGAAAAATGCAATCATAAATTTGCTTTGGAATAAATTTAGAATAGACTTAATTGGAGTAGAGAGTAAAAGCAAATTGAGTTTAATAAGTACGGCAGGATTGATTTATAGAGGATCTTCAAGTGTTTTGACTTGATTTCTGAGACTAATAAGGAACTTATAGCCAAAATACCAGAGTTGTAAGAGAAAAGAAATGTTTAAGAAAGATTAAACTCATGATACAGCCAGAGGAGAAATTATAGTTAAACTGTTAGGAGGCAATTGCACTAGTCCAGGTATGTGATGATAAGTTCCAAGTGATAACAACTGATTGTCTTGTGGTTTGATACTGCTGACACATAAAATTGGAAGAGTTTACCTTGTCTAAATAATTGTGTTTGAAATATCATAGGTCCTCTGACTACTGGAGGCATGTGCAGTATTTCTAATACAGATCACAAAAATAAATGTGTATAATCAAATAGCCTTCTAAAGATAATTTTTAAAAGAGCAGTGTTCCCCTAAAGATAGAAACCTACTGTCATCTTCAAAATAGGAATTAGTCTCCATTCCTACTCAAGATTTTAGAAATATGGAGGCCAATTCCTTTCTTCTTTCTAATACAAGCACTTGAAGCTATAAATTTTTCTCTAAGCATTTTCTGGTTGCATCCCAGAAAATCTTATATATTTTTGTTTTACTTCAGATGTCTCTCTTAATTTCTTCTTTGACTAATGAATTATTCAGAAGTACATTATTTAATTTCCAAATATTTGGAATTTATGTAAATATATTATTTTTATTGGTATTTAATTTAATTCCACTGAGATCATTTAAAAGATTTTCATTCTTTTAAATTTGAGACTTTGTGGACCCACGTATAGTCCATCTTTGTAAATAAATTTTGTGTACATGAAAAAAATGTGTGTTTGACAGTTATTGAGTATAGTGTAGTAGTCTACAAATATCAATTAGATCAAGGTGGTTTGTAGAGTTGTTCACATCATCTTATTTTTGCTTTCAATTGCTAAAAATGGGCTATTAAAAACTTTCTATTTCTCCCTTTAATTTTGTCAATTTTTAAATATATTTTGAAACATTGTCATTAAATGTATACACATTATGATTGTTATATCTTCCTGATGAATTATTATGAACTCTATCCTTTTATCTCTACTAATATTCTTGAGTTCTATATTACTTGATATTAATAGAGCCCCTCCAGCCTTCTTCTTATAGTTTTCATGATAAACCTTTATCATTAACTTGTTTGTATCTTTATATTTAAAAATGTCTCTTGCAGATGGTATATGATGGGCTCTTTTAAAGCCCTTCTAATAATCTTTGCACATACTTCCTTTAAAAGTCCCACATAACATTTTGGCCTTTGTCTGATTGGTCAGAATGAAGTTCTCACCTGGTTCTAACAAACTGCAGGGGAAACTGAGAAATGCAGGTTTTAGGTGAGCACATTATTCAGGGTTTTATTACTAAGGAAAAAAGGGAACGATATTGAGAAGTAATTAGTTATATGTGTTTTTTTTTCTTTAGATAATAGTAAATTTTTGAACTTGATTACATACATTTTCCCATTCTTCCTATATTCCATAGTATTTTTCTGGATATATGTCTTTTTATGCTCAAATACTTCCTCTAAGAGTATTTTCCAGATGGTCCTTCAACAGTAAAACTTCTGAGGCCTTTTAGGTATGGGAATATTTTTATTTACATCTTTCATTTATTTTTTAAAATTAATTTTTCTAAAAGTAATAAACTCACAGGGACACACACACAAAGGTAAACAGTATGAAGTCTCCTCACCCCTGTCTTCTCTGTTTCCTACCCCCTTTATATGTAAATATTGTTTTTGTTTCTTCTAAGGTTTTTATGTATAACAAATAAGAACATTCTTATTTTCTTTTTTTTATACTTAAGGTACTATACATAATAAGATATATTGTACTTTTTTCCCCACTTAATCTATATTGAAGATCTTTGACTTTGCATTTACATGAAAGTTTGACTAGAAATAAACACTTTTAAGCGCTGTTTTTGAAACTAGGTATATAAGGGAGTAGAGGTATAGGTAATATTCAGGGCCTGCTAACCTGCCTGTTCTTCTCAACTGCTTTCCAGATCCTGAGGTTTCTCTGCCATTTCATATCAACCACATGCCACCACCGTCACCAGGGTGAGATAAAAGGGCATACCTAAGAACTCCTCAGTGCTAGCTCCACAAAATGGTATTTTATGTGTCAATTTGACTGGGCCACTAGTGCCCATTATCCTTGGTCTTTCTGTGAGAGTAAGTAAACCTGGATGATATAAACATATGAATCAATAAACTGAGAAAAGCAGATTGGCTTCCCTAGTATGGGTGGGATTCATCTAATCTGTTGAAATCCTGAATACACTAAAAAGGCTGAGCAAAGGAGAATTAACTCTCTCTGTCTGTCTCTGGAGAACCCTGACTCTTGACTGATGTAGGTGTTCAGCCCTAACGGTTTTTATATTACTTTGATAGATAGCTCATCCTTTTTCTAGCTTTTGCGGTGTCTTTATGTTTAGATTTTCAGGAGAAAGCCCATGTTTGTTTGCCATCTTTGTTTTATACTCTTATTCAGTTTTTACTTGTATTTTTTAAAGACAACCTTTAAATATTATTGGAAAATCCATATTTTGGATAATTATATATGCTGTGTTTAGTATCCCTGGTGTCCCACTTGCTAACTATTATTTTCTTATACAGTTAACAGTCTCAAATTACCCAATTAACAAGATAATTTTTTCTTAGTAAAATATTTGGGAATTAGAGCACATTTGCTTTCTTTTCAAAAGAAGTAATCCATAATTCTAAGTATTGATTTACTGAATCAGGTTAAATACAAACATTAAAAGAAATATAACAAAACTTTTAAAATATGGAAGGGAGGAGTTGAGCAAGGAGGTCTAGAAAACAGGAAATATTTATCTTTGGCAATGAAATTTAGGCAACATTTTGAAACTCTGAACTAGAAGAAAGTTTATTTAAACTGGATTGACTTTCTTAATAGGTCTGAAGCCATACCCTCACAATGCAAAAATCATTTGACTGTTGTTTAGTATTTGGTTCAGTGTAGGTTTTAAGGCAACTCACCATTTAACTGACTTTGCTTTTTTTCAGTGTTCTGTTAGATTTTTAACAGTGCAATTTAGATCAAATTTAAAGCTCAGAGGAGTGAAATAACTTTTTATTTGTATATTATAGCATTAATGAACTGAAGCATAGTCAGGAAATGACATGTAAACACTACTGATTAGAACTGGTTGAAATGTGTAGACTTATAGTATAAAAAGCATAAAAGTTAGTAAACACAAGGAAGAACTAAATAAATGGAGAGAGATTTCATATTCATGGATAGGAAAACTCAATATTGTCAAGATGTCAGTTCTTTCCAACTTGATCTATAGATTCAATGCAATTAGAACAGACAAATAGATTAATGGGCGAGATTAGAGAGCTCAGAAATAGACCCACACAAATTTAAACAACTGATATTTGACAATGTGGAGCAAAGGCCATGCATGCAGTCAAGATCTTTTCAACAAATGGTGCTAGAATAACTGAACATCTACATACAAAAAAAATATATAGACAGACCTTACATTCGTCACAAAAATTAACTTAAAATAGATAACATAAATATAAATATAAAGTACAAAACTATAAAACTCCTAGAAGATATCAGAAGAAAAACTAGATGATCTAGGTTTTGATGATGACTTTTTAGATATAATATAAAAGGCACAATCTATGAAAAAAATAATTGATAAGCTGAACTTTACTACAATAAATTTTTCTGCTCTGCAAAAGACACTGTCAAGAGAATAAAAGAGAAGCCACAATTGGGAGAAAATATTTTTAAACAACACATCTAATAAAGAACTTATTTAAAACAGAAAAAAATCTTAAAACTCGATAAGAAAACAAACCACCCCATTAAAAATGGGCCACAATTAAGGACAGACATCTCACCAAAGAAGATATATAGATGTCAAATAAGCATATGAAAAGATGCTCTATGACATACATCATCAGAGAATTACAACTGAAAATTAAAATGAGCAACCACTATACACCTATCAGAATGGCCCAAATCCAGAACTTTGATGACACCAAATGCTGGGAAGGATGTGGAGCATCAGGAACTCTCATTCATCGTGATGAGACTGCAAAATGATACAACCACTTTTAAAGACAGTTTGACAGTTTTTTACATAACTAAGCATATTCTTATCATATGATCCAGCAATAGCACTTCTTGATATATATCCTGGATAGAGGAGATGAAAACTATGTCTGCACAAAAAACTGCATACAGATATTTATTGCAGTTTTATTCATAATAGCCCAAACGTGGAAGCAACTAAGATGTCCTTCAGTAGGTGGATGCATAAGTAAACTCCAGACAATGGAATATTGTTAAAAAGAAATAAACTATTAAGCTATGAAAAGATATTGAGGAAATGTAAATACATATTACTAAGTGAAAGAAGCCAATCTGAAAAGACTACATACTATGTGATTTCAAATATACGACATTCTGGAAAAGGCAAAATTATGGAGACAGTAAAAAGATCAGTGGTTATGAGAGGTTAGGAAGGAGGGAAGGATAAATAGGCAGAGCACAAAGGATTTTTAGGTAGAGAAAATATTCTGCATGATATCATAATGATGGATATATGTCATGATTAATTTGTCCAAACTCATAGAATGTATAATACCAAGAGTGAACCCTAATGTAAGCTTTGGATTTTGGGTGATAATGATGTGTCAATGTAGGTTCATTGATGGTAACAAATGTACCTCTCTGGTGGTGGATGTTGATAATGAGGGAGGCTATGCATGTGTTGGGGTAGGCGTATATAGGAAATATCTGTACCTTCTGCTCAATTTTGCTGTGAATCTAAAACTGCTCTAAAAAATCTATTATAAAAATCAATAGAGGGAAAATCTGAACAATACACACACACACACACACAGAGCTTTAAGCTTTCTACTACCTTGCTGACTGCATAATTGTAAATCCTTTTTGGGTAATAGAAAATATAAATATTAATTTTTTATTTATTGTGACTTGGTAGGTATTAGAATTTCAAGGGCCTAAATGGGTGACTAGCTAGAGCTTTAAAAACTGACCAGAGAATGTTAGTAATTTTGAAATAGTATTATTATAATTCTAAAAATAAAGTTTTTCTGATCTTTTGAAGGAATGAACGAACAAGTAATACGTAAACCTGGCTGGCATGTTCATGCTTTCCCTTTGAATTTCAATTGCTGTCATATAACTTGCCTTACAGGCTGCATGGCTCATTTAGAAACATTCCTATTGCCTTGCTTTTATACTTTGCTCTTGATTTCTCCAAAACTGACACAAGTCACATGCAATCACATCTATACCCCTGGTGGACAGGCCCGTCCTAATATTCTCCGACTCACACCCAGGTTGTTTGCAGCTCAGCAGTTCTGCTTCTTGATACAGCATTTTATATTCTGATGTTAAATTAGCATCTTGCTGAGAATTTGTCTCTTAAAACATCATTTCTTTAATAGTATACCTTTTTTGTTTTGATTGGAATATGATACTCTTTTTAAAACTTTAAGCTACCTTACTTGTTAAAGGTTGTTTTTTCAAAGTATCAGTTCACATTTTTATTTTTCGGTCTGTTTTAGGAAGTGTTTTTTCAAGAAGTAATTGCAGCTCCAGACTGATGAATCACAAGAGAGTATAAGAGAAGGATGATGGATAGAGTATTGAATAGTGTGGGCCCTAGAATACTGTCTGTGTTCAAACACTGAGAGATTTATGCTAAAGTGTGACTCTGAGCCAATTTTTTATCCTCTTTGCTTCAGTCTCCTCATTTGTAAATGGTGTTGATGATCTTACCTATCAAATGGGATTGTGAGAGTATTAAAGTTTGACTTTGTGCTTAGCTCATGGTAAATGCTTGGTAAGTAGTGGTCTAATTTTTTTAGAAATAGATGATAGAGATTTCCATCCAAAATATGACAAGATAATTTGATGTTTAGATTTTTAAAAAATACTAAACACATCAAATGATAGAGACAAAAGATATTTTAAAATAACTTTTAGAATTGGCCAGTGACAAAGTCGGTATCTAATTGGAAGGTATTTTATATTAATTCAGTTAGACCATGGTCCAAATAGGTCTAAAAAATAACTACTTGCAAAAGTTATGCACTTTTTTTCTAGCCAAGAAAGTAATAATTCTGTCTTCCAACACATCATAAAAGAGTAATATTAAAGTATTTACTCCCAATCTCATTTTTATTATTTTGCCCTTCATAATTGATACTTTCTGGTAACATAAAAATATTTAAATTGTGCATTAATTTTTTAAATAACTAATAATATTCTACATGTGTTGAATTAGTCTCTCTTACTCTAAATACTTGAGTAGAAAAATAAAAGAATCTCAATAGGAAAAATAACCTATGAATTTTTTTTTGTATTTTGTAACACTTTTATTAAGAGTAAACCCGTATCTATATTTCTACACTGTAAACAATAAAAACAGAAGTATCAAGGGAAACACATTAGGAGTTATATATAATAGACAAAACCCCTTGAATTTTCTTATTCCCCTTATACAATCAATGTATAATATGTAAGCAAAACTGAATTCCTTATTAAGCAAACATTTTTGCATATGCTGCTTTCTCTTTATCTTTCTGAGCCTTATCTTTTTTTTGACTTTCAGCAATTCTGCTTGGTTGGCTTTATCTTCCGGTGCTATCTCCTGAGATTTCTTAAGATCAGCTAATGCTTGATCATCTTCTTTTGATCCTTGCCATCTTTGAGTTTTACGATATTTGGTATTTGATAGGTCTATTTCAAGAGCCTCCAAACAACTGTCACTTTCTCCTTGCCGATTTGATACCTTCCGTGTACAAGCACCAATATTCAGCATGCAGCTTAAAGCTATAGGTTGCAGCTTTGATCTATCTAGTTTCTCAATAACAGCCTTTGAACTTTCCACATGTCTTAAAACTTTTGTATATTTTTTAATGGCCATCTCCCAGTTCTGGGATTTGAAAAAATATTTCCAGTGTTATTAAGTCTTCTTTTATTAATAATATTTTATCTACATCTTTTAAATCTATATCTGCATCCTTGGGGAAATCTGGATGACTGTCACCAGAACTATCTTTTGGAATTATTACCCCAATCATCCCCTTCCTGCAGTTCTTCACATTCTGCAATAATGTACAATTTGGCCATTTTTTCACCTTTCACTTCTACATTTTCCAGAACTCCTGATGCATTCATTCTTTTTAATTATTTAGCCAAATACCACATGTTTCCAATCCAAATGAGGAGTTGGAACTGTTGTGATGAAGAACTGAGAATCATTTATATTGTAGCCTGCATTTATCATGCTCAGTAAACCCTCCTGGTCATGCTTATAATAGAAATTTTCATTTTCAAACTTTTTATCATAAATACTTTCTCCATCTGTCCCATTTTGCTTAGAGAAGTCTCCACCCTCAATCATAAATTTCTTAAGAATTCAGTGGAACAGGTATCCTTTGAAATGGAGACATTCTCGGTGGGTCCATTGCCTTTTTCTCCTGTACACAATACACAAACATTTTCTGCAGTTTTGGGTACAATATCTGCAAACATTTCTGACAATTTAATTAACTCGCTTCTGATGTCTACGGCAAAGAAGACTCCAGGATTACTGGGGTTGGGGGGCTTAGCTTGTGGGGATGCCTGCTACATTTTGATTTTCAGATGCATTTGGAAATGGGTTTAGAGTACCTCATGACCTCCTGGCAACTGAAACCCAAGAGCAGCTCTCAAGGCCATGAACCTAATAAAAGTAATTCGAGGTATTTGTTAAGGTACACAAAACTTGCATAAATATTTAAAACGTTCTAGATAATGGGCATAAAATGAGCATAAGTTTTGAGGCAGTAATTTGGCATTTCTAGGACATGGAAGTAAGTCGTATCTGGAGCATAGTGAATGAGAGGGAAAGATGAGAGAGAAAATATAGTGTATTTTATCCAAGCTAAAAAATAAATAAATAAATAACTCTCCACAGAAATAGTAGCATCTCTGTAAGAACCTGAGTTTATTCATACATAAACCAAGATGGTCTCAAACACAGTTGAGAGTATAATACAAATTTTTTTTTAATTCCTACATTTTAACATAACACAATGGAAATAACTTATTATGAGTGTATCTCTAACAGATAGATTAAATAGAAATGTAATTAATTTTCCATATCCACAAAAACAAAATTAATAAAATATTGTACATCTTTTTCTTTGCGATTAGACAATTATGGGGAGAAAAGTTTATCTGCATTCATTAATTAAAATACCACCCATATGCTGTTTACACCTTACCTATCTTTTACAATTCAGCTTAAAGAGACCTCTGTAAAGACTTTTCTGATTTCACTAAGTAAATCTCAGCACTTCTTGTATGCTCCAAAAATATTTTGTTCATACCTGTTAGCATAGCTTTTAAAACAGTCACTTATTATTTATCCATTTGTAAAATTAGACTTCATGTTCCACAAGAACAAGGATTATGCCCTAGATATCTTGGATTCCCAGATTGGAATAATGCCTTTTTTTATAATTCTTGAGTACATCCCATCTTCCCCACTTGACTATATCTAATTCGTTTTCTACTGGTGACTTAGAAAGAATATAGCATGGTATCTCGTAGGTGCTCAAAAAACATCTGTTGAAAGAAAGGTGAATGGCATGAGCTAACAATGGCAGTAGGCTAGTCAATGCCGTAGATCAAAAACTAAGTCTTAATCATTTTTATGTCACTAGCATTACTGTTTTATAGAATATAATTTTTCCTGAGAACTTTTCTCATAGTCCTAAATATGAGCTCTTTGAGAGCAGGGACTTGGTCTTTAACTTTCACATCCCTATGTAGCATGTTGTATGCTCTTGGTAAAGTTAGTGTGCAGAAGATAATTTGAAAAGTATTCTTAAGTATTCTTTAAAATTATTTTTAAAATACTTGAAATTAAAATATTTTTGTCTTAATAGATAATTAACTCAATCTAAAGCATAGTTTTTCTGTTTTTTTAAACAAAAAGAAGATAGTTCTGATATTAATCAACTTTAGGAAATGAACTTGGAAAAAATTACCTAAGAAAAATAAATTGCAATTTGAAAATAGCTTCAAATAGCAACCTAAACTTTCAAATAGTAAACTAAATTCAAGAAGGATGATCTTTTCTTTAAATATTTTGAACAAAAGTGATTTTACATCTTGACATTAAATGGTATATTAGAATTCTCAGATGTAAGCAACGGACACCCAACCTAAACATCAGCTTAAATGCAAAAGAAAC
This sequence comes from Macroglossus sobrinus, assembly GCA_004027375.1. NCBI lineage: Eukaryota > Metazoa > Chordata > Mammalia > Chiroptera > Pteropodidae > Macroglossus > Macroglossus sobrinus. The sequence continues at coordinate 651,352 of PVKZ01000315.1, read as the reverse complement.
TATAGATTTAATTTCAGGTCTGATTAAAACCATTGACATTTTTACCAGTATTCTCACTGATTTATGTCACCTCCTCAAAGAGGCCTTTTCTCCCTTCCATAGACTGCTAGGATACTGCTTATAACTTCTTACATACCTCTTTCATATAACATTACAATTTTAATTATATAAAAAATTATGTACTTAATTATTTAATGTTTGCATGTGCTACTAGACTGTAGGTTACAGAAGCTGAGATTCCAGCAAGTCTGTCTTTTTCACTGCTGTCTCCAAAACACTTAGCACAAGATTTTTCACGTAATAATACTCTATAAATTATTGTTGAATAAATGACTGAAAATCTTTTTGAAAACTACTGAAATTTATAGGCCAGTAAAATCTAGGGAAATCTTTTACTGAATAATAAAGCAGCCTCCCTTACGCCATATTAAAAGAAAATTTGTAACTATGCAGCAAGTCTTCCTTTCTGGAAGGTATGAGTGGTCTGAAACAGAACAAAGATTATAGAAAGTACACTGATGTGCTAGCTTTCTTGATGCATACCACTACCAACTTTCTTCTTAAATATTTTTACCTACCCATAAACATAGCTCTATTCTCTGGTTTAGATAATGAGAAAGTATACAAAAAAGCTGTATGAAAGGAAACTTTCATTTACATAATTTAACACATTTCATGATCTTTTTCTGTTTGTAAAACCAAGACCAATCCAGAATAACTATTTGGAATATTTTTCTCAAAGAACTCTTAAGAAAATGGAACTTCAGGATTAAGATCATCAAAGAAAAAGCACAGTGGCTAGATAAATTGTAAGTACTGACATAATGTAAAACAGCTATTTGCATTCCTGGTTTTTGTCATTTATTGCTTTTTGTTAGTCATGATTACTTTGACAAGGGAATGCTGTAGGCTTAGCAATTTTTTCCAGGACTTCAAATATAGTTACCTTTTCTCTGGGCTATCAATACATGAGAGATGACATTTGATGGTCAGTGCTTACTATCTCTTTGTATTGGATGCAAAAATGCCTGTCTTTTTGTTATAACGTAAATAAGCAGTTTTTTTAAAATACTAATAAGAATACTTTTGTATTGTATATGTACAAATTATATATTGTAAACACGTAAGAAAAATAACACAAAATGTTTCCAGGTTTACTTTGATAAGCAAGTAGCTTAAGTGTTATTTTTTTTTTCTATTATGAGTCAACTATGAGAACTGCTAAGGGTAGGTTATTTTTGAAAACAGTGAATCAGCTATTACCAGGAACTGGAGGTAAAATTTTTCAGATTAACATTATATCTGTCTAAGAAAGTGATATTAAATTTTGTACATGTTAACCTAGTAGTTTGAGAAATGCCTGGTCATTTTTTTCCAATATGAACTAAACAAATTTTTTAATGAAAAAATAGTATTATATCATTTGCTATATCTCATTTCACTATTACATTAAGATATATATATAGTTGGTAAATTTAATGTGGGAGTATTTATTTTAATATATAATATATAATATAATTCAACAGTTATATTGATGTTATGCATAAAACAATAAAATGTATTAACATTAGACACATTTTTTTTCTTTTTCTTACTTTGTGAAAATCCCTTCAAGTCTATGGTATAACTCTAATTCATTCTTTTAATGGATGTATAATACTATTTATCATAAATATTCCACCACTACCAAATTGATGAGTAGTCACTTAGTTTCTAGGTTTTGTCACTAGAAACAAATTCAGTAAATGTATATGTTTTTATACTCTGATAGTTTTATTCTATGAGAGAAATTCTCAGGATTGGTATTAATGGGCCATTACTATCTCATGAGAGATATTGCTCTGTAGATTTACCTTTTTTTGGTACTGTCTTTGTCTGACTTTGGTATCAGTGTAGTAGTCACCTTATAAAATGAGTTGGGAGGTGTTCCCTCCTCTTCCACTTTCTGGAACAGATTGTGTAAAATTGGTGTTAATTTTTTAAATGTCCAGTAGAATTCTCCAGTGAATTTATCTGAGCCTAATGGTTTCTCCTGGAGGAGCTTTAAATTTATGAATAAATTTATTTAATGTTTATAGGACTATTGAGTTTTCCATCTCATTTTGGCCGAGTTTTGGTAATTTGTGATGTTTGAGGAATTGGTTCATTGCTTTCATGTTTTTATTAATGAACACAAAATTGTTAAGTTGTGTTGGTAAATTTTATATATCATTGGACTGGGCTGCAGTGCCCAGATATTTGGTCAAACATTATTCTGGATGTTTCTGGAGAATGTTTTTGAATAAAATTAATGTTTAAGTTGGTAGACTTTGAGTAGATTGCCCTTCATAATGTGGCAGGGTGTCATCCAATCAGTTAAAGGCCTGAGTGGCTTAGAGACTGACCTGCCTGTACATAGATAAAGACCATACCAGGCAGCTTGGACTTAGACCACAATATCAGCTCCTTCTTGGGGCCCCACTCTGACTGCCTTCAGACTTGAACTGCAGCATTGGCTCTGTGCTGGGTTGTCAACCTGCCAGTAGATTTTGGACTTGCCAGCCTCCATAATCAAGTGAGCCAATTCTTTAAAATAAATCTCTTTCTATATATTCACATCTGATAGATTCTGTTTCTCTGGAGAACCCTGGCTAATAATTATTTTCCTTTTAATGGCTGCAGGATCTGAAGTAATATTTTCTGTTTAATTAATAGTATTGGTGACTTGTGCCTTCTAATCTTTGTTGGTTTGCTAGAGATTTATCAATTTTATTGTTTTTTTTCAAATAACCTGCTTGGTTTTATTGATTTTCTCTACTTTCTTGTTTTCAATTACATTGATTTTTGCTCTTTATCGTTTTATTTCTTCAGTTTGCTTTAAGTTTATTTTGTCTTCTTTTTCTAGTTTCTTGAGGTAGAAACTTATATTATTGATTTGAGATCTTTCTCTTTTTTTAATATTAGCATTTAATACTCAGCACTACTTTAGTTGCATTTTAAATATTTTCATATGTTGGATATTCACTTTCATTCAGTTCTGTGTATTTTTTAATTTTTCTTTGCGACTTCCTCTTTGACTTGTGGATTATTTAGAAGTGTGTTATTTTAGTTCCAAGTGTTTGAATATTTTCTTATTGTCTTTGTTATTGATTTGCACTTTGTCCTATTATGGTTGGAGAATATACTTTGTATGATTTCAATTCTTTTAAGTGTGTTTATTTTTGTTCTATGGCCCAGGATATGGTCTATCTTGGGGAATATTTCATGGGCATTAGAAAAAAAAATGTTTAGTCTCCTATTGCTAGGTGGATTGTTCTATATATCTCAATTAGATCTTGTTGGTTGAGTGTGATGTTCAGGTCTAATTTTCCACCTACTAGTTGTTTAGTAACTAGTTGTTTGTAGTAATTGCTGAGAGTAGAATGTTGAAGTTCCCAACATATAATTGTGGATTTGTCTAATTCTCTTTTTATCTATTAGTTTTTGTTTCATGGCTTTGAGGCTTTGTCGTTTGATGTGTACACATTTAAGATTAAGTCTTCCCAGTAGATTGATCTTTTTATCATATGTAATGTTCCTCTTTGTCTCTTGTAATTTTCATTGCTCTGAAGTCTATCTTATGTTCATATAGTCGTTCCTGCTTTTTAAAAAATTAATGTTTATATGCTGTGCTTTTCTATTTTTAAAAAAGTTTTTATCTAAAAAGCATTTAAACCATTTGTTTCTTAATCAAGAACTCTGTGCAAATTAATTTACTTGATTTCTACATTCAAATATAAATATGTTAAGGTCAGAGTAAAAAAAGAACATAACATGGTAGGTGCTTTGCAGAACACATGTTAGATATAATTTCTGGTTAAAAGTTCTTTTAATCCAAAGGATTAATCATAAGTAAGGACCATTAATGATTTTCTCTATCTTTCAGGCTTACATAGAATTCTTCCTTATAAAATTTCAACAAACATAACTTCAAAGATATTATAGTATTTCAGTGCTAAAAATAATAAAATTTCTAAAGAATAAGACTCAAAGAATCAAAGTAAAACTTTCAAAACTGCTATGAGATTTTCATATGTAGACTTTGTTGTGTTGAGATAAATTCCTTCTATATCTAGTATTTTGAGAGTTTTTATCATGAAAGGGTATTAAATTTTGTCAAATTTTCTTTCTGCATGTATTGAGATGATCATATAATTTTTATTCTTCATTCTGTTAATGTGTTATATCACATTAATTGATTTGTATTAACTGATTTGCAGCACTGAAAGGCTCACGGAATTGATTGTTTGCCTCACTCTCTTCTACCCACAATGCCAGCCAAAGTGAAATTGTTTTTCTTACCTGTTTCAGCACAACTGATCTCAATTCCTTGCTCATCTGGGGTACTGCATCTTCTTAACAAGATTCTGGACTTCTCATAAAGGTATTTTGTAACATATCATTCTTAAATCTGTGTTTCGGGGGCAGGGGGAATGGGGTGTCCCTCTTCCATCATTTTGCTGATGTGATGAGATCTCTGTTTTACTTTAAACCTACTTGTGCTAATGTATTTGAAGTGCATTTTTTGTAAACAGCATATTTTGGATGATGTCTTCTCAGCCATTCTGTCAATTTCAGTCTTTTAGTTGTTGTATTTAAACTATTTACATTTAAAATAATAATTAGTGTGTTTGGCATAAGTCTGTCGTTTTATTATTTGTTTTCTGTTTGATTCTTCTATTCATTTTTCATACCAACCTGTGGGCTGTTTGAACATTTTTAGAAGTGAAGTTTTTCCATTGGTGTTTGGCTGGAATAGAATGGGTATTACTCAGGTTTTCTGTTGTTATACTCAGGTTTTCTATTGTTATCCAGTCCTTTGGCTAGAGGGAACAGATTTTTTTTTCTGCAAGTTTGTTTTTGGTTTTGTTTGTTTGTTAATTGTTTGTTTGTTGTGCTTATGCTTGTTAATGGTTTCAGGTTGGAAGCTTCTGTAGTGCCTTGTCCAGGATATATGGAAGGAAACAAGGAAACTCAGGAGTTCAACACCATGTTGTTACTTGAATTCCCGCAGTTTACATTCTTACAGAGACTTCCTCTCTTTGTTGTGAATGTCCAGGATTTTTCAGTTGCAAAAGGGAGGACCTAGTAGGACTGGGATGACTCCTTCTTGGCAGAACTGAGGTATATGTATTTTAACAACTATTTTTAGATTGCTATAATATGCACCCAGTATGATGCAATAGCCTCTGGCTTTGATGGCAAATTTTAGTGTTAGAGAATTTAACAGGATGTGTTTTCTTTTCTTTTTCCGTACTGACAAATGAGATAGAGTCAAAAACCGATATATTTATTTAAATATTCCCTCTTTTATATCTTTACTTTGGAGCATATGTTTTTTTTTTAATTTTATTTTATTAGTTTCAAATATACAGTAGACTGGTTAGACATTTACATAGTTTATAGAACGATCTCTGCTAATTGCCTTTTCTCTCCTCTGGCCCTCCACCCAGCTATTACATTAATGGTAACTGCACTTCCTATGCCGTTCTCCCCATCCTGTGACCATCTATCAACTACTAATTTGTACTTCTTTAACTCTTCACCCCATTCTCACAGCCTCCCAAACCCCCCTCCCCTCTGGCCATCACCAGATTGTTTTCTATATTTGTGAGTCTGTTTTTGATTAGTTAGTTCTTTTTGTTTGCTTTGGAGCATATTTAAATAAAATGTGCTACATCTTTTCTCAACACTATCTTTGTAAATAACACAGAAGAAAATGAATACCCTGGGACTCTTTTAACTCATTAAAATTGAAATATTCTAATTTTCCTTAAAAGAAGAAGGAAAAAAACAGTAACATGAAACAGAATGAAATAAATATAGCTGAATATTTGCACACACTCTCAATGAACATAAATTGTCATTTAGGTTTGGCAGTCCAAATACTCAGTCAGAAGTATTGTACATGTAATGAAAGAAAAAGTTTCTACTCATTTATTTCAAAAAAGATCAAATCACACACACCATATATATATCTTTATTTCTATATCTGTATATAATTAAATCCACAAAATTATCTAGAAAGTACTTATTTTGTTTGAGATTCTCTTTAAAACTAAAGTCAATAAATTAAAAAGGAAATAGAGAGAGAAAGAAAGAAAGAAAGAAAAAGAAAGAGAGAAAAAGAGAGAGAAAAGAAAGAAAGAACGAAAGAAAGAAAGAAAGAAAGAAAGAAAGAAAGAAAGAAAGAAAGAAAGAAAGAAAGAAAGAAAGAAAGAAAGAAAGAAAGGAAGGAAGGAAGGAAGGAAGGAAGGAAGGAAGGAAGGAAGGAAGGAAAGAAGGAAGACAGAAAGGAAGGAATAAGTTGTTCATAATGATTACAAAATTTATATAATATTTAGGAATCGATGTGATAAAAAATGTCATCACATAAAAAACCCATAAACTTAATAGAGTCATAGAAATCTGAAATAAGGGAATAGAAGTTGCTTTTTCTTAGATAAAAAATTAATATTATACAGATCTCAATTCTCTCTAAATAAATCTATATATTTGATGGAATTCTAAAATTTCAACAAGTTTTTAAAATAATTAAACGACATATTTTAAAGTTATTTTGGAAAAAAATGAGTAAAAAAACGTAAGAAACTTTTGAAGAAGAGATGAAAACTTATAAAAAGAATATACTTTAAAAAGTTGAGAGTAGTATAGAAAGAAATCTGATAAGACAAAGTAGAATTCTCATAAAGAATACATTTATAAAATCATGAGCGAATGACTTAACAAATGTGGAGGGGTAAGTGTTAAGGAATTCAGAGTCAAGTGATCACTGAAGATGACCATTTGAGTGAGGAAGTGATAAAATAAAGGTGGTGATTTTAAAAAATTAATCAAACAATGGTATGAAGGTTGACTTAAAGGTGGTAAAGGACGAGAAATAGGAAAGTATGTTAGGAAACAATTGTAATATTAAGATATTTCTATGCAAAGTCCAAAGGGATGACTAGAAAGGGGAAAGAAAGGACAGTGAAAAGTATTCAAAGAAAAGATTTGAAAAACCTTTCTCACTAATTGGCTGTGACATTTAAAAGAGGCCTTAGTGATGACTCCATGATTTTGAGACTGTGTTATTAAAAAAATATAGAAGACAGTTGGAGATGTATGACTCAAGTTTAGAGAAAAGGATAGTGCCAAGAATGTTTATTTCTCATTCATTCCACAAAAGATTGATGGATGAGAAAATATTGATATAAATTTTGAAATCGTATGCTTGAAATATAGTTGCATTTATATTTAAGTTATGAGTCACTGGTTCTGTGAGATAGAAACAGTAAGTGGAAGAGCAGACATTTGAGTGCTGCTTCTTAGAGAATACTCACGGTTAGGGGGTAAACAAAGAGGATTCAGACTGGGTATTCAGAAGTCAGCAGAGAATTAGAATAATGCACTAGAATGGAAGCCAAGTGTAGAGAGCATTTCCAAGGGGGAGGTTGTAGGTGGCTTTAACAGCTACAGAGAAGTAAGGGAAAATAAGGACTTAGAAGTAATAAGACCACTGATGGCTGTGAAAAATGTGGTTTTAACAGAGTAATGGAGATAGAATTATAAAATGATGGCTGGGTGCTGAGGAATGCTCAGAGGCTTTAGACCACATGTTGGTAGTATATGAAAGAGACTTTAATTCAATAAGACTTTAATTAACTAAGTACTTACTACAAGACCTGTACACTGAAAACTAAGAAACATTTCACAGGGAAAATTTAAAAGACCAAAATAAGTAGAGAGATATGTACCATATTTATAGATTTAAAAATTGAATTCTCACATAGTTTATGTATAGATTCAATTCAATCCCAATCAAAATCTCAACAGGATTTTTTTTAGAAGTTGACAATTGATTCTAAAATTTATATGGAAAAACAAAACCCAATCTTGGGGGAGAAAATGGAACACAGCTGGTGGACTGACAGTATTTGATTTCAAAATTTACTATAAATTTATGATAACCAAAACAATGTGGTCATGTCATAAAGACGGACAAATAGATCAGTGGACCAGAACAGAAAATCGAGAAATAGATCCTCATATGTGTAGTCACTTGTTTTTTTTTTACAAAGCTGCAAGGTAAAGAAGGTCTTTACAACAAATGGTGCTATGGCAAGGGGATAAATAAGTGGAAAAAAAATGAACCTCAACCCCTATCTCATGCACGTCATAAAAATTAATTTGAGATGGATCATTGACTTAAATATAAAAGCTAAAACTATAAACTTCTAGAAGAAACAAGAGAATATCTTAGAGAACTTAAGGTAGACAAAGATTTATTAGTGGGCACAAAAGGCATTAATTATACAAGAAAAAATTAGTCATAAAAGAAAAATATTGACAAGCGAAATCATATATTTGTTTTTCTCTGTCTGACTTACTTCACTCAGCATAATACTCTCTAGTTCTGTCCATGTTGTTGCAGATGACATAATCTCATTCTCTTATATTTTTAAGAAACTTCATACTGTTTTCCATAGTGGTTGTGCCATTTTACATCCCTACCAACAGTGCACAAAGGTTCCGATTTTTCCACATTCTCATTGATACTTGTTAATTTTCTGTTTTGTTTGTTTTTTATAGTAGCCGTCGCCCAGCAGAGTACCATGCACCGGTTACCAAACCCAGGGGAGGACTCTAAACACTTCTGGCCATTGCATCTTAGCATTAGAGTCACCGAGGAAAACAACACAGTCAAGCACTGGATGAATAGAAATAGGGAATAGACAGAGCAAGACCAACTTCAGTAGTGGGCATTGGTCCCACATGACCAGTGGGTCTCTCCTGACAGTCCACACACAGCAGTTTGCCTACATGCAACCCTCTCTTGCAGTGGTAGCAGGACCCTGACTCCTCCCACATGGAGTTTGAAATACTGAAAGCTGCAGGCATGCCAGAGGGCCATTGACAAACACAATTCAGTAAAACAAAAGAGCATTCATTGAGTTTTAAACAGGGAAAGCTATTCCCATGCAAGGTGATAAGCCTGCTTAGGCTTTATCTTTTAGTTAGAAAGTGCTCTAGGCCCAACGCCCATTCTTAATGGAGCTAAATAGGTGTTGAAAGACTGCAGGTACAAGTCTGTCTTTCCCAATAGTAGCCATCCTAATGGGTGTGAGTTATATCTCATTGTGGTTTTGATTTGTATTTCTCTGATGATTTGTGATGTTGAACATTTTTTTATATACTAATTAGCCATTTATATATTATGTTTGGAGAAATTGGGTTATTTTATTTTTTTGTTGTTGAGTTGTAGCAGTTTTAAAAATATATTTTGGGTTTTGACTTCTTATCAGGTATGTGATTTAAAAATATTTCCTCTTATTCCATTGATTACCATTTTATTCTGTTGATTGTGTCCTTTGATACAGAAGATATTAAGTTTGATGTAGTCCTACTTGTCTAATTTTGCTTTTGTTGTCTGTGCTTTGATGTCATATATAAAAAAATCCATAGATTTTTCTCTAGATTTCCTTCTAGGAGTTTTATAGTTTTGGGTCTTCATTTAAGTCTTTAATTCTTTTTGAGTTAATTTTTGTATATGGTTTAAGATAAAAGTCCAACTTTATTCTTTTACAGTGGATATTCACTTTTTCCCAGCACAATTTTTTAAAGAGTCTGTACTTTCCTCACTAAGTGGTTTTGACACTCTTGTCAAAGATCATTTGACAATATACATGAAAGGTGTTTTCTGGGTCTATAATTCTGTTTCATTGGTCTATGTGTATGTCTTTATGTCAGAACCATGCCCTTTTGAATATTGTAGCTTTATAATATGTTTTGAAATCAGAAAGTGAGCCCTCTGATATTGTTCTTTTTCAAAATTGTTTTGGCTATTCAGGATCTCTTGAGATTCCATATGACTTTTAGGATAAATTTTTCTATTTTGGAAGAAAATTCCATTGGGATTTTGATGGGGATCAAGTTGAATCTGTAGATTGCTTTTGGTAGTATGAGTATTTTAATAACATTGTCTTTCAATCCATGAATATGAGATGTCTTTCTATTTATTTGGGTCTTTAATTTCTTTCATCAATTATTTGTACTTTTTAATATATAAGTCTTTCACCTCGTTGATTAGGTTTATTACTAAGTATTTTATTCTTTTTTGGTGCTATTGTAAATGGAATTATTTTCCTTTTTGGATTATTTTTGCATATTATTTTTTATATTAATTTTGCATATTAATTTTGTATCCTGAAACTATGCTGATTAGTTCTAAACTTTTTTTGTAGAATCTGTAGGGGTTTCTCTACACATCGATTCATGTCATACGAGATAATTTTGCTTCTTCCTGTCAAATTTGGGTGCCTTTCATTTTTTTTCTTGCATAATTTATCTGTTTTATACTTCCAATGCTATGTTGAATAGTAATGGCAACAGAAAAAACCTTCAGTTTTTCACCATTGAGTTTGATGATAGTTGTGGGCAATTCATATATAGCTTTCATCATGTTGAGGTAATTTCCTTCCATTCCTAGTCTGTTGAGTGTTTTATGAGAGTGTTGATTTTGTCAAATGTTTTTTCTGCATCAGCTGAGATGATCATGCGGTTTTTGTACTTTATTCTATTAATTGTGTTGTATCACATTTACTGATTTGTGTATGTTGAACCTTTTTGCATCCCAGGATAAATCCCACTTAGTCATGGTATGAAATCCTTTTAACGTGCTGTTGAATTTGAATTACTAGTATTTTGTTCAGAATTTTTGCATCAATATTTTTGTAGTAAATAGGTGTCAGGGTAATGCTGTTCTTATAAAATTAATTTTAAAGTGTTTCCTCTTTTTTAACTTTTTGGAAGAGTTTTAGGAAGACTGGCGTTAGTTTTTCTTTAAATGTTTGGTAGAATTCTCCAGTAAAGCCATCTGGTCCTGGACTTTTCTTTGTTGAGAGTTTTTTGATTAATGATTCTACCTAATTTACTAGTTACCAGTCTGTTCAGATTTTTTTATTTCTTCATAATTCAGTCTTGGTAGAGTGTGTGCTTCTACCCGGGTTGTGCAATTAGTCAGCATACAATTGTTCATAGTATTCTCTTGTAATCTGTTTTATTTCTGTGGCATCAGTTTTAATGTCCCCTCTTTCATTTCTGGTTTTAGTCATTTGAGTCTTCTTTTTTCTTAGTCAATCTAACCAAGGGTTAGTCAATATTTTTATTTTTAAAAACACAATTCTTAGTTTCATTGATTTTTTCTATTGTTTTTCTGTTCTCTTTATCATTAATTTATGCTCTACTTTTCTTCTTTTTCTAGTTTCTTGAGTTGGAAAGTTAAATTGTTGATTTGAGATCTTTTTTAAAGTAGGCATTTGCAACTATACACTTCCCTCTTAGCACTGCTTTCACTGAATCACACAAATTTTGTATGCTATATTTTTGTTTTCACTTGTCTCAATTTTTACTTTGCCTTGTGGTTTCTTCTTTGGCTCATCGGTTGTTTAAATATGTGTTGTTTAATTTCCACATGTTTGTGGATTTTCCAGTTTTCTTTCTGTGATTGATTTCCTGTTTTATACCCTCTGTGCCAACTCAGCCAGCGGTGTGACAGGGAAGGTAAGACCAGAGTCCAAAGCAGCATATGAAGATGTCCCAAGGCACTATGACAGGCAGCTCATGAGGATGCCGCCTCCTGGTATGCACACCCGGTGTAATCACTTTTCCTTGAGTGTGGGCAAGGCCTAAGGACTCCTTCCAACTGAATATGATGGGATATCATTTCTGTGACTAGGTTACAAAAGGATTGCAGCTTTCTCTTGCAAGCATCTTCTCTCTTGTGTCTGCCTACTCTCTTACCCTCTTGCCTACAAGTTCATATTCTCGCATGAAGCCATCTGCCATGTTGTGTGAAGCTCAATGTAGAGGGCACATGTGAAAAAAAATTCTAAAAATAGTAATCATATAAAATGGAATGTATTAGATTCCTATGTTTGTAACTACAAACCTAAAAAGAAATTGCAAACAGCAAATACATCTTTTACAGCTGATATTAGAAAGAAATTTGATGGGAGTTTTCACAATTTTTCCTACAAAAATACATGAGGAACTACATTACAGGGGCATTTTTAGCAATTAATCAAAAAATTATGTTTCTAGATTTTGTGATTTTTGTAGTAGTTATGTCTGTACTTTATTATTTATTTTCTCATTCTAAATAAATATTCATCTTCTCACTTTAAAAAAGTTAAAAAAACATGAAACTGCAAAAGAATTTTATTAATGTGTTATGTTAAAATGAAATTATCACTTTTTAAGTGTTTTGAATGTTTTGGAAGAAATGTTATTTTAAAAATTTATTTATTGCAGATGATCAGGAAAACATATGACTGAAGAGGATCCTTTTCTGTCTATAGAAAGACCTCAGATCTCATATTTAACAAGCCTGCCACATAGAACATTCTCTAAAAATATTTATGAGGGAGGGAAAGAATGAATGAATTGGACATAACCTACACAGAATCACAGTCCATTTTACATCACAATAGATGCTTCAATATCACTACACTTTGTCTAAAACACTTAAAAAAACACTTTAAGGAGTAAACAAAAAAAAATTAAATTTAAATAAAAGTTATGACTTTATTTATTTGAATCCAAGGATCAACATGCAAGGTTTTCTAAGAGTTCGAAGTAATTTTTGATAATTTAGTAAAAAATCTTTTAGTAATAAAAATAGCATCATATAAACACAAGGAAAACAAGCAGAATTATACCTTTTAAAAATAACTTTTCAAAAGACATATTTGGCAAGGGCATTAAACTTTTGATTTGATTAGATGCCAATGTTATGTGCTGAAGGCAGTAGATGGAACAAGTAGGCACACCATTCTATTTGTGATAAAGTTGCATGAGGCTCTTTGCTGCTGCAGATATTCTGAGTTGGCATACCACTTGCTTAATCCAATTTGTTCAGTGATAAACCTACGTCCCAAGTACTGTTAAAATTACATTGGTTTTCACCAAGATCCTAGTTTATCTTATACTGAAGTTTATTCTATCAGAGACAAATCAAATTAAAAGATGTATTCCTTTTTAAGATGAAGACTATTCTAAAACATCTTCCCTGTTGATTGCAGTTTTTATATCTAAATACCTTTACCTGTTAGACATGGAATCATACTGGATGTAAAAATAGTTAACACAGAACAGATACAAAATATGGGAAAAATAGCAAAATAGAAAGCTTTAATCAAACAAATATCCATAAATTTTTGAAAAAAATCACAAAGGATTATTGCAGAAAAAACGATTAATAACGTTGTTAGGTTTTTAACGGATGCAAAGGGAATATTAATATAATCCTTCCAGTACATAGCTTTCATTATGCATATTTATGTCAATTAGCAGAACTTATTAACTAAAAAGGTGTGTTTTTAGCACTTAATGAAAAACAGACTCTGCTGCAAAATTGAAGATAACCAGCCAAGAAATATCAAAGTTCATTAATGAACTTTATTTGATGATTATGTTTCTATGATTATATTAGCATGACAGACTAATTTAATAATGGCTCCTGGTACATTACTATAACTATTTGTTACATTTCTTTAAAAAATGTATTACTCTAAAGCAATTAGAGGAATCATTTTATAAACTATATAAATGTTTAACCAATGTACCACATACTTGAAACTAATAATAAAATTTAAAAAAATTATTAGTCTGAAGAAATATATAATTCCATACTTTCAAGTTTAAATTTAAAATTTTATCTTTTAATTCATTTTTTGTCACAACCACCTAAATATTATAAAGTAAGACTAAAATTTTTTATTTTAAACATTTCAAAAATTTAGTCACTTCTCAGGAAGAGGCAAAAAGATAGAATGGCTCTAAAATTACCTTTTTAAATTTTGTTCCATCCTATTATGGATGTAGAGAAATTAAGTATCATGGCTGAATTTATTTTATCCCATGATCTTAAACCAATGACCAATCAAATCTCTACACAGTTCACTGAAAAGCCTAAGATTTTTTAAGAACAGAAATGAAAATGAAAAAATTTAAAAGTCAAGTGTTAAGTAACTCTTTAAATTCATTTTAAAGAATTAGATTTTAATCACTTTAAGAAAAACTACTGGAAAGGAAGAATTCTACAGAACTAATGGTAGATATCAGCTTCTTCTTTTAAGTATTTTAATTTATTAATTCATTTACTCACCAACTGATTTTGGTGTTCAACTGATATGATATGAACACCTACTATGTACTGAGCACTGTGATAAATGCTGGGGATATAGGGATTAACCCAGAAAACATGATCCCTGACCTCATGGAACTTTAGCCTCCAGGGATGCTTTCCCTCGCAAAATAAGAAACATGCTATGGAGCCTCACAGATTGTAGTTTTAAAGAATATTTTATTATTTCCATTTGAAGGAAAAATCTTATAAAAGTGTCAAAATGTAAAATCATTTTGTAAGTTCAATTAAAATCATTGCTTAGTTTTTCTGAAATACAAGAAGAGAAACAACTTATTGTTCTATCTACACTGTCCTTGAATCAGCAAGAACTAGTAGTGGAGCATGGCCTAAAGGAAAATATATCTGTGCTTTATTGCAGTCCTGCTATAGACTCACGCTGAAAATATTTTGGGCAGCTAAATCAAAGGCTGGGTTTACATTTTCTCACTTAATAAAATGGGATTATCTATGAAGACTTTTATGTTAGAGATTATATTTGAGTGCTCAGATGAGCCACCCACTTCTAAATATTATTATACATTGATTTCTCATTTATGAGGAATAGGAAAGATAAAAAAGCAATCTCCTGAAATAAAGTCAAGTTCAATGTGTTGTGTAGAATCAGATGCTCTTCATAAGAGACTGGGGCTTTTAGCTCACTCTCAGACTATTAAAAATAAAAGTTTTCTACCTACCCTGTTATGTTTGGTGGTGACAAGAGTGCTGGCCTGGACCCACTTTTCCCAACTATGTGATCTCATCTCTATCATTACACATGCACAGACTTGCAGGCAGCCACTTTTCATAGACATGTGTTAAAGACAGTCAAAGGCAAAGAATTAACACCTACATAAAGGATGCAAACCAGGCCATCGCATTAAAGAGTATAAATTGATAAGATGAAAATGTAGTAAATGACATCCTAATGGTCCTTATTCTGGCTTCCTAATTCTCTGTGCACAAGATGCTTTTATGCACCACTGAAGGAGAGCCATCACAACCTCTAACTAGCCCCAGTTAGTCTAATTAAAGCCTAATGCTCTCCAAATATGTGTGGCATAAAAGCCTGCATAACCTGTATTTCCTTAATTTAGATGGGTCAGATTGAGCACTTCTAAAATCTGAACTATTCTGTATAACCTTATAGTATACACAAAATATGCATTCTTAAGGAAAAAGTACATTCAAGCTATCTTTGTCATGGTAACATGTCTCTGTACAAAAATTGAGAATTTATAAAATTAGAGGAGTTTGAGGATTAACGAGGTGGTGTGATTAAACTGCTATGAAAACTCTAAAAGGTATTATTTAATCTCCATGTTTTAATATTTTTATTCACCATAGGCATGCAATTTTGTGTTATTAAGACACGGAAAAAATAGTCAGATAATTGTTTCATATTATCAATATATTAATAATAGCTAATAACCACTAATTGCTTTACATAGATTGACTCATTTAATCTTATAACAACCCTAATCAGAAGGTACTATGATCATCACTATTTTAGGAATGAAGTTGAGTAAGTTATCTCAGGCCACACAACATGTAAATAGTAGACCTGAAACTTGAACCTAAGCAGTCTGTCTTAGGTCAAATCTTTTAACTACTATACCAGACTGCCTATATGGCTGTAGAAATGTAAGTCAAGGCCTATTGTTTCAGTAAGGTTCTTAGACTGTTCCTTAGCTCACAGAATGTCCAGGAGGGTCAAAGACCCAGGTGTGCAGCTGTCTATTCAGAAATGGTGTCAAAAATCATACCTCAGACCTGGTTCCTTTAAAGCCACCTTGATTTTCCCTCTGGGCACATCACACTTGAACCACCAACATTAGCCAAGCTAAAATTTGGGTGCTCCTGCCAGAATCTGCTACAGCATCCCCCAGACACTGGATGCAGCCACCACCTCACCAGAACGAATTGTGCCAGGTCCCTACTTCTTTGCATCCCTAGGTCCTGTATCCCAGTCCAGCCTCCGTGGCTAATAATGACCACAGAGAAAAAGTCCTGCAGAGACATCAGAGGCAACATTTATTTCAGGCGAAACAACTATGTAAACCTCTGAGAAAGAAAGCAATTTTTAATTGTTGGTATATGTCACCACTGAGAGGAATTGAAAGTCACCAAGAACATTTCCATTAATTAGGCACAATCAAGCTGTAGAGATAATGGAAAAGAGGAGTGTTTCCTCAAGGACGTATTTTCCATTCAGATGAGCAAAAAGTATCTCTGAAAATCCTCAGAGGAAGTGAGTAATCACAGGCAATATCTACTGAGTCTGCGTCTTCCTTTACGCGGCAGAATGTTTCACCTCACATGACGCTAATGGAGAAAAAATAGTTTGTTGTTTGAGTGTAAAGACTAAATAATGATAAATTGGTTGCCTGAAGTGCAGTAAAAAAGAAACAAATGGATGTGTGGCATTAACAGAGTTAATTATAGATGTAGATTAAAAGGCAAGATTAAGTAGTGGAAGAAAAGCAGAGAGTCACCTTCGGCCCAGACCCGCCAAGCAGCAGCGGTCAGTCACCTAGCAACAAGTTTCCTATCCCCGCTGTGCTCTTTAATTCAGCAAATCTGCTCAGGATGGCAGGCTGTTCTCCTGACAAAACGCATTATGTAGGAGACTGAGGGATACAAAAATCCACTGTATACAGCACTCTGCTCCCTATTGACCACTGATCCTTTCTCTCAATCCACAAAAGAGGCTCACATAATGCCCTGAAAGGAGAAGAGTCTCCACAGAGAAAACATTTGCTTGTAATTGAGATTGACTACATAATGAAAATGATGTTCTTTTTAAAATTCTGCTTGTTGAGGCCACACTTTTTGTCTCCTGGCACTCAAAACACATCCCTGCTGGGAAAAGGGGCAAACATTGTAAAAACTCAAAACTGTGATTTTTTTTCCTTCGCATTGAAAACACCCATTCTATAACAAAATGGCCAGGTCTCTCTCCTTAGAACTTAAACAAGTCATCAGAAGGTAAACAGGAAAACTTCTATTCAGAGTTGCTGTCACAAATGCTTGCTTTGCTGAAGGCATACAGGCGATGCATGCTCATTCATTTGCACAACAACTGGAGAAAAAAATAGTAGAGAATTTTGATTTCTTGATTGTACCTTCTGTACAGAGACCATACATTGTTGGTCAAAACTCGGTCACCATTTCAAATATGTGGGTTGAAACACCCATTGAAATTTTAACCTGGCTTAGAGGAAGGGGCAGAGACAAGGAGAGGGCAGAATAGCTCATTTTCTTAATCTAGAGGACACCATTAAAGTGACCTGCGTGGGGCTTTAATTGATTTTCTGTAAAAAAGATTATGTTGTGAGGACTGATCCAGCAGAATCACAATTGTTTTAAAACCAAATCATTAAGTTTATTAATTTTGAAATAATATGGAAATTATTATAATTATTATTTAAAAAGGGTAGAATTAATATTTTATTTCCATTTGTTCCCAGATGGAAGTTGAGTAGTCTTTCCTTTTTGTAAATAAATAAAAAAACCTACAAGATTTAAAGAGCCAATGGCTGGTTATGTTTTCAGAAAACATAATTAGATTAATTTATTAATTCAAGTTTTTCTTATTAGCTCCAGAAAATTCACCCACCTTTTGTCCATTTTTAAAAAACTGGAAGGTTGGCATGCGTTTGACTTCACTCTCTGATGCAACATCCTGATAGTATCCACATCTACTTCAAGGAATACCATGCTGGAATACTTCTCAGAGAGGGAATGAAAGAAAGGTGTGATCATTTTGCAAGGTCCACACCATGTGGCTGAGAAGTCAATTACTATGAGTTTATCTCCTGCACTGTTCAAGGCTTCCTCAAAAGCAGACTTGCTGTCCATCTGCTTCACCATTTTGGCAGCTGAGGTCTGACAAGCAACTGTAAGAAACGATGGACGTGGATGCAAAGCGCTGTACGAGCTTGAAATTATTTTTAAATAGATTAGCATGCATTAATATATGTGTCTGGATTTCTATACTTCAAGGATTTTACAAAAAACAAGTGATTTCCCACACATTAACAAAATACTCCTACTGGAACACAATTCGGTAAACATTTACAAGGCTCTTATCTATACTGGGCACTCTTCTAGAGGCTGGGATTTCAGAGATAAAAAAAAAAATTACAGAGTCCTAGCCCTCAAGAGAAACTGGCATGAAGGGTGTAGAAATAGGGTTTGGCACAGGGTCATAAGAGAACAGCTGGAGTGATATATGGCCCAGGATGTAGGCAAGGTGGTTGTCTACACATAAGAATTTTCTGGGGGAGGTGACACCAGAGGTAACCCCTTAAGGATGTGTAGTTAGAGATTGTCCAAGTGAAAGAGAAGTTCTTGGCAGAGAGAACATTGTACAAAGATTCTAAGGGAGAGAGCACGGTGCTTTGAGGGACTGACAGGAGTTCAATATGGCAGGAGCCTGGAGGTGGAGAGGGATTCAAGGACCAGATAATACGCAGCCTCATGTGCCAGGCTAAGAGCTTTTCTTGAAGGTAGTGAGGAAATATTGATTGATCTTAGGGATGATTAGATTTGCAATATCAGGTGATTTTTATTTTCTCTTCCTGAGGAAAGCTCTCAGGTAGTGAAAGAATGTGAATTCCCCATTATACTATTTAAATTGGATGATAGGATTAAGATTTTGCTGAAAACTCTGGTGAGAAAAGTAGATTGTTAGTTTTATTGAGTGGTTGAAGGTGAAAAATAATATCCTAGCTTCCAGGGCAGAGTGAGGTAGTGAGGCCTTGTATTGCTGAGGCTGTACCAGATTGGCATCGAGTGGAACAAAGCAGTGGATATAGTGAAGATATTTGCAAATCATTATTTTGCTGATTAATAAAATTATGGTAGTGATTAAATCACAGGGCAAAATAGGCTTTTTATGCCTTGCTAGCCTTGAAAGTGAAAGTTGCCATGTCCCTATGCTGAAAAAAATCCTAGTATTTTTGACTGTCTTAGTTAATGGACTGAATTAATGGGTTGTTTGCACTACTCATCCGGGCATAAAAATGGAGGATTACATAAAACACAAAACAGATCCCAAAAGACCAATTTATTATCTACACAGAGACATGATCAAAGACATGTCAATACACAGTATAACTATTGGCTAGTAGTTATCGTAGGAAGGCAGTACTGTCTGCAGGCATGGGTGCCTGCCTGCCTTTTCTACCCCATTCTCTCTTCCTGCACTGAGGTACAGATGTATCTAGACAAGGTGCAAAAGGGAGTCAGTCTCTGTATCAGAACCAAAGATGGACCAGTTCTAAATAATGTCTGTATGTCTGCTAGGTGACACGCACCCCTATTTACCACATTGCTGATGGCACCCAATAAAAGCAAGGCCCAGCACAAAGCAGTCCAGGCACAGCACTTCTTGGACAGCTGGTCACTCAATTTTTAAAAAGGTATGTCAGAACCAAGGAGGTAAAAAGACCACAAAAGGCAATAAAACTGAAGCAACTCGGTGCTGTGAGCACAGGAGCTGTTACATTAACAGTAGACCCAGGGCCCTTCCATTTTCCAGTGAGCTGTAGCTAAACTGGTGCTGGTGGACTTAGCGAACATCAGCTTTCCTTTCTTCCTTTCTGGGTGCAAATCCTTGCAGAAGTTTCGTGGTGGGTCTTTCAAGGGCTACTGCACAGTAGCTTTCTTCTTTTCTGGGCAGCATCCTTGGGAAAGCGGGGCCACAACTATGCTGATCAGTTCCCTACACGAGGTGAATTTAAGCTCTCAAATGAAAACGGGCCGTGTCAAGTCTGCATGATGAGCCATGGGGGATTTATGGAAAAGCATTATGTTAAAGGTTGTGGAAATGTAAGAGTTAGAAAGTCTCAGGCCAATAGTTTCTTTCAAAGAGCATGCTTAATAAATTTTCAAATATTATCTTCTCACATTTATGTCTAATCAGTTAAACCATATTATCCACCCTCTTAGCTTTCTCATAGAAGATTATCTGACATTTAGCATTCACCAGTTTTTCTGAAAAGGTTAATAGTTCACCCGCTGAAGTTGGAACTAAGGAGAATTGATCATTCCTAAAACTCTTAGTTGAAATGTAAGGGCTTTGTGTTGACAGCCTAGGGGTTGTAATGAGTCTCTAGTACATTCTTAAGGCTTGTTTCTTTTGCCCTGTGAATGGAGAGAGTAAAATTATAGTCTCTAGGTGTTTTCCATGCTTCTTTCACATGCAGGCTTTCCGACACCAATTAAAGAGATTATGTCATCAAGTGAAAGGAAAGCTGTAACTTCTATGTTAATGCTATGATTACTTGAGACAGGGTCACGGAACCCAAGAGCATAGGAGCTGACCTTCAAAAAATTAACTTTGAGCTCAATTCCTAATTAACCTTTTTTAATACAAGAAAGTATAATTTCAGGCATCGGCCTTCGAAAATACTCACTTTTCTTGTACAATGATGGTGTTACCAAAATCAATTAGTAATTGTCAAAAGATTTTTCCCTGAATGATGTTATCTTTGAGGATGATTTTTAAATTTCTACTTAAAATAGTCTGTTTAATTTCTACTGTAAAATAGTCAGTGAATAAACCTCACAAAGAAATTAGTGTTAGAATAAGTTCATGTCAATGCACAAAAATGTCAAGTAAGTATCATACTTTGCCACTGCTCTCTCAACAATGTGAGATTACCAATCATGTGGACATATGGAAATAGATGTAAATTTTAAAAGGTTATGTTGAAGTCCAAAATGTTCATTGCTTTGAATTAATGTTCTCTCTAACTCTTAAAACTTTGCCCTGCTATACGACGTATATTATATTCCAGAAATTGCTCTCTGATAAAAGTACATCAATTATATTACCTCTTATTTAGTCAGGCCTGAAGTTAATAGCTGATGGACTTCACATTTCATATAACCTCTGGTACCCTCCATCTGAACAAAAAAAAAGAAAGTTACCTTTAAGGTAGTGGGGCATAATGGTTGAAGGGTTTGGTCCTGATACTCATGATTTGCCTCTGGAGATGATACGAATTCTCTGAATAGATGATTTTCACATCGTTTAGTAAGTACTCTCTTATGACCTCCATATTAAAGCAGCATTTATCTAATTTAAAACCAAAATGAGCATTTTTGTGCCATAAGTTTAGAAAATATTTAAACAGGACTTGAAAACGTGTTCTACTGGCTCGCTCCTTTGCTTCAAATCAAGATTGTAGATAACACAGGCCAAAATTTTGTTTAATTAACACGTTATTGAGAAACTATCCTAGAAATCTCTATATTTTTCTATTTCAAATTTTCTATAGTTTTGCTATGGCAGTACCTTGTATTCTGTTAGTGGTAGGCAATGGTACAGTAGACAATCCTGCAGTATTTTAATGGAAAAAATTAATAATTATTATCTTTCTTGTTAAAACTTCCCAATATGTGCGCCTGAAGTAGTATTGTGGTAAAAATAGAGCATCAGACTTTTTTAAAGGGCTCCCCAAATGCCTGAAATATACTGGCAAATATGAATTTCTCACATACTCTTTGCCTCATGAACAATGTACAGAGGAATACACTGCTGTTTTGTTTATTGGTTGTATTTCTCTTGGAACATTCATACATACCAGGATTGAAAAGAAGTGCAAGGACCATTAATGAGAAACAATTAATGTCTTGCATAGGTTCCACTGAAATCAGAAAAATGACACTAAGGACATGGTAGTGAGCACAATAGAAAACAGTTGGAGCACAGCTGGAAAAGTTGCCTTGATATCTAAGTATGCAATTGGCATTGATCCTTAGGCTTTTAGGATGAAACAGGAAAAAAAAATTCTTTCAGCTCTCAACCCAATCTATAAAATAAAGAAACATGTAATGTTGGAAAAGCAAACAAAAAGTGTATATTTTTAAAGCAAATATTGTTCAGACTTTGTGTTGTTCCAAAATAAAATATAACGACCCTGGAGAGGACAGTTCAGGGTCTTTGCAAAATGTGTATGTGTGTGTGTGTATATGCACTTGTCAATGGGGAATTGGGCAGAAAAGGAGTTTAACATGGTTATGAAATGAAACTTTCAATTTCAGGGAAAGGCAAAATGATTTCTAAAACCATTGTCAACACTTGTTCCATTCTTGGTGGATTCTTTTGTATTGTTTATTCTCTTGAATTCATTTTCTTCAAAAAGAAACAGTGTTATGACAGGAATTGAGATTTGCTAAATAAGCCCCATTCTTCAATTTCTGACTAGAGTTACTTAGAGAGGGAGCAAGTTGACAGTGAATGCTCACTGTTAATATTTACCCTTATTTGGTCAGTTGAAATACGTATCAACTCACAAAAAGTATTACATAATTCTAGAGGGGTCAGTTATTAATGCACTTTATTAAATACTAGCAATTAAATGTGTTACACTAGTTATAATATAAATGAAATAGTCATTAGATTTGAATACTCAGCTAGAATTATCTCTTTGGTACATAAAGAAGATAAAATGCAAGGATCTCCGAGTTCTTTTCCCAGCTCTCATTGAAATGCTTTTGAATTGGGAAGAAGGCACTGCTTTCAAGTTCCCAAAGAGAAAGCTTTGTTTGAAATATCCAGAAACAACTACCACCTTATGTAACTATGTATACCCTCCACCAGCTATAAAACACCCCTCCACACAAACATATACATATATATATATATTTCTATCTTTTTCCATAAGCTTTTCTTTCTTGATTTCTATAAAAGCTGCTCACCTATTCACTAACACATCTTTTAAAGTCTCACTGAATTATTCTCTATCTTATTTCATTCACAAACATTTGATGAATATCTCCTTTTTTCAGCCCCTCTTCAATCTGTTAGCTCTATGCTTTTGAGTCAAGCTCTTAACCATTCTGGGCCAGAATCTTTTCATCCTTAAAACAAAATCTCTCAAGTCCCTAGTGATTCTACGTGAACTTCTTTGTAACTCTGTACGTCCTTTTGAAATCTGTTTCTGAAAATAGACAAAGCATATATATTAATCAACATATATTGATTAATCAATAATAACATATTAATCAATTCACTTATGGATACCTATGTTCATATGGCAAATTTCATATCAAAAGTTAAACTGGAGATAAAATATCTTTAAGTTCCTAAGTTATAAGTGATAGGAAGTAGGTGGTGTCATTTAGTTCCAGTCACTTATAACCTAGTTCCTTGCATTTAGTTAAAATAAATTGAGGCATCAAAACTCCAAGTATAAGATTTTATACTTATACAATTGCATGCAAATGTCTACACATGGACACAAAGGCAAAATGCATGTATGTGTGGAAATGGGACTGCGTATAATACTTATAGAAGATTGTGTTTTAAATTAAAGTCGATGAAAAAGTTTTGGATGGAAACCCCTTTCAATCTTTACTGGGGTTTGCCAAGAATGTGTGAAAGCAGTTGAATAAAGTACTTAACAAAGGAGTTTAGGGACTGCAAACCCTTTAAATCATAACACTGTGAAGTAAGACACTGTGAAGGACAGGGGGGCTCTGGTGAGAAGGAAGGCTTCTTCAGTTCACCTCCCTGAGGAGTAGCTCAGGATGCAGCCAGGGGTGTTATGTAATTCCAGCAGTTCCTGTCCTGGGCCTCCCAGAGCGCCAGGCTAGAAGGAGTCGGGCAACTCGTGCTAAACAGTGAACAACACTTAATAAAGACATTCCTGGACCTAGACAAAGCGGTACTGTTTGGTGGATTTATGGCACACCTAGCTAATCATTACTAAGATTTCCTTACAAAGAAAACGAACGCAAACGAGTAATAAGTCAGTATTTCTCTCTGACTAAGTAGCACAGTGAGAGGAAAAGAGAAAATTGGAATTTTAAAGAACAAGTTTGCCATTGTGTCCCGATGCTGAGAAAAGAAAAAGCCAGGATGAGTTATACGCAGCATTTAGCTTGACAGTGGACTTAAATATTTATATTAAATATTGTTGCTGCTATTTTAATTAAACCTCGAATACTAAATTTACTTGGGCTGATACTGAAATTTTCAACTGTTATTTTTTAAATATTTAAACATCACTGGACCAGATTTGGGAACAGGGTTTACTCCGCCACCTGCTGGTCATTTAGAAGTACTGCTGCTCTCAGGACCTCGCTTACAGAACAGCGAGCCTCAGCCCTGGGTTTGTGAAAATGCTATACTGTTAGAATTCACCTGGCCTGGGTGGTGATGGAAATAACACTGGATCTAGCGTCAGAAAGCCTGAGGCAGAGGGGACAGTGGCTGTGGTGGTGCAGGAGTCCCAGTTTTACCAGTGTGGCTCTCCCCTGTCCGTGGATGGCTCTACTCAACATTTTCATTTCCTCCTCCCACGGTACATGTTTAAGAGACCTGCCTTACATACTTCAATTGGGACAATGCTTTTAAAACTATCAGGCATTATATAAACAAACATATTGGTCAGAATTAGGGGTTGAATAACAGCATGTTGTAGTTCTTTGGCTTCCTGCAATCTGTATTTCATGTGTGCATGGTCACAAAGCTCTTAGAAGTCCAAATTTTAACTGGAATCACATTCAATCATCTTGAGAAAAATGGGAAAGATAAATGCATATGCATATTTGTACTCTGAAACAGTTTCCAGCACCAGCAGGTCCCTGACCTGTATCATTCTTCTATCTTCCAAAACACCTATTCCAATTAAAATGCTGAAAGTTTACAAAATTTGTGCTTTGAACAGAGTGCTAGTAATCATAAAAACAAAATTACCTGCACAATCTTTCCTAGTTATTCCAAATAGTATTCAAAGGTAGCCTTAATGGAACTCAGGGAAATAAAACTGAGGTACACAAAAAGGCCAAAATTGAATTGATTCAAATTGCCACATTGAACTTTCTTTTATTTTTTTTCCCTAACAATTTCTTGATTTCCTAGCTATGGACTATGCTGTTTTTTAAAGCCCCAATAAAATTTCCACAATTTATCCTTGTGAGGGACTCTGTTGTTGAGATTTAATATAAATTTGCAGATATTCACAAAAGGAAGGTCAGACAAAATCACATCCTCGCAAATTGCTTTATTTCTTCACATAAATATCCCTTAAAATAGGTTTTCTTCATGCTCCTGAACAGCACTGCAATCAATCTCACAAAACAAACATAGAATTCTGAACCTAACCAAGCCACTTAGTCTGCTCCAGGGAGACAATGTCTTCCTTGTCATTTGATTTTGTCTTTTTTTTTGGGGGGGGTGCGGGGCAGAGGAAGTTATTTCACCCCCTCCTGTTTGCAGACCACCCATGAACCTTTTTATTTTCTCTTTTAATCTGAGAAAGGAGAGAAAAGGAGACTTGTTGCCCTTAGCAGTTCTTGGGCTTTTCTCCCAATAGGGTAAGTTAATTATTTTAACCTACTGATGAGGGGGTGGCCATGGCTGTCGATGTGGGAGGGAGAGGGAAACAGGTGTTTCAAACACCTGCATTTCTAGGCTTAATTGCTCTGAATCTTGTAGGCTCTCAACTGCATTCTCCTTTCTTTACAGAGGCTCAGGGGGAGGGGTTCATTTGTGAAGTTCTTAACTAATTGTAGCATTAATATGCAACCAATTTTGGTTGAACAAATTATTTTCCTTAAAATGAGCTCCAGGTAAATTTAATTAGGAAGAAGGTGATTGACAGGTATGACTCTGAATGCAAGGAATAAAAATCCTACTGTTGTTAAAAGAAAAAGGCAGAGTCAAGAGTCAGCCATATTCTAGTGGTTTTCTTCTCACAGCAAGAGTTCAGGTAAAAAAGCCCCGATCAGGTAACTTTGTTTTTTCACTAGAGCACATGGAAAAATCTGCTTTTAAAAGATAATCTGTGTACCAAAATGACTGTTTAATGTGGTATTTTACATCCGGCTTATGTGCTTTCATAAATCTAGCTTATAATAATTGAGTGATTATCATATGCCAGACACTCTTGTATAATGCATTGTCTCATTTAGTCCTCACACCAGCCCTATGAGATAGTTCCTATCATTCACCTTATTTTACAGGTGCAGAAACTGAGGCATGAGGAGATTGATTTAATTTATCCAAGGCCAGACAGTAAGTGGTTGAGTAGAGATCTCGCTTCCAGCAGCCATGCACCAGGTCTACGACTCCCGTTTGTATCGCTCATTTGCTAGTGGTTGGTAGCTCTTTAAGTTGTCCACACGTATGTGTCCTCCAGAAACTTTTCTTCTTGACTGCTGAGGGTAGTAGAGACAAGACAGGGATTAAAATTTTGCAGCTGAGCACAAAGCCATAAGTTGTTTCTGAGCCTTGAATCACAAGAACAGCCCTTGGTCACACACAGTATTATTTATTAAATGGTACAGCAAGATTCTAGAAAAAGGCCAGGATTCCAGGATGTACCAGGCCTGAAGTCAGGAAATAATGGAAAACTGATTATTTTGGAACTAGTCCCCCTGCTCAATAAGTAATCCGTGGTCCAAAGAAATTAAGAGAGATTTGGTCAAGCCTTCACAGTGGGGCCAGAGTCAAGCGCAAGAGCTTAACCAGGAAGTATTGCTTCAAAATCAGTGCCTTTTTATTCCTAGTAACCAGTTTTTCCTCTAGGTGAGGATAATTAGACCAATCAATTAGACCAACAACTTAGGGACCTTGCCATGTGACTTCTTGTGTATTGGTGAAAAGGGTACTGAAATGGAAATACAATTTATTACTGACTTCATGGTTCTCATCAGGCAGCAGCTGACGCATGCTCACTTGATACAGGAAATCAGGTGTCAACACTGGCTGATTCTGGCAAGTAAATATTCTAGCCTCAGACAAGGGAGCCTTAGTTCTTGCTTCTGATTTCCTTTCTGCCAGCTCATTTTCACACATGCCTCTTCAGGGTATGGAGGTGTGGAAATAGGAAAGGGGGGATTCTCACTGAGAACTGCCTGGAACTTCCCTCTGCTTCCTGATGGATCCCAGACACAGCCTTTCATTAGGCCGGGCCCTACCTCCATTTCCCTTCTTGCAGCCTGGTCCCAGCCTCCTTTAAGTCATATGAGAATGAAGGTCAATCAGACATATTAGAATTATGGAAAGGAAAGGGTGAACAATTGCAGCATGAGTAATTAGTCCAAGATTCCACTGGGACACACTAGGTCTTAATGTAGGAGGTTACAATACAGATTACAATTTAGAGAAAGCTCTAAATTGCAAGGAAAGGAAACTTATGCTCAAGGGCAGGTGTGTAGAAGGTTGGTGCATCAGATGGAATTGGAGTATAGAAAGGGTTCATCCTAAAAGCTCCTGGGTTAGTCCTGCAAGTTCAACCCAGGTATTCAGAGTTTCTTAGACACACAGCCCTTATCACAATGTGGGCATATCTGTTGATCCTATTTTGAGTAGCAAGGTGATAGGGTAAATGCAGCTGGTTTAAGACAGCAATTTGGTCCCATTTTTAATGAATAAATTTATAGTCTTAGGGAAGGTATTTTTTAAAATAGAAGTTATACTTTTGTGTACCAATGCATTCTGCTATCACTGTGTGGTTCAGCTTATGTTTTTTAGATATTTGAACTACTTAAGAATGTGAACTGCAAAGTTGATAAGTCTAACTTACATGCTTAGGAAATTCTTGTTGATTTTGTACAAGTCTACATTTTAGATGTTTGAAGTGTTTGAAAGAATCAGATGTGTTGAATGTATAATTAGAGTTCAAAATTTGAATAACTATGTAAATGGTATAAAAATTGAGGAAAATTTAATATTTAAAATTTAAATTAAATATTAATCAAAGAATAAGACAAAAAAGAAATATACTTAAACAATTTATAGATCAAATAAAAAACTATAATGAAAATGAGGAAATATTAAGAATGGTATGACAATGAAATACTATATATCATAACTCGTGAGATAAAGCTAAATTGATATTATAAAAAATTCATAGTTTTTAAGACTTATGTTAGGAAGGAGGAAAGGCTGAATATTAGAAGTTAGAAAAAGAACAATAGGATAAATTAAAGAAGAAATAATAAAGATAAGAATGTAAATTAGTAAAATAGAAACTAAAGAAAATCAACAAAGTCCCAAATTGGCTATTTGAAAAGATATAAATTATGAACTCCATAAAGATTGATCAAGTGAAAAATAGAGGACACATGTAAGCAAAATCAGGAATGAAAAGGAAATAGAACTACAGTTGCTGCAGAGGTTTTTAAAAAAGTTATGAGGATATTATAAATGGTGACTCGTGCATTTGAAAATGTAAGAGAAATGGACAAATTCTAAAAAATATGTATAAATCATAAATCTGACAAGAAAAAAATAAAATGTAAATGGTTCTATAAATATTTTTTAAAATTAAATTTAGTAGTTAAAAAATTCCACAGAAGCTAAATGCCAGATTCCTTCACTTTTTAACAATTTTCCAAACATGAAAGGTGTATAGAAAAAAAGAGAATGCTCCTAAACACACATCGAAATGGAAATTCCAGGTGGAATTTAATGTGAAAGGTAAAACTATAAAGCTTTTAGAAGATGAATATCTTTACGGCTGATAATGATAAGCTGTTTTGTAAACAAGATACTAAAAGCATAAACTGGGAGCGGGAAATAACAGACAATTAAAAAAATCAGAATACCATGATGAGAAAATCTGAGATAACATTTCACATTACCTGTGTTGCAAAAATTTTAAAGTATGACCAAATCAAGTGTTGGCAAGAATGTGGAGGAACAGAAACTCTTATACACAGCTAGCAGAAGTACAGATTGTTACAACCAATCAGGAAAACAATTTGGCCGTACCTAAAAAAATATGAAGATATTCATGCCATATGACCCAGCCATTAAATATAAGCACATGGGAAAATGACACATATGTACCAGGAAACATGTACAAGAATAGTCATGACAGCAAAACTCTTTCTTAATAGTGTAAAACCTGGAAATTGCCCAAATTATTCATGTGTTAGAAGAGATAAAAAATGATTAGTCATACAATTGAGTTTTATACAATATTGAAAATGAATGAACTAAAACTACACTAACAAACTAGCTGGGTATCAGGAACACAGAAGAATATAAAAGCATCAAGAAGCTTTATACACATTCATCTGCCTGGCACTCAAATCATTCCATAATCCATAAAGCCCATTTAACCTGTCCAATCTCATATCCTTCTCCAAAGCACATTAAGCTGTAGAATCTGCTAGGCACTACTTGTTTTCATAGTTCATGCATGCCACTATCAGTTCACCTGCCTTGACTTCGCTTAGATCATCTCCACACTGGTGCTGCACCCTACAGGAAGCCATTTGTGACTGCTCAGGTCTCTCCTCTGAACTTCCACTGAATTTACTGTCAGGACCATGACGTTTGGGGATGACTCGTTCTCCAGGTACCTAGTGAGCTCCCAGCATGTGAGCGAGCCAGTGGAGGTGCTGCAAGGAGTAGATGAACATAAAATAGTTCTCACTCTCCAGTTTTAAAGAGAGATCTATCAAAACCAGATGCGACATTAGACAAAGTTTTCCCACTAAGGCTGCTCTCAAGAAAGGTGTAAAGCACCAGATGGTGAAGTGCTTTGGGCATGAATTCACAGACTTGATTTCTAGTTCTGGCTCCATCCCACATACCAGCTGTGTGACCTCTCTCTGCTTTAGATTCCTACCTGTAAAAGGTACAGTGGCGCTACCCACTTCTTGGGTTGTGATGGGGATTACACTAGATGATGCGCTGTGGGGTGCTATGTGTTCAGCACATAGTAAGAGCAGGGAAAGCAGTGGCTATTAGCAATGACGATGGCTAGGACTTCAACAGGCAGAGATGATGTAGGCCAGAAGAATGCCTTGCACAAATAGTCCAGTTTGCTGGAGCACAGAGTTGAAGCAATGGAAGTGACTCAGATTTGTTGTAGACAAAGAGGCTGCATGTGCGAAGCGTGTGCTTAGTCCTGTGGGAAAGGGTATTGGCCAAGGACCATGCTTGCCCCTGAGAAAGCCCTTTGGGGAGGGAGGAGAAGCAGGGACACATTAAAACAATTGCAAAACTGCATTGTTTGGGCTGTAGTACAATAATAATAATAATGTTATTAATAGTTGAAAATATTAAGTAGTTTTATTTTGCTTCTATGGAAACATAAAAAAGAGTAAATAAAAACACACAGACTTATAATCCTAGTTTAAATTATAATTCCATTAGTAGTCAAAATTTTAATCATGTTGAGAACAATTTTTATTGCTAAAACTCTACAATACAAACATGAGAGAATTTTATCATCTAGGAAGTTGTGCGAGTGACTCAGTGCTAGCAGTGACAAGCCTGGTTTGCCTTCACTGACTCTGGTTTCTTTTCTGGAAGGTAGGCAAGGGTTTGGGGGATGTTTGCAACAAGGACTGAGATGCTGCTTACCTTTATTTTTTTTAATTATCATGGTAAATAGTTATGTGACGAATCACAGTTATCATCCAGCCAAAACAGACCAGTCGACTTAAAGGGTAAGCTAAATGCTTCATAGTCTTTGTAATATATTTGAAAACTCTAACACTCACTCAATCCAATTTTGTGTCCACACTAGACTAGGAAATCCATGAAAGCTCCTCTTAGCTTTATCAAAGAAGTAGAAACAGGATCTTCTTCCATCACATGAACTGGACTCTGAGCCTTTGAGTCTCTTTGTGACCCTGCCCAAAATAAAGATACAATAATTATGAAGAAATATTATGAAATGTGTTCTCTTTGTGATTTTCTGGCAACTGACATGGAGCTCTCTAGAGTTTAGACCCGATAGGTGGAAGATTCTTTATGCCCTGAAGATAGGATGAAGATGGAGGATATTTCTCTTTTGTGACTAAGGAGTAAAAAGTCTTTCCTCCTCTTCTCTAAATACCTGACTTTTTCTCCCAACAAGTCTCAAAATTATGGTTAACTATCACTCACTGAATTTACAAGTCAATAAACTTAGAAAATGGATTGAATTATTCATTGTGACATAACCCATTCATAAATTAATCATAAAAGAGTAAACCTCTCCATAAGAAAGCCAGTGTTTTTCTTGCATTCTGCTTCTATAGACTACTTTTTAAAATGCTTCTTATTTTCCTCAACTATTTGTTCTGAAAATTTGAAAGACTGAATTTTGCTAAGTACAGATCTTGCTTATTTTCATTTCCTGGGTATTACGTAGAGATGGGGCAAAGGAATATTTGTAACACTCAGTAAATGCTAGAAAACATGCCAGGAAGTCTGTAATTACATTAGGTAGATGGCTTTACTGACAAAGAAAAATACCCCTCCTTAAAAACCAGTTTCAAGGAGTTCTTACTTTTACATTGCACTGTGGTGCTACAAAACAAACAAACAATATTCACGTTTTCCTCTCTTTAAAAGAAATAGTGTATAGGTATTTCAAGTTTCATCATCAACTGCCACAGCTTATGAGATAGTTCAAAATGCTATGCAATTATGTGACTTCCACAAATGCTCCCTTGAAATGGAAATAATGGGACTTGATCATATTTTCTACTGAGGGAGGATCTCCAGGGCCACAGACAGCAACTGTCACATGTGTTTGAGAAGTGGGGGCCTAAAAGAACCATAGACAAAATGGGGACAGAAAACATGCTGCACTGTGAGAAAGACCCTAATAGTTGCTCTAACTTAAAAAAGCATACACATATTATGAGAATATGGAAGTACTATGAACCATGTGCAGTCACTTAATAAGAAACATTTATTGAGAGCACACTGTGTGCCTAGCACTGTTCTGAGTGCTTTATGTGTAAGGACTTTTCTCATTTAACGTAACAATCAGATGATTAATTATCATCTACATTTTACAAATGAGAAAACTGAGGCCTATGCAAAAGAATTGTCCAAGGTCATAAGGTGAGTAAGAGTCTCACACAGAGGATTCAACCCATAATTGCTTTTCTGAGACACAAAATCAACTATTATGCAGCCCCATGTCCCAGAAATCTCAGGTGCAGTGACTTCTGTTATTGCCAGATGCTGGCCTGGAGTGGACCTTTGCCCAGAGTAGCAATTGATGTCAGCACTGGCAGATCGAGAAGATCTCATTCCAACCTGTTACTCTCTCTCGAGACATGAGACACAGAAAGGTGAAGCGATGGAGCTGGAATCCTATCTCCTGTTCCTTCCCACTCCCAGTCTTTGCTCTGTATAGTACCTCTCTTCACTTTTTACAAACATGCTGATTTTGTTTGGCAGCTATTCTAACAGCTTTACTATTAGCAAAGCTATCAGGAGGTACGCTTTACTATTAAACTGCAAACTAAGGGCTATCTAAGTTCAAGTCCCTCTGTATCAAGCATTTGTTATCACAGGCAGGATCATTATACCATGACTAAGTGGCTGACAGACCTTCGGTTTTGGAGATCGAGATGGTGTCATCAGCCACTCTCCCTGTCATTATTGGATACAAGATGAGTTGAATCAATTGATAAGATGGTCTGATAACAGTTAGGATTGGCTGTACCACAACTGGTCACTTTGCTCACCTGAACATAACTTAGACCAAAAGAAAATACCCTGTCCACATGGCTAGTTCTCTCTATCTTTATGACAAGGAAGGTTTCTGAAGAGCAGAACTAAGCTACACCAACCCTCCATCCCAGCATCCAGTCAACAAATGCTGTGGCCTCTCTGTTGAAATCAGGCAAATGAACATCAGGCAAATCCCCATCCTCACAAGATAAAATCTTCCAGGGCAGGGAGACAATCAAACAGGCAAGTACAATAAAATATAATAATGAGAAGGGAAATTTAAGGAGTTTGTGTGGGAACAGAGGAGGGGTACCCAATTCAGGGTCGATGAAGTCTTCTCAGAGGAAAGACCTGAGACCTGAAAAAAGATTAGAAATTACTCAGAGTGAACGTCATGAAGAAGTAGAGAACAAAAGGTAAGACAGGCAGAGAGAAGAGCATGGCAAAGGCTCAGAGGTGAGAGGATGGAGCATTCATAGAACTGGGAGGGTTCCCAGAGCTATTTGTAGTCATCAGTTTACATAAGGGCTAAGGAAGCTCCTGTAAAAAGGATTTTATCCTTGTCCAACTGGGGTTTGGAGATATAGAGCCACAATCAAAACCAACTTGCAAGAAATGCTTGCAGGAAATGTGGTAGGCATCAGCTCTGTTTACATCACGTGTTGTGAGCTGTGGGGTTCTGTGTGTGCACAGGATAGGCTGTTACACGTTAGGGCTCAAACAGCCTTGCCGTGGAACACCTTCCCCTCTACCCTCGAGCTGAGTGCAACTCAGAGGCGCATTCTTCTCACTTTTTCTGAGTGGTATCTTGGATCTCTGGCCCCCCCGTTCAAGTGGGGCATGGCACCTTTTCAGCCCTACTGGTAGAGGCAGTGCCAGCCTAAATGGAAACCTCTGTGGATGTGTTGGATCCTGAGACTGAGGAGTTGTGATTTGGCCACCAGCAGCAGCAAGGGACAACTGAGACTGATTTGTGGATACCTGTTAAGGATGTTGGGGGGTTCCTAGAAATACTTTAGGAAGAGCAGACTATGTAAAAGAAGATCTTCAATGGCCAAGTAGGGATAAAGGGACCTGAGGCCACTAAAATAGGGGCATGAATGTGTTTACATTCCTATCACTGGCTGGGGAAGGCTGAGAGGTGTGGGTTATATTCAGAAAATATCACTAGCATGGCTAAACACGATAAACTCTTAGGGAACAGAGGTGGTGTGTGTTTGAGTCCTTTGTGGTATTTACTACTTGACTTCCACAAAAATAAAATCTTATAAATATTTGACAGATATTTCATGACTGACCATGTCTTTCTATTTTAGCTTTCCGAAAGGGAAACCTCCAATCATGAAGGCATGAGAATGACAATGCAGAATGAGGTATGTATACTCCTAGGCAGGTGCTTGCAGAGAAATGTGGTAAAATTCTCCTCCCTGGGGCATCAATTTCTCTAAAGATTTCTGGGACAAAAACTAAGCATTCGAACTGGTAAGTAATTTAAAACATTTCATATTAGAACAGGTACAGCTATATTAAGGAATACCATATAAAAAAGCACAACAAATCTTTCATATTATATAAGTAATTTGTGAAACTGGATATAAAACAAAGATACAGCAAGTGACTTCAGAGAAATAGCAGGCTTGTGCGAGGACACTTAGACCCCAACTCATCTCCATCCTCTTGGGGTCTGCATCTTCACTGCCTTTGGCCAATGAAGATACATGAGTAGAAGAGTCTGAAAAGCACTGGTGGGAGGTGTATGTGTTGTCCAAGAAGTGTTATCAGATAAAAGTTCTAACTTTCTACTTAATAATAATAATCCACTCTACTTATTGATAACAGCAGCAACAAAACAACAGCTAGTGTTCATCAAATGCTTACCAAGTGCTAAGTACTTTTAATTCTTACCCCCAGCTACACACACGTCTTTTGAGTACTATACTATTAACATGTCAATTCACCAATGAGAAACTGAGGCACAGACAGCTGAAGTTACACAGGGTCCATGGGATAAACCTGGCTTTCAAATCTCAGCAGTCTGGCTTCAGAATTCACACTGAGCAACAGGATCTCAAGAGGCAGACAAGCTATGTTGCCCCTTGCTGAGAAAACAGTCTGTTGGTCCCAAGTCTGAGCAACCAGCTTTGGGTTGCACCCATGGCCCATGGAGCAGCTTGGCAAGAAAATTTGGCTCCAAGCACATGCTTTATATTGGTGATGTCCAGGGATCCTATTTGTATTTTCTTGAGGAAAGTGTGAAGTCAATCAGAAAGAGGGTCACAGGGGCAGAGGCAATAAGGAAACAGTTTGATGGGAAGCAAAGCAGGAAAAAAAAGGCAGGAGATGATGCAATCAGAAGAGAGTGAGTCCTTGGCCCCCCCCGAGAGGACATGGTGGCCAAGTCCTTAGAGCTGTCCTTGAGAGCTCACACCAGCTGTTGCATCTAAAACAGCAAGAAACAGTGCTGCTTCTTCATTAGGTCTGGCTGGTCCATGCCTAGGATTTTTTCTGTCTCCTCACCTCCAGCATCTTGCAATGCCTAAAATTTAAATTTGCCATCATCTCCCAGCATCTGAAGTGGTCTAATGCTCTCTTTCTTCTTTCTGGCCTGAAAACCTAACACAATAGCAATTCAATGTAGGTTTTTGGGCAAATCCCTCCTCCTTTCTGGGTCTCAGAGGTGTTTGTTTTGTTTTGTTTTAATGAGGCAATTGTTCTCAAGCAAGGGCGAGACTGCCCCACTGAGGGCATTTGGGATGTGTGTGTGTGTGTGTGGGGGGGGGGTGATTGTCACAAAGACTTAGAGGGGGTGCTCCTGGCATTTAGCATCCAGAAGCCAGAGATGCTGAATATCCCTCAGAAACCATTAGTACTCCTGCTTAGAAATACTGGATGATTCAGTGTCTGTGTAGTTGTTTCTTCTTATAATAATATAAATAAATCCATTTTAAGTTTTGAAGTTCCGTTAAATGGGCTTCTAAGAGTCGAATGTTAAAATGTTAAACAGAAGCAATACAATAAAATAATAAAATAAAATAAAATAAAATAAAAAATAGCTCTTCAAACAGGCTTTCAAATACTGGGTTATTTTCTAAAGGAAACAGCTTTGCTTTGAGTGGAGGATTTCTGACATGTTTCTAATGCCTGCGAACTCTAAAGATCTAAAGCTATGATCATATTAAACACAGATGCCCTGTGAGCCGGAAAGTGTTCTGTTGATAAAATTGTATGACAGAATCTACTTGAGTTGCAGAAAAATAAATATTTTACTTAAGCAATGGATACCCAGTTTTATTTGTCTGGTAGTGGGGGTTTATGGGGCATTTGGCGAAAGCAGAATGGAGTGGACTTCATTAAAGGCCCTTTTTGGAGGGCCAACTGCAGTCGCCATTTTGGGGCCTCCTGGATCATACATGCACCTATGGCTTAAATTTTAGGCATTCCTTACTGCCTATGTTACTTTTGTTGTATCTTAGTGCTGTGTGCCTCATAGTTTACTTGATTTTTTTATCAACTTACTTTTTAAAAACTTGTTTGCATCCTAATTGATTTCTGTGAAACAATGGTTTGATAAAGCCATTTAGAGTTTTTAAACAGTTTAAATGTATGCAGAACTATTAAAAAGTTTTGAAGTTCATTTATTTATTACCTTAAATCATCTTAAGTGTAACCAAAAACATAACCTATAACACAAAAGATTTTTTAAAAATCCAGATTCTATGTAGAAAATGAAGGAATTAAAAGAGAATAAATAAACCCATTTTTGTAAGACGGGTACATATAAGTCTATAACAGAGGTGACTTATGCATGAATTTGTGTGTGTGACTGTGTGTGTTAATATACAATCAATTACATCTAATATTCATTGTGACTTTATATAGCATTCTGGTATTAAAATCCAAATACTCCTTAATAAATGACTGGTAAAATATTCAGCCAGTGTTACCATAATGAATTACTGTTGCTGTAGTAAAAAGCAAAAAAAAAAATTTGGGCATGTAGGTTAGTCTATTCTAGCTTACCTAGGGTAGATATACAGTTTCTTTCAGACTTTGGAAACCACTGTAATGGACCCTGTGAAGGTGGATAGAAGTGAAGACATGGCGGGGGGTGGCAGGGGGGCGGGGTGAATGACAGTTAAAAAGGGTTAACAAATTATGGTCCCAGTGAATTTGGGTATCAGAGGCCCTGCTGTCTGAGCTAAGAGTTTTCTGTCTAAGGTTCCCAGGAATAAGTACAGGAAGTCCATGTTTCTTAATGCCTCATTATTAAACTCTTACTCTATCCATAGACCCACATTACTTGGGAGAGGTTTGTATGTGGCCAAAGACCCCTGTACCAGATAAGTTCGTAAGAAGGAATCAGTACTTTCTTCTATTCTTTAAAACACATAGTTTCCTCTATGTGTTTTTTCTTTAAAATTACTGAGTAATCACAATAATAACTTCCCCTATGTGGAGGACCCTCCATGTCAGAATTCTCATTAAGTCAAAAGTAAAGATTCTGTTTACAGGAGAGTATCAGCCTCCCACTGCCAGTGGACACCGCCCATGGATTTTATTGATTTATCTTACTTCTTGCAAATTCTACACAGACAAGGGTTTCTCACCTGTTTTGTTCAGAGTGTGAGCACCTAGGCTTAGCACATACAAAGTTCTTAATAAAAATTTGTCGAATAAACGAACTTCGGCCTTATTAGTTTCAGTGAAAAGCACTGTAAGGAGGCTGAAAAGAAAATTAAAAAGGCTGGGTCTCTGACGTTTGTTGATGGAGGGGTCAAGAAATCTCCAAGCCAGAGTGGAAGACATGAAATGCACCCCAGGTTGTTCTTGCAGCCTATTTTGGAAACGTAGAACCTTAGCCCAAAAATGCAGACACAGTTCCTCTGCTCCCTTTTAGGGGCAGTTCCCATTTAGATGAGCTGCCTGATGTAGTTTGTATAGCCTTCGCTCTTCTATGTTCTTTGCATCTTGAAAACTATGGTAACTGCGGCCCTTCAGCACTCAGGACTCCAACGCCTTCCACTCTGCTTACCCCCCAGTCCCCCCTCCCCCACTCTCCCAGCAGCTGGGAAGCCTGCCTGCCTCTGTCTTCTAAGAAGCTTCCCCCACTGTCAGTGTTGTCCAGAGTCATTTAATTTTATTTTCAATGAAACGTTTTCAAAAATGTCTCTAAAAGCCACGTAACTTTCTAACTTTGTAAGACTTTCCTCTTCTGAGTACATCTCCCAATCAGAGAAAAAAAAATCATCTAACAGATACAGTATATAGATGATTGATTTGGGGTTTGGATAATAGGCTTAGCACATGGAAATCGTGGCTAAGACCCATTTCACACGAAATTAACCCTCAGGCGTGGTTCGGTATCGTCCTTAGTACGGGAGTGCTGTTACTTTACGAGCCACACTAGGGCCCTGTAAGACTGCAGGAAGAGAGACTGCATCCTAGCCTCACCCACGCACACTTCCTGGGTTCGGAGCAGCGCAGGCCTGGATGAATGCTCGCCTGGCTCAGTAACATCTCCCCGGGAGCTTAATAGGGTCTGTGTCCCAGGGCAGAGAGCCTTCCTGAGCGCAGCCCAGGGCTGGGAGCCGGCAGGGGACAGAGGAAAGCCACCGAGAGGCCTCGCCTGCCGGGTGCAGACCCCGCCGGGGAGCTAGGCCAGCCGCGACCTGCCTGGGCGGGGGAAGTCCGGCTGGGTGCGGAGCCCCGAGCGCGGCCAGGCGGCGAACCCCGCACGCCCAGGGTCTCGCAGGTCCTCCGAGCCCGGCGCGCAGCTGCACCACGGCTGCAGCCCGCCGCCTCCCACGCGCAGCCCTGAGCGCCCGGGGCGGTCCCGGGGATTTGTCAGTGCGCCCCATATAGCCGCAGACAGCTGCCATCTGTTATGTTTAGTAACAACCCCACGCCGCTCCCCCTTCCCCGTGAGTAAGCCTGCGTTGGTCATTAAGCCAGGAAGTTATTTTTTAACGACTCCCACTCCCTCACGCATCCAGGCTTTGCCCGTTAGGCAGAGGCTGAGTCTTGAGCACCGAACCCTCCTTTGCCCCTGCCTCCCGGCTCGGTGCAGGAGGCAGGATTCCTGCTGGCCCGGCCCTGCAGGCAGGTGCCTCAGCAAAAAGGCGGAGAGAGTCTCCATGGATTCAGTGAAAGAACAGTCTGTGATTGTGCACCATTTTTAAGCATCGCATCTCAGTTCTGCAAAGGCGAAGTGTAAATTGGGCTAGAATATGATTGCGAATCAGACCAGACGTCATGATTAATTTATCACCGTGCTCCAGATACATCAGCTAAAATAATATGAATTTAAAGTAACTTATTCTTGCATTTGTGTATGCTGGTGAACTCTAAAGAATAGATACTAGACAAATACAGGAACTAAGATTTCACTCTCTTGTTTTGGCAAAACATGAATTAATTAAACATGCTCAACCAGATTTCTTTCACCAATTGAAACTGAAGTTTCCCACTGACACTTCACATCAGCCTGTGTCCCACTGTCAGTGACACACCCTGATCAACATTGAGAGTAGCTCTTTCATATTTCAGGCAACATTTGAGATGCCTCAAGTTCTGGTTCCCTGACTGCATGATTATTAGAGTTTTCCAGAGCATGGCCATTTAAACTGTGGTCAGTGCATCAACCAGCACAGCATCAGTTTCAAGATGGTCAGAAATACAGAATCTCAGGCCTCACCCAGACCTACGGACTAGAGATCTAAATGTTTAAAAAGACCTCCACATTAAAGTTTGAGAAAGACTGATCTAGCTTTTTAAAACCACAAATACCTTTGCTCAAACCTCTATGTGACTCAGTCCAGGTGACTTATGTTGAGTAGTCAGATTTGGCTGTCACTGGCCTCTAAGGTGCAGGTGACTTTTATGCTTATGACATTACCCAAATTGTCTTAAAGTTTGGTACAGGTGAGTCCATCTGTTTGGTCATCAGAATTATAGAAGAAAGAAAGCTGATAAATTATTTGGTTAAATAATAACACATTAATTGCTCCATTAAGAAAGCTCAAAACTCGGAAGGTGGATTTTCTTCTTTTTTAACTGGCTCATTCACTACTAGACTGAGTGTAGGCATGAGAAAACCTTTTGCTTGGCCATTAAAGCCACCCTCCTCCTGCCCCCATTCAAATGGTCTGACTTTATTTATAACAGTACCTTTCATTCAGAAGGACACAAAGGTCCTTTATGCTGATGCCCAGTGCTCTTTAGAGTTGCACTGGATGACTCTGTCTAGTTCTGGACTTCAGAATAACAGAGGGGTATGGAAACCTTGGCAAAGATTCAGAAGAAATTCCTAAAGGTTGTTTTAAAATTCAGAGTGAATCCCCACATTGTGTGGCACTATCTAGAAAAAGATCATCCACCCACTGATATAAACAATATGAAATAATCCTTCACTTGAGAGATTTTCACCTTTAGAGAAATAAATATCGGAGTAAGTGGAGGAAGAGGAAAGATTGCCTCTGGAGCATAAGTTCTCCACCTTCGTTGCATCGCAGTTACCTGGGAAGGTTTGAAAAATCCCAGTGCCAATTAAGATGAGATCTTTGTGAGCAGGACCCAGGCATCAGTATTTTGTTTAAAGCTTTCCAGGTGAATCTGATGTGCAGCTAAGGATGAAAAGAGAGCAGCACTCCTCAGCGGCAGTGTTCATTAGAACCACCTGGCAATTTTGTTAAACTGCAGATGCTGATTCAGCAGGTCTGGGTGAGGCCAGAGCTTCTGTAAATCTAAGGAGTGCTCAGGTGATATGGAAGCCCTGGTCCATGCACAAGGCTTCGAGCAGCAAGGGCTAGAGGCCTTCTAGACTAGAATAAGCTCTCTCCCAGTAAGAGTCTATGCTCTTATTTTCAGGCCCTGCCCAAGTCCCTATGGCTTGATGACATTTGTCAACATGCAAAAGAGATAACTTCAATCATCATAAACCAGTGAAAAGAAAACCAACACCAAGAACACTGCTTTGGATAAAAATATTTAACAATAATCTACGTTTCCTGAATGGAAAAGTATTGACAGAATTTAAAGGATAGAAATGTTCCTGACTTTACTGGACAATATTACCATCCCTGTTACTCTTTCCTCAGGATGGCTTTAGTAATAGTTGAGTCATCATAATGGTATCTTGTCAGGTACCAGAGCAGCTGGGATGCTGGCACTGGTTGCTGCATCTGTGCTAGTAACTTCTGATACAAAGCAGAGCCATCTCAGAACCTCAGAGTTCTGTGCAGAGTGAGAACCAGGCACTTCATGAAGAGATCCCATTTAACCGTCAGCATAATGAGATAAGTAATAGAGCAAAATTTAAAAATTTTTAAATGTTAACAGGTCCACAGTGATATTAATAGCTAACCTAAATGACAGGCCTTTACCTGTACTACCTCACTTAATCCTCTCAACAACCTTATGGGTGGTTACTGTTAGTACTCCTATTTTACAAACATGACAACAGAGCTTAGAGGTGAGACTTGCCTAAGGCCACACACCTAGGAAGTGGCAGAGCCAAGATTGGAACCCACTTCTGTATGATGCCAGAATCCACACATTAAGTTCATCCATGTGATGATAAATTCAGCTTGCTCTTTGTAATTTTCTAGGGCTATTTCTGCTGCTATAAGTGTGTTCATGTCTTCCTTTAGGCTGTGGTCTAATATTTTTAAAAAGCAGCCTTTTAATTTTTTAATTAGCCTGGTTCCCCAAAGATAAAGCTCTTTAAAGGTCAGATGTTAACTTAATCCTCTTTGGGTTATCACTGAAAAAGATCAGCTGAATTGACCTTGACAAAACCTCCTTAGACGCTTGGGGACAGACAGGCCCTTTGATATCAGTGAACACAGACAACTGCTGTTATAGGAAG
This sequence comes from Macroglossus sobrinus, assembly GCA_004027375.1. NCBI lineage: Eukaryota > Metazoa > Chordata > Mammalia > Chiroptera > Pteropodidae > Macroglossus > Macroglossus sobrinus. The sequence continues at coordinate 609,868 of PVKZ01000315.1, read as the reverse complement.
GGGCATTTGCTGTGCCTCTGATAGCAGGCAGATTTGTTTTTCTTGACAAGACCCGAGTGAAAAGACGAACTATCCATCTTCAATGTGAATGGAATCGTGTCCTACTGACATTAGATCCTCAGCCTCGGGGAACACCAGGCTGGCTGCTGAGGGACTGCATTAGGCTGACTCAATGACCATGAGAAGAAACAGAGCGTGACAGGGGCCAAATGAAATGCCGGAAAGGGCGGGCTCAGCACAGAGCTCGCCAGCCTGCCTGCAGAGCTACCCAAACACACAGGATGACAAGGCCCTTGGCTCATGTGACACTTTCCTAAGGACACTCAGGGTTTACAAAATTTCAACCTAAAATGCAGAATTTGCCCAAGAAGAAAAAAAAATCTATCAATTTCGAGTCAACATAGTTACAAACAACTTTATACGTGACAAACATAACAAAGCATTGCCATCTGGGCCTGTGCTAGGAGAAAGATGGGTGCATCCTGACCCACGCCTAGTCCTGCCACCTCCCTCATCCATGAGGCTTGAATGGGAGCAACTATGACTATCGCAGTGGATGCACGGCCCCAGATGGGCCAGAGTCCTCTGGGATTTTTAAAACTGGAAGTGGAAGAACCACTCTCTGTCTTCCCAGTGGCAGTGGAGGAGGGACTGAGGCTTAGGAGCTGTGGGCAGCTATTTGTCTCTCACAAGAAGGAAGCTGGTCTGCCCAGCACAGAGTGTAAGAAAAGCCAGGGAGAGAGTAGGGAGAGTGCTCAGATGCCTGGTCCCAGTTGTTCCTGAGACCCAGCTACAAATTTAGTTGCTCACACCTACATACTCTGAACTAACACATTCCCCTTTGCCTAACCTAGTTTGGTTAAGTTTCTACCACTTGTCACCAAGAAAGTCCTGATTCATACAGAGAAAGCTGGGAAATGCGATTTTAACCCTCTAGTTGGCTTTCAGTGTCCTCTCTTCTACAGTGGACAAGCAGCCCCTTCCTGTGCGGGACACTGTTTTCTCCCATTTCAAAACCAGCCAGCTGACAGCTCCTTCAAAAGAGATCGGCCCTCACCTTTCTGCTATGTGATTTTAAGAAAAAGCTAAGAATTTCAAAATCTCCCATTTGAGAAAAATCTTTTTTATTGTTGTTTTAAGTGGAGGAAAAGGAATGCATTTCAACTCAAGCTGATGAGTGCAGGTGCTGTAGGAGAGGGTGGGTCTTCTAGCTGCTGCTCACATGACATCACAGTGTTGACCTTGAAGGGTTAGGGATGGAAAGAGGTGGGATTTGTGGAACCTGCATGACAATGTGTGAGTCACATTTTACAAAGGTCTGGTGACAGCCTCAATACAGAATGGTCTGCAGGAGCACCCAGAAGTTTTCTATGTCCTCTAAAAAAAAGGCTGAATGTGACTGAGAAGGCTGGCAGCCTGGATGAGGTCTCTCAGTTATGATGCAGGAATGCCACCAACAAACAGGCTGGAACATACCCATGTTGGAGACCCCAGCAGGACAAAAGCATTAACAAAGACTGAGCTAATATCCAAATGTCACCAAGGACTAGGATGCCACGTGTCCTGGATGCCCTACCCTTGATGCCAGAATAACTCTTGGGGCCCCAGTTTCGCCCTCAGAACTCAAGATTAACATTGAGTGGACTGCCTGGAGCCTTTAACTCACTGTAAATGATATTTTTAGCTCATCTTTTAGAAGTTTTGCCCCAGGGAAGTGTCATCGACATTAGGACAATGATAATGGTGTCTCAGACAGAACTGTCCAGCTGAACTTTCTGCTGTTATGGAAATGTTCTGTGTCTGCACAGTCCATTACCATGGCCGCTAACAACGTGTGGCTCCTAAGCACTTGAACTATTGCTCTGCAACTGAAGAACTGAATTTTTAATTTATTTTATATTTATTAGCTTAAGTTATAATTTAAATAGTCACAGTAGAGACCTAAAATATTAGATTATTTTTTCAGGTACAGAATGTACTAACACCACTTTAAAATTAAAAGGAGAAACTGAAGAAGTCCAGTTTGAGACCCTTTAGCTTGGGCTGTGGAGCAAATTCCTTGAGTGTCCCTGGCAGGTTCTCACACAATACAGCTCTGGGAACCCAAATGAAGAAGCAAAACACGGATAGTTAAACATGAAGATGCTTGGAGAGCTTGTATTTAGATCATCGCAGGCCGTCTGGTACTGGTGTGGGAAGAAGGACAAAGAGATATGAGATAAAGGAAAAAAACAGATCAAAAAAGAAACCCAAGGTAAGAAGTAAAAGCTGGAGGGGGGCGGGGGCGAGGCGGGAGATGATGCAACCTCCTCCGTGCCGGTTTCCGGTCCCCAGCACGCTCAGCCCCCTCCTGAGCCAGTCTCCCGCACCCAGCTGTATTTGGCCTGCCCCTGTCCCTTCTTTCCTCCTGGCCAAGCCTGTAATTATTGCCACCAGGTGCACCGCTTCCACTCATCTCCTGTGACTTTATCATTCACAGAGCTGTGAGTGGTAATTTGCCAACCTCCATGGAAGTTTCTTTTAAAAAGCAGGATGTGCTGGGTGTAATGTTACATCACTAAGACTCCTTAGACAATAGAAAAGGAAATGGAATTTACCCGGAGAACAAAGGCGTCTGCAGCTCACTTCTTTTTAGCCCTAGATAACTGTGTGGGATAGACGGCTGGGCTCCTGGCTGGCGGGGGTGCGGGTGGGAGGAGCGGGGCGGGTGGGGGTGAGGGTGAGAGTGTGGGGGTGGGGAGAGTGGGGAAGGCGAGCGCGAGACTGTGCCTAGGCGGGAAAGGGCGGGAAAGGGCGGGAAAGGGCTGGAAAAGATGGGAAAGGATGGGGCTGGTTGCAGAAGTTTCTGGGGTCGGTGCTTAGTGGTTCCAAGCGGGGCATTTGCTCTAATGCTAAATTGAGATTAAGGTAAGAAAGCAAAAGGCTGTGGCTCATCCACTTAACAGATTGCTGGTGGGGACCACAGAGTGGTCAGAACTGGATTTGAAGGCAGGTGTCCCAGGTTCAGGCCCTGGCTTAATCAGTTAGGAGTGATGCATGCTGTCTAATCCTCCGTTTTTCACCTGAATGATAGGACAATTATCACACATGCATCACGGTGTTATCTTGAGGATTTAGATGAGATGCTGCATGGGAAGCACTTAGTGTAGTCCCTCAGGGTCAACCACGTGGTGGTGCTAGTTTGATTTGCTTTGTTTGGCCCTGTGCGACGTGGTTGTGAGAGAGAATAGCCATGTTCTTTTCGGCATCTCACGTTCCAAATCTTGAAGAAGGGAGTGGTGCCACTGAAGCTGGTTTTACATGCTTGCTTTTATGGAACCCCATAGAAGTCTCTTTCCTTAGGAAAGAAAAAGACTACTTCCACTTTTTATGTCTATACTTTGCTCAGGAGACCTACCATTCTGGACTGAGAGGTCGAGAAGTCCCAGCTAGTGAATTAAAAGTGATAAAGAAGGAGTAATTAGTAAATAACTTACATCTTGAATGACAGAGTTTGACCATATGGCATATTGGAGAGGAATTTTCATTCAAAAGGCTAATCAGCTCTCTGTTCTTCTGTAACTATGCTTGCTGCATGGGCAGTGCTCAAAATTGACTCAAGACTCATCTTCCCTTTTGTTTGATCTGTCTAAGCAACAAATGTAACTCTTTATGCCCCCTAGCAACTCCCATGCTTTGTGAAACTTTGTAAGGGGGGGGGAGGTGGGACCCATATCCACTCCAGCCCTTTGTAAGGGCAATGTAACTACCTGTAACCATAGCAACTCCAGCATCTTTGTAATGGTCTAAGGACAAATTAACCAATCAGCCCATACCTAAAAGGATCTATATAAGGAATGTTGCAAATGAGCTCAGGGCGCACATCTTCAGAGCACTAGCTCCTCTGGTTGGTAATAAACCTGAGTTCTCCAACTCTGAGTGCTGCTTGGTTTCTCATTGGTCTAATTTTGGATCTTTCCTGCAACAATATCATGATTCAAATACAGGAACTCTAAACTATCTTCCTGCTTTAGGGTTTCTCAGAGGTGAAATAATGAGGTACAAATCTCAAATGTCCCTAGCAGGTTCTCTGGTCTCTTTGAGACCAATGCATTTTCTAAGAAGCCAATTCTGGAGGATTTAACAACCTTGTTTTAGAAATTAGGTTTGCCTGCCATCACTAGTCTCCAGCCCTTCTGTGGCATATGTTGCCTTTGAGGAGTTTGTGAGAATGCCAGTTCCTTGGTCATGTTTCTTTCTCGGAGAGAGATTTAGGAAGGATTTAGCAAGTCAAGGATTTAGCAAGTCAATGATTTAGGAATAAAGTGATGTGGGGCACCTGGGAAGGAGAAGGAACATGATGGGGGAGGGGGTCAGTCACTTGCCCTTGGATGAAAAATGTAATGATCAGCCACAACCCCACTTTCCTAACCAGCCTGTGATACTTCATCTTAATCCCTTGCAACAGTTAAAAACACTGCCTACCCTCCATTTGAAAAACAATCATGGTTCACACTTTAGAAATTAAGCTAAATTTAGGGCTACAGTTGATACTCATGGCCTTTGAAAAACTCTCCTGGCCAGTGGGAGCAGTGATTAAGGACAGCCCCTAGTCCCTTTCCTAGCTTCAACTGGGGCAAGAGACCACAGTACTGGTTTCTGTGCTTCCCAAAAGCTGAAAGCCTGCCTAAAAATATTTCAAAGGTGATTTTTCAAAAGTCATGCTTACATGGTGATCTTGAGTTTTTATGGTTAAGAGATTAATTTTGGCCAATTTGAACCTAAGACCCAAATGGACTTTACAAGCAGTGTCTGCAGTGCTATATAAAATAATCTTTGATGTTCATTCGGCTAGACTCACCCTGACCTGGGAAGCATGCACATGAGGCCAAGTATGTTGCCTGTGAAGAGGTGGTGGGAGCCTCCATGTGAGCCTTCCTCCTTTCCATGGGAGACCACGCAGCTGGATCAGTAGGGGCTAGGGACACCCAGGGAAACACAGCTACTTGCTCTTCAGGAAGACCCTCCAGCCAACCACTGTGGTTACAGCTTTAAAGAAGTTGAAGGTGTTATGAAGAACCTAGCAAGAGAAATTTATCTGAATCCACAAATTCCAGGACAGAGGTGAGAACTGTGTCATGAAAGAATGGTGTGTCAGTTAACTTGCTGACAAGCAGAGGGTGGGAGGACTGGAGAACTGAATGCATTCAAAACTTCCTCGAGTTTCAGGTGAACACCCCCTGACTAGCCCAGCCAAAGTGCCTACCTGGGCTTGGAGCAGCCCTAGGGGAATAATTAGGAGCTCTTTAGAATGACAGTGTCAGCCCCTGTGGATTCTGTCCCTGCTCTGCTCTCTTCCATTTGCAAAAAAAGCAACTGCGTCACCACAGATTGGCTATGTCTGGTCCCCCAACCCTTCTTGGTCCAGCAGAACAGGATGGGACACAAGAACATGTCTGGGAGGCTCTGGGGTGGGGCTTTATCTGCTGTCTTTATAGTAACAACTATCACTGAGTTCTCATTAGGTAGCAGGCCTTGAGTGAAGCAATTGATCCACAGGCTTGACTAAGGCCAGAACTAACATTACCCATCAGCTGGCAGCTGCCATTCTTCCTCTCCTTTGTTCATTCACTGGCTTGTCTCATAACTGTGTATAGCATCTATCACTTTTCCTCAGTTACAGGAATCAAGTCTTTTCCACATCTTTATCTCCTACAGAGATTAACTCAGAGGCTTGCCTGTATTGTTGGAAACGTTAAATAAAAGCCTCCACCTGTGTGCTGGATGTGATTAACTGCTACAATTACAGGTGATCTTGCTTTTTCCTATGTGATCTCGCTGCCTGAGGTCAAAGATTGGCCCCTGAGTCTAAATTAGCTGTTTCACAGGCTGGCTGTAGCCCAGGATGTGGTCCAGAGGGGGAGCTTAGCCCAGCAAGACTGAGTAATGGATGTTGATTGGCCAGCCAAAAGGAACCTCACTCCTGGGACATTTGAATTAGAGGTCTATGGAGGCCAGTCCATCAGTTGGTGGCCGTGAAAGTAGTAGAAACAAGTTGAGTCACAAATGTGGTGGAATCTTTAAAGTGACCAGCAATGACTGCCCACGTATAAGTCTAAAGCTGTTATATGCTTGAATGATGTAACCCTGAGGCTTTGTCTAGCTAAAATTACATGCTATATTTAAGAACAATTTTGTTCTATAACCATCATACAAAGGTATAATACTGTAAAAGAGTTTGGAAACATAAACCAAAATAAAAACCTGCCATTTTTTAGCTGAGCTCATTATTTTGAAGTCCAGGACAAGGTCTAGTGCTCAAACTCTCCCCCTCCTTTCCTCCACCTAATTCCATGGTCTCAACAAGATGGACTGGAATGAGATGTCTGGCCACGCTGGCTGCTCTTCCTAGACCATAGGCCACTGCCTTGTTCTCTAGAGGAGCTGTGGGTTGAGAAATAAAGCTCTATTTGGATAAGTTGTACCTCTGGTTGACCAGGGAGGAGCATTCTCAGGTTGTGTATATCCAATATGGGGTCTACCGCACCCACCTAGTGCTAGACAATAAATGCCTTCCAACATGTAGATGCTCTTTGTCAATATCCAGGTAATTAAATTTTTTTTTTCTAATGTGCATTGTTTTTTTCTGTTCTCATTATAGTTTACTTTTTGCAGATGAGGAATTGTGTATATTCAGTAAATCTACATATATCCATAGAAGATGTAAAAATGTGTACATGACAAATATTGCCCACAAATGTGACATGATAATCAACAATGACTACATTCTAGAAAACAAAAGGAATCTTAGGTTCAGCGAATACCATAACACAATTTTGTAATAATACATAATTGCCTTTCTGCAATCATTGTGGATTTGAGAACAAGCAACCTGGATGCAGTTAGAAGAAGTAAAAAATCACTGAGTTCCTGTTAAAATAGTTTTACATAAATGTTGCCCAGAAGACACAGCAGTTCCTGAAAGTTCTGAACACGGGTTGGTGTAGCCAGGCTAAGACTTAAAAGTTTGGGGTTGTCAAGAAACAAAAGGCTTCGGATTCCAGCCGAGATGGAGTATCAGAGACCAGATTTATCCTTTTACATAAAGCAATTAAAGAAACAGACAAAATATATGAAATGAAGGTTTTTGGGGCATTAGACAATCAGGCAGCAAGACACAGGGATTCCTGAAAGAAGGGAGACATAAAACATGAGTCCCAGGAACACCCCCAGCTTCCTGCCTGTGGAGAGGGAGAACCTCGTGGGGCTTGGTGACCTCCCTGTGTTAAGCAGATAGACTTGGGACTCTAAGGAAGCCAAGACCACTTAAATTCTCAGGAGAGAGTCTCTGAGAAAGCTGAAGTGGGAAAGAGCTCTAGAGGCCTGCAGAGGTTCCTGCAAGTCTTCAGCTGAGTTCCAATCAGCACATGCATGTGAGGAAACGATGGAAGGCCACCAAGCACTAGATAACAGTAAAAATATTCCACATATTCAGTAGCAAGTTTTATATGAATTTAGTTTGCAAAATTTAAAGAAGTATCACTCTCTAATTGATAAATAAAGATGACAAGTTAATGATAAAACTTCCTTCTGCCCTGGCCACTAGGAAGCCCCAAACCAAGCAAAGCCCATATGACATGCATTCTATATACTAGCCTTACTCCAGTTTTAATCTTGCTTTTGCATTTCTTGCTTCCTTTCTTAGTCAGTATGGGCTGCTATAACAAAGGACCATAGACTGGGGGTGGCTTATAAACAACAAAAATTTTTGCTCACAGTTCTGAAGGCTGAAAGTCTAAAATCAATGTGCCAGCATTGTTGGGTTCTGGCTAGGGCCCTCTTCTGGGTTGCAAACTGCCAACTTCTTGTATCTTCACATGGTGGAAAGAGAGCCATCCTATTTATTCATGAGGGCTCTCATGGCCTAATTACCTCTCAAAGGTCCCACCTCCCAATACCATTAGGATTTCAACATGTGAGTTTTTATATATGAACTATGAAAACATGAATATTCAGACCAATGCACATCCCTTAATCCCTATTTTCTCTCTCAAAAATATCATTGAATTGCATGTTTTTGAAAACTACCTTTTAAAATAATGTGTTAAAAATAGTCAAATCAGGACTCATATTCTGAGAAGAAAAAATTGTTTTGACTTTTGATAAATCCAATGAAACAAAGATTAGTAATGAAAATATGTCTAAAACTTTCAGGAATGATGGAAAATAGTAGAAATGTATAAGATGCTGAAAGAATAAAATACTTAAAAGGAAAGGAAGACTGATATAATTTCAGAGATGTTTTTGATAGCACATTATCAATATCCACTCTACTTGCTAGGGCACATTGTCCAGACTCAAGGCCAAAAATAGGGTGAAGTGAGGAAGACAGGAAAGCTTAAGCATGGGTGAAACCCGGAGATGGAGTAGGAGTCAGGATGGGATGGCAGTCAATCGAAGGCAAAGCTCAGAACTGGAGTGGGGACCAACAGTGGGTTGAGGATAGAAGAAGTCAGGGATAGGATGAAATTACATAGGGCACATCACTTCACCAGTAACGTACCTCCTGATGTGAGGCACTAAGGACATGACGTCATGTCCCAGTTCTGTGGGGGTTCTGCCAAACCTGCATAATCCAAAACTAATAGTGGGGAAACACTGGACAAACCTAAATTAAGGAATATTCTCAAAGTAACTGGCTTCTACTTCTCAAAAGTAGAAGGCATTAAAGGCAAAGGCAGGCCGAGGAACTGCTTCAGAATGAAGAAACTAAAGAGACATGATAACTGAATGCAATGCATCATTCTGGGTTGAACCTTGGAGTGGGAAAAATAGCTATGCTAGACATTTTGGGGTAATTGATGAGATTCGGATATGGACTGTGGATTAGGTAATTATATTTTATCAATGTCATATTTCCTAATTGTAGTAATTTGTACTGTGATTATGTAAGAAAACATCCTTGTTCTCAGGAAATACACATTGAAGTATTCAGAGGTAAAGCAGCACAATGTTTCCAACATATTCTCAGATCATTCAAAGAAAAAAATATAAATATATACATATACAGCACAGAGATTCTTTGGGCTTGGAACAGTAATAGGCAATACTTTGTATTGTCTCCCTCTGGGGAGGGCTTACTGCATTTTTGAAAAATTCAATATGTTAGGCAGGAGCATTTTGGGGAGTATATGAATGAAAAGGACATGGATGTGGATATTGAGAAACCAATAAGATAAATTATAGCAGAAAGTTGCCATAAATTGTTGCCTAGCATTCCCTCCCTCTTCCTGTGTTCTGTATACTCTTGTTGCTTCCCTACTTTGAAGCTGTTAGAATACAAGGATAGACCCTTCCTCTACCTTGGTTCCTACCCATGTCCAAGCCTGGTTTTCCAGCCATCCTATATCTTTGTGAGCTTCTAATGGCCTTTCCATAAATCTCACTTTTTGCTTATTGAGAGTCAGCATCTATTGCCTGGTAAGAAAGAGCCCTAACTGACCCATCCACCGTGTGATAGGCACTGTGTTAGGTGTTTTGTATGTATTGTCTCACAAATTCTCAGAGCCATCTACCAGTTTCATGGGGAAGAAAGGCATATAAATAAAGATTAATTGCTGGTAGCAAGAACCACAGAATCCATTTGTCTTGGCAAATTGGGAATTTAGGAATTAGGATTAATCCTCGCCAGCCAGGTAATAAAAGGGGAAGAAGCGGGTTACAAGTTTTCTGTCTCCAGTGTCAGGTGAGACAGGAAGAGAAAAGAAATAGCTCAATTCATTATCATAAATTAAGCTGGTAATCTTTATAACAAACCATGCTGGGAAATCTGTATAACCATATGCAAAAGGATGAAGCTGAAACTTTACCTTATCCCATATATAAAAAG